>WBMY01000364.1:0-90478 GCA_013397315.1 Donacobius atricapilla | reverse complement strand
GGAAGATTAGGACCAAATTTTTACTTTCATTTAATATTAAAAGACATTAAGAAAAAAACCCAACAATACTAGAACAATGTACTTTCCAATACCACTAGGCTGAATATGCCCACAGCCACATTTTCATTTCTATAATAAACAGTACAGAGAAATTACAAGTACTATGAAAGACATGAATTTCACAGCATCTGTAATGTAATCATAGTATCTGATATATATATATGATCATATATATAACATATATATTACATTATATACACTATATATATAATGTAATATAATCATACTATCTTTGAAACTAGAGAGTCATGACAGAACTTGACCATAATTTTTAATTCTTACAAAGAATTTGGCAGTTCACAGCTATTGGTACTAGTTTAGGTTCAAAAAAGTTATTTTTGCACATTCCAGACTATGTTTCTTTAAAATACCTTTGTAGAAAGTGTGCAGATACCATGGTCTAAAGCATGACTGTTTTCAAATTTCAAATTCTCTGCAACAGATTTTTCCTTACTAATTAATGCCATAATCTTCCATGACACAATGCAAACTGCAGCAGACTTTGGGAAGTCATATTTTCACTTCATTACCTCTACAGGCCTCCATCATTAATTTATTGACATTCCTGGATGGAAGTATACTGTAAAATAAGACTTCTCATGATGCCTTATAATAATATATCTGTCAGTTGCTAAGAGTATAGTTTTGATATTAATACTCATATTGTGTATTTGAGACTTTCAATAATTTTTTATTTTTCACTATGTATATTAAGTGATACCCAAGGTCATATTACTTACTACCCAATAAGTCTCTTGCAAGGTTTCTTCCTTTCTTTCACACTTTTCTACAATACAGAAAATGGAATGCCAAAAGGAATGACTGCCTGCTTTCATACAACAGCACAATCAGTGCACAAAGCAAACAGAAGAGATGGATTTGCATATCAATATGTGATTACAGTGCAATAGCCATACATTTTCAGTACCTTTTGTTAAAGCAATCCGGAGTGATATTAAAGAAGGTGTAATTTCATACAGATTGATTCTAAGTGATATTGAAGGTGCTGCAATTTTATACAGATTGATTCTAAATCAAATATTCATCACATCCTACTAGAGGAGATCCACTCCAAATCATACATCTAAACCATCACCTGAATTAACAATGATAATTTAACATCTGATTTGATAATTCACATAGGACTAAGGTGTACTCTTGGCCTCATTGAGTATTCCTCTGCCTACTTCGTAGTTTCACTGACAGTTCAAGCACTGAATCTAACTTACTGATCACAGGGTAAATTATTTGTATTTTTAGGCATAGAAAAATCAACTATCTACAATTGCTGAAGCTTGATGCCATTTTTTAACATCATGGCAATACTGAGAAAGCATTTTCATCATACAGATCATAGAGAGCTCTCCTTCTTCTTTTCCTTATCACAGAACGATTTCTAAGCCATCAAAACCTTTTAAAATTAAAAGTAAGAAAAAATCTTAAAGAACATGTCTTCAAATCCATGCCTGACAGTTTTACTAAGAAAGTTATATGTGTGACTATCAGGTTTAAATTCACCTGCATTCCTACTTGCGCCAGACCTTCAACAGAGACATTGTATTAGGCTTTTAAATATTTGTTGATTAATGGACTTGAGCACAACTCTCCCAGACCCTGAAACAGAGTCCCCCAACTCTGTGCATATAGAATCAAGTCTCTCCGTGGAGTTAGTTACATAAAGTGATTTAAGACCATTAGCATCAATTGAGACTGATAAAACTCAGAATAGCCTATACCATGGTCTGGTTCCTGTAAACTAGAACTTCTGATTTAGGTGGGATAAAACAAGGTCCCAGCTATCTCACCACAGTATGTGTTTAGGGACTTATCTGTTCTGCTGACTGATTTTGAGTCCCCACTCAGAATAGCTTTCTATTCAACAAGGTTAGCCTGAATTCTTGAAACTGCAGATACAACATTTACTTAACGGGTATTAAAATTCATTGTGCTCAGGTAAACCAACCTAAATGTACAATCCAGAGGATCCTTATCAAACAAGACTTTAGAGAATGATTTTTCTGAATCGATGACACTCTTATGCCCTAGTTATAGTCCCTGTGGTATATAGCTTTAATAATGGGAAAGTTTCTCCTCAGTTCTCCATAAGCATAAGGAAGAACTCATGGTAGGGAAATCTAAATATTTAGCATTACAAAAGGTTCCAAATCTTTTCTGTTCATCAAAGATTAAAAGGAGCAGTGAAAATACTAGTGATTTCTTACTAATAGAGAATCAATGAGGGTTTCTCTTACAGAGGAAAAGATAATATTCAAATTAATTGAAGAAACTTCAGAGGATTCTTTTGTTTTGCTAAAAATAACCACTCACCTAACTGCTTGTACTATTCCTGGGGCAGAGAATTTCCTCTTAAACAAAATTCTCTTTTGATTTTCAATCCCTCTTGGAACATGACACATTCTTGTAAAGCAATAGATTATATATGTTAACCTTTTTGCCTACACATGATATAGACTGCTAACAGTGTACTTTAAATAGTATTGCCAAAAATTTACCACATAAATTCTCGGGCAGTATACATTTAAAATTCAGTTAAAAGTTTAATAAAAACTGGAGTACTGTTACAAAACCCTTTCCTCTCATTCTTTATTTGCCAAGTAGCTATTTCAATCTGGCAACTGTAAAATGATGTGATATTTTTTAATTTATGAATTTACTGAGATAATGTTATTTAGGAGTTGAGGTACTTGACATTGACTTCTGACATTTTTCAAAAATTTTAAGATGATTTTGAAGAACTTCAAGCTTCTACAGTCTGCAGCTGATAGCTAGCCTACTAGAATGACTGGTCTGAAATGTGAAACTCAGTTCTGACTTACTTACTTAATCCGTAACCTCTGACCATGTGATTTGCAGGCTCCGAGGTTTGTCATATACCAGGTTCATTCCAAGCCCTAAAAGTCCCTTGGTTTATTTATCTCCAGGTTCTACACTCCTGTCTTCTCATGCTTCTTATGAAATGAAGCAGGCAACCATTACTCTTACTCAAATATCAAGATTGAAGAATTCACGAAATTACATTTTCTAGTTCCAATAGGAATTAATTCAACAAATTTCAAAAGACTACACTGTATTTAGGGCTGGTTGGATGGTTACAGTTATCTTTACTGGCTTTACAATATATTAATATTTTAGGAATATGAAATCTTATATATTCTGTATTAATAATTTTTGACAGTGTCAGGAGCCAGCCCTGAACCCTAGTATCTCCCACAGCCTTGTGTCTGTCAGCATTATCAGACTAGAGATGGTGCGCTGCCACTTGGTCCGTAATCCTAATCCATCAATCTCTGCTTTAGCTGCACGTGGGCCCACAGACACTGGTGAGTGCCCTGCAATGGGCACGAGTGTCTGTGAGGATGTGCTGTTAAGGGCTGAGCTCCTTGCTGAATACAGAACTTGGAGCTGCACAGGATTATTTTGGCATCAACATACCTGTAGGAAGACACAGCAGAGAAAACTTATTTTGTCAATTCCCTATAATATGAAGTATAAAAAGGTACACAGAGACCTGTGCTGACCAAAGCGGCTGTTTTACCTGGAATGTTAAGAAGTTAAATGAAACCATTTGAGGATTCATCTCTACTTTTCTGTCAAAGGAATCAGCAGTGACTTTACGGCTGCTGGGTGTAGGCTTAACTGTCATTAAAAAATTGTTGGGTTTTTATCATACCAAAAACTAGTTACCTTATAGTTTACTTTGGTTTACTTCCTTAGTAGTCTCCTTTCAGTGATTAAAGAAATGCTGACACATGGCCTTAAATTTACAGATTTACATGTGTGGCTACAAGCCACTTCTCTATCTGGACAAGAGTGAGATTTTAACTCATGAAATTGCAGCTTCAATTATTCATCTAAAAGGTGGCTGAAAAGAAAGGAGCATTAAGCTTAATTTTACAATGAGAACAGTGACCAGGGAGGAGAAAAAACATAAACATAACTGCTTTCCTTCTCTAATTTCTGTGGAATTTTGCACTGCCATTTTAGTAGCTGTACACCATTAACCAGCCCTTTTACCTCAGGTACACCAATTATTTATAGCTCAGTTTTCCAGCAAGTTTACAGACAGATGACTTCAATCATACTGATACTGATAAAACATCCTCATAAAATCCTAGTAAAACATCCTAATAATATACCTTAACTTGGAGTTTGCCTTCCTGTATTCGCCCTTTCCATGAAGCTGTAAATTTAAGACTGTCCACTGAACACCTCATTACCCTGCAATGGAAACAACACACATACAATATATCTTACAGACACGTAACAACGGGATATCAAACACAAAACCAAACCCAATGTATTTGCAATGTGTACCGTATCATACTAAGTCTTACTTTGAAGAAAAATACATCTCTAAGTGAGGAAAAAAAACTAATCATCATTTAAACAGGTAACAGCTATTTTACTTCGAGACAAGAAATAAAAATAATATGACTGATGACAGCAATTGACATAACTTTTTGGATCTGTGTCCTGAAAATGAAATAACCATCCTCACACATAAGGAACAATGGCACATTAGCACAAATAGGCACATTATTTTCCCCTCACCTTGCAGTCTCCTGGCGTAAAGCATTGAGAAATGTGTCTGGATGAAACAGCTCAGAAAGGTCAAGGGTATCTGACAACAGTTTCTGTTTCTCTGCTTTTTCTACCCAATTCTAATAGAGAGAATTAAAAAAAAAAAGGAAAAAAAAAGAGAAAATAAATCCTGAAATTATTACTTGATTTTTCAACATTTTGATTAATGTGGGCATGTCAATTATTATGATTAATGAAAAATGTTTGTGTAAACATACTGTAACCTCAAAGCTTAATATCAATTTCAATTATTTCAAACTGGTAAAAAGGAAATTAAAACCTTTTTAAAATATAAAGAAAAACAGCAGTTTATGTATAACATGACTCATCCATTCTTAATAAACTCGTTTCATTCTTTGTTCATTGCAGCTTACTTTGTACAGTGAAACGTTATCATTGTACAGTGAAAATTATAATTGCAACAATTTTATCATTGTTGAAACCCTATTTCACCTTTACTTACTAGGGAGTTTATGTTTTCCATCAAAATAGCTGCCATTTCTGTCTTTGCTTTTATAAGTTCAGGAAAATAACTGCATTCCTTTTAGGTATTCTTCGGAATAATTTTTTCATATAAATGGCATATTATATTGAAGAAACACTTGATTTTTCATCTGCAGTAACAGTTTTTATAAGTACTTGCCAACAGGTTTTTTAAGCATTTCCTGCTACTAGGTTGATGCTGCCATTTTCAGTATATTAGTTTGAGATGTGAATTCACAGAATTTATTATAAGATAAAAACTGGCCTCTGTAGTACTTGGTAATAAATGAGCCTAAAAAGGTGGAGGGAATAACTATTGGCAGGTACATTGTGTGATGAGAGTGTAACTCAATTATCCTCACGGAGCACATGCCTAAACCTTCTTCCACCCTTTCCTAGAGGCAGCTGCGAAGCCTGTTAGGAGCTGCAAGCTTGGAATTTCCCACCAGTGCAACACCTTATGTGCCAACATGAGAAAAGAGACACTGGCACCTCGCAATCTTTATAAACCATGCATCCTAAGAAATGCAATCTTAGTTTGATCCTCAAGACATTAACAATCTCAGACAAAGAATTTGCTCTCTTCAGGCAAGTCACTTAGGTACTTGACTGGTAATGCAACAGCACACATCCAAAATCCTCTTCTGACACTTTTACAGTGTATCTCTTTGGTACAATTTATTTATATGACGTGGACACAGTCCTTACTATGGCACTGCAGTATGAACCTGAAGTCACTGTGTAATCCACCCTACAAATAAGCTTTTCACAGACAGATCAAGTTTCCAGGGCCAGGCTGGATGGGGCTCTGAGCAACCTGGCCTAGTGTAAGGTGTCCCTCCCCATAGCAGGGGGGTTGAAACCAGATGATCTTTAAGGTACCTTCCAACCCAAACCAGTCTGTGATTCTACAAATACTAGGATAGAAACTAAGCAAAGAATAAGATTGCACATGCCATCACTAAACAGAGAAAACACAAGCCCCACTCCTTTCTAAATACCAGCTCCCAGGAAATTTCTGTAGTCATTGAATAAAAAATCTTGGAAGTTACACTCTCATCACACAATGTACCCACCAAGCACCCATATCATGTTTAAAAAGTACTTTATTGTATTGTTTGAACTGCTGACAGATGAGTAATTCCATAGAACCATTTTGGAAGTGACAAAATCATTGAAAATGCAAGTAGCTATCACTCAGTAAGTTTTATTTTATTTTGGCAGTATGTCACACACATCTCCATAATGTTTCCACCATGTTCAAGCCTTTAATCAGTTGGAGTTTTTTTATCTGCCACATCCCTGATTATGAGCCCTCAACCCAAATGATTATGAATCAGTTCAGAGATTTTTGCTTTCTATTTTCATTAGGTAAATGTACACAGTTAATGACGCTTGTCTGCATGATTTTTTAATGACTTTATATAATACATATTTTTTATCATATAGCAGTAACTCTGTATTCTAGTTAGGAGAAGTTTTGTAAACTGTTTTATATAATAGAAGTAGAAATCATTTCAACTTGCATTTAATATAATCATTCTATTGCTGTCATCAAATAAACTTTTAATGTAACTGCTAAAGAGAAACAATGTCAGGAACACAGATGTTTATATTCCACCCAATTAGAACACCAGTATGGGTGATATTAATACTGAACTCATATAATTAAGTAGCACTAGGATGTACACAGTAAAAAAAACTTTCATTAGATCACAAAAGCAAAATTGTGATGGCTTGAACTGCTCTATATAAAGCTGAATATGTAGCTCATTTGCATCCATTAAAATAAATAATTTTAGATGCAATCAAATGCATTTTACAACCCAATTGTAAAAAATATCCTTATGTTTATTTCAGTCCTATAAAGACCACATGACAGCCTATTAGGGAAATGCTACAGTCTCAAAAGACAACACCACTCTATTAACAAGATCATTTGTCACTGGTAGTCCCACTGCCACTGCCATAAGGCTGGAAGAGATCAGGAGATAATGGGAAGGAAGTTTAAACCAAGCTGTAGAAAGACTGAAGTGACGTTTCTTGAAAGGGAGAAATCCTGTAACAGATAACATCCCTACCACATCCCAGATCTGATAGAAATATGTATTGACTGCATATGTCAAAGTGATGAAAAGTTGTTCGACTTCTTATTCACCTTGGATGGCCATGCTGCATTTCAGCCTGAAGGGCTTTCTTCCATCACCAGCTCTTATATAACTATTATACCAACAAGGTTGTCTACAAGTCCAAATATCCTAACCCTGAAAATATTTTTACTACAAAATTAAAAAAAAAATCTATCATGCACTCTTCTTTGCAAACTGTTTATTCCAATTTCATTATTTCAATATTTTCTGAATCTTTCCTATTACAATTCCACCAGAAATTTAACAGTCTGTGATAGATTAATTTAGAAAAATATGATTATAAATATAATATCAAAACTTATCAGTGATACCCAAAGTGCTTCCAAAGCAATTCCTGGGAGGATATTTCAAAAATTCCATTAATGTGGGGTTCTGTTTGCTATAATAAAAACATTTTCTTTTCTTTTTTTTTTCCCTTACAAAAACAGGTCTATAAGCATGGTCTCAGGTGGTTCAAATATTTTTTCATGCATCTTAAAATCCAAGAAACATCTATTCCACTTTCAGAGAGAAGTCTTCCTTATCATCTGTAATCCCACAGCAAACTGAGCACCTCATTGAACAGTGGAAGGAATAAGGAGGCTGCCAGATTTTCACACTATTATTTCTACAGCTTTAGGATCACAGAACTCCTCTAAAATGAAGCAAGTAGTCTTCCTTCATCGGTTTTAATTAATTCCAAATGTAGATTCTTCTAGTGCATTTTTCCATTGTTGTGGTTCCAGAAGAGAACTTATACTGAAAATCATATAAATCACCACAGAAGTGATTTCATTTCTGTGCCTAGATGGAAAATTGTATTCAGTGTTACACAAATATGCAGAGCCAGGAGCCATACAGTATAATTCTGTTTTTTTCTACTAGTTTTAGAAGTTTTCCATATCACTAGGGAAAAAAGTGCAGAACTTTGTCTAAGTCTGAGAGCAAACAATGGTGAATAGCACTGCTAGGGGACTAAGAACTCAGTTAACTAGACTGTAGACTGAGCAAAGGTCAAACAAGCAGTTATGCTACAGTCCCATTTTCCTCACAGTGCAGCAGCTGTTCTACAGGTGTGCTCCTAAGTGCAGGCATTAAGTGGTAAATGCCAGCAGGAGTGACAGTATTACATCTCAAAGAAATGCGATAGAGGGATTTTTCCAGGCATTGAGCCCAGAGGGGTTAATACCTAGGGTTCTGAGGAACAGCTTGTATAAAACAATTTGCTCCCTTTTGGTAATTCTTTGTATGTGAAATCCTTGAGCCATTATTCTTGAGGGAGTCATCCTTTATTAAATGAACATGTGAATACTACAGTATTTCAGGTATATAATAAGATGTTGGCCTATACTTACAAATGATAAAAAATACAGTAATTTAATTTGGAGTTTTGGTTTNCTCCTCTCCTCTCCTCTCTCCTCCGATAGCAGCTTCTGAAGCTCATAAAACCTTTTATTAAACCTAAAAGCAGATTTCTTCTGTTGTGGCCAATCCCAACAGAACAGCTCATCATAGAGGCTGTAAGTCTCTTTCAGATGTCCTGTCACACTTGAGAGCTAAGAGAATGCTGAAAAACATTAGCATGGCATAAAGCCTCATTCACAGCTGCTCTCAGGAAGCAACCCAGAAAAATATACATTAGGGAGCATTTAAAGAAAAAATATTGCACATTTAGTTAAACAGCACACTTTTTTGGTAGTATTTTTAAATGAATTTTTCTTTTTTTTTTTTTTTTTAGCTATAATAGCTTTACTTTTTAAATTGCTTCCATTATAGAAATAACTTATTTTTAAAATTAAACATTTTGGCATCCAATCCAGTTGCAATTCAGAGTAGCTACAAATTCAACACGAATTTAGGTTGCTCAGGGCATTGTCTACACTCCAGTTCTGTCTAGTTATCACCAAAGACACCTCCACAAATCATGCATTTCTACAAACCTCTCTGGAAAATATGGGCAATGTTTTTTAATTTAGAAGCTGAAAACTGGACAAGTGTTTCACTTGTGGCCTCAAAAGTGTAGAAGAAATAATAACTCCCTTTAACCTTTAATCAGGTCATTAGGAATTTTGCATTTCTATGGTATCTTTGGATACACACATTGGTTTCAGTTTTATTATTCTAGTAATATCTTAATGTTTTTCTTATTTGATGGAGTCTTCTTGACTCAATCAAATAAGTTGATATATTCAAATCATTACTTTTTACTTTCTCAGTGTGATAAAATACATGAATATTCATGACAGAATGAATCTTCATAGCTTTGTAATCTACATATCTTAAGAATGAACAATATTTGGTTTAGTTCTAAATAATTTACTGCCTTTTGCCTGATATATAGGTAATTTCAATTGCTTAATTTATCACATGGGATAATGAAATATTAGAAGTATTACTAAAAATGTTAATGATTGAGAACTTATAATACAACACACTATATGTATAAGGAAAAGCACGTACAACACTATGCAACAGCATAAACCTGACAGGAATTTTGAAATTCAGGTTCAGATATAGAGAACAGATTTCTCATTTGGATCATAACTCCCTTAGTTCAGAGTGACAGTGTGGAATTACTAATACAAATATATCGATATGGTTTTGCACATTCTCCTTCATGTAGGGGCACACATTCTACTTTAATTGCTATTTATAGCACTCAGCTGACCACACTGAGAAATACAGAGCAGGAGGGTATTTATCCTTCCTGCCTTTAAGTATCACTTACACACGTTAAATAGGGATCTAAGCCTCCCATCACTCTTAATGATTCTTCTACTTTGACTCAAGCTTTGGCTTCTTTTTTCTTCAATTATGTACCTTGCTGAACATTTAGAGACAAAGACCACACCAAAAAGAACTCTATTAGGAAAAAAAAATCAAACATCAAAATAAACAAAAACCCGAATCTGAATGCCTTTCTGCAGGCTTCAGTTTTAAAATGCCGTCATGTCTGCTTACAGAATTGAGTGCATTTGTATCCTGCTCTGATTGCTTTATTTGACTCTGAATTCCCAAGAGTAAAACTACTGCACACTCAACAGATAAAGAGGGGTTTAGTCAAGAATTATACTTATGACTCTTTTCCTTCACAAACTAAATTTGAGATGACAGCCTTGAAACTTAAAAGGCTCTGAAATGTTAAATATTTTTAATATATTTGCAAAGGGATACAATATGAAACTGTTATAATTTCAAATTCTGTAATATGGCATCTCCTTCAAAGAGAGAAAGATAGGTCAAGATGCAGCTACATTTCTGCCTTCCCCCAAAGAATGTCAAAAATGTTGCTAATTAGGGATAGTGCTCGCTTGTGGAATGGAAATCTGTTTCTAATAAAAAAAATGGGCTTATTTTTTTAATGTATATCTGCAAATGATATTTGAGAAATAGTTACAGCATGTTACCATTGATTTTGACCAATTAAAATCTCATAAGAGGAGATTAACTACTTTGCAAAACTGTTACACCAACCCAGTTCCCAGCAAACCACCTAGAGGTTAAAAAAGAGCCAAAATCACACTATGTTTTAATTACAAAGCTGCCTTACTACTCTACATAATTTATTTCTATGTATGAACTTCTAACTGTGACATCAGAATTACAAATAAAACAATAAAGGATTTTGAATACATTGCTTACTGTCAGTAGACAGAATATTTCTGTCAGTATAGTGGTGATTGGAACAGCAAGTTACTGTAACCAAGGGCAAGTCCTGCCTAACCAACCTAGTGGCCTTTTATGATGGAGTGACTACAGCACTGGACAAGGGAAGGGCTACAAATTTGGATTTATGGGCCATCTATCTGGATTTCAACATCCTACTCTTTAAGCCGGAGAGAGATGGATTTGATGGGTAGATTGTGAGATGGATAAGAAATTGGTTGGATGTTCACATCCAGAGGGTGGTGATCAATGACTCAGAGTCCCAATGAACTTCAGTGACAAGTGGTGTCCCCTTGGGGTCCATACTGGAACCAGTGTTAATATCTTCGTTAATGACATAGCTAAAGGGATCAAGTGCACCCTCATCAAGTTTGCAGATGACACCAAGTTGAGTAGAGCTGTTGACACACCTGAAGGACAAGATGCCACCCAGAGGGACCCAGGCAGGCTTAAGAAGTGAGGCTCCTGGAATCTCTTGAGGTTTAACAAGATGAACTACAGGGTCCTGCACCTGGGTCAGGGCATCCCCCAGTATCAGCGCAGGTAGGGGATGAGCAGATGGAGACCAACCCTACTGAGAATTTGGTGGGGGGAGAGAGGCTGGACATGAGCTGTCAGTGTGCTCTCACATCCCAGAAAGCCAAACGTGTCCTGGGCTGCATGAAAGCAGCGTGGGAAGCAGGGGAGGGAGAGGATTCTGCGGCTCTGCTCTGCTGAGACCCCACCTGCAGTGCTGCATCAGCTCTGGGCTCCCAGCACAGGGAGGACAGGGACCTGCTGGAGCGAGTCCAGAGGAGGGACACTGGGATGATCAGAGAGAAGGAACACTTCTCCTATGAGGAAAGGCTGAGAGTGTTGAGACTGTTCAGCCTGGAAAAGAGAAGGCTTCAGGGAGACCTAACTGCAACCTTCTAGTACCTGATCGGAACCTTACAACAAAGATGGAGAGAGTCTATTTACAAGGGCATGTAGTGACAGGACAAGGGGGAATGACTTCAAACTGAAAGAGAGTAATTTTAGAGTAGATATTAGGGGAGAANATTAGGGAAGAAATTTTTTCCTGCGACAGTGGATGAGGTATTGGAACAGGTTGCCCAGAGAAGCTGTGGATAGTCTATTCCTGGAAGTGTTCAAGGCCAGGTTGGATGGGGTTCTGAGCAACCCGGTCTAGTGAAAGGTGTCCCTGCCTATGCTACGGGGTTGGAACTGATGCCTTCAGTTTTAGTTTTCATATTTTCTGATTCTGTACTGCCTAAGGATGTACTTCTGAGCCTCATATTAAGTGCCAGTGAGCTCTCTTCACAGAGTAGGTAGACAAAACAAATCCTTTTCCTGCTGGAGACCAAGGACAACTTTCAGGCCCAAATGCATCAACAACTGTGGACTGAAGGGAGGAACAAGAAGGATGAGACCTCACAGCCTGAAGTTGTAACTGGACAATTAAACCCCAATATGCAAGTGGACCAAAACTTATAAAAATGCAACGTCTCGTGACCAGTCAGCCATTTTGTGATCATTCTTGGTTCACCCTGGGTGCAGCCTTGGTTAGGCTCCTGTCTTGCCCAAGGTGGATCCTGGAGGCCTTTCAATAAATACCTACTTTAGCTCTGTCCAGTCTCTGTTTCACATCAGCCTTCCAAGGCATCAGAACAAGATGGTCTTTAAGGTCCCTTCCAACCCAAACCTCTCCCTGATTCTAAGTTGTCTAGAAAAAGCAAAGCAGATTGATGGGATGAACCTAAAAATTGGTGCATTAGTATGTGCTGCAGCCTTCCCATTTATTAATGGATGGAATTGAAAATTACCAGTCTTTGACAGAGTAACATAAGGACTCATTTTCATATGTGAATGATAATAACATCGTTTTCTACCACTTGTACTAAAATTAACCTTTTTTGCTTGAGCTTTTGTCAGACAAGACTATCCATTTTCCTCCGCTTTCTCTTTTGCAGACAGCTCTGTCCATGATAAAGGAGATAGAGTGAAAAACAAGTTACTAGAAACAGAGCAATCTACACTTTTAATTTTGACAAATTAAATGCATAAAATCAATGAATATTTTATCATTGCATCTTCTCAGATTTCTTCCTGTATTGTGAAAATGTGTCTTGTAGCTTAAAGTGAAAAATCAATGAATGATGATTATTGTATTACTTTAAATAAAGGATATCAACTACAGCTTTACATCTTATATAATATATAGTACAGTTTTTTGTAACTTACTAAGTATATAAATACTATCTTGCATCCATAGAAGAAATACAGAATACTACATCTAGGGTTTTTTTTAATTTAAACCTAGGTGAGGAAAAAAAGGTAAATTTTCTTCAAAATACAATAATTTCTCAGAGATAAAATGTCTGTAGAGACAATGACCTGGGTTTGTCTTCTTTTATTCAACACTTACAAAAATCTTTTTAGGAGTAATTATCTCCTGCAATAAATATTTTATAATCAAACAGCTGAATAATTGGTTAGTGGTATGATAAGGGGTGCTGCTCAAACTTCTGGTTACAAGGTAGTACTTCATAATTTCAACAGAACAGCCGTGCTCACAAAACATGCTTAGAATTTCAAAAGTTTAATGAACAGACATTGAATTCTGTTGAAACAGATTACTTTTCTCAACAGTTAAGCCTGATGTTCATTAAAAAGCCCATAACTTGTGGATGCCTCACTTTAATGGAGCACCTAACATTCATTGGGAATAAGCTTCAACAGCTCACAATGAAACCAAAAGAAATGCAGGCAGCAATATTTTCCCTTTTCCAATGCTGCTTTTTAAAAACTGTTTTTCCAGTTTTTCGTGCAACAGGTTTTTTGTGTAAAAGGCATAATGTTTTTCCAAAACTTGACATAAGTCTTGCTCATTGGCAATCAAAATTATTTACCTTTGAAAAAGCATAGTTTGCAGATTTAGTGTTAAAGCCCACTGTATTTTGGGGAAAACAAACATTTCACTACAAAAAAAGAGTTATATTTAGTTTTGGGCTTGACAATATACGAAAGATATGTTATTAGAGAGTGTCCCAAGGAGGACTGCACATATGGTGAAGGGCCTGGAAGGGAAACTGTATCAATGCATGAACACAGCGATCTGTAAGAGCACAAAAAATGCTTCAGCTTCTGCTTTAATTTCCTTGGTTATTAGATCTTGTTTCAATGGACAACTCCTATTACCCATCTGTCGCCCTGATTTTTCAGCCTTCTCTTTGTGTCTCACAGTTCATAGTTCTCAGGTAGTTTCTCACACACAGGTGTTATAAATAGAAGCAATATCTTCGTTAATCAAGGCAGTTTACATTCTTTGCCTTAAAGATATGGACAGCTGATGGACAGTTGTCTTGACCAATGGGATGGGGAGAGGTGTTAACCTTCTCCCCCAATCCCTGGCCTTTGTAAAAATACTATAAAGTGGAGTCAGATTTTCATAATAAACAGTTTATGCCTTCTCACCAAAGTTAGTGTGTGTGAGTCTGTGTGTTGAACAACGACACCCATCCATGTCCAAAACTTTCATCTCGCATTCTGTTTGATCCCTTGCTTGGATGGTGCATCTTTACAAAGCACTACTGCTCTTTATTAGCCATTACTTCATCAATGCAATCTAACTGAGACAGTGATTAAAAGGGACACGATAGAACAGATGCTAAGAGCTTCAAATTTGGCTATTAGAGACAAATAAAACATATTTTTTTAGTATTACTTGCAAATTTCCAACTTTTTCCAAGCAGTTATCGATTAGATATAAGGTCTTAAAAGACATATCCTGGCTGATAAATTTGGAACAAAGTGAAATCATGCTACAACATGATGAGAACTGATGAAACCAACTGAGGATCAGTTCCTCAGCCGGTAATGTTAGGCTGCAGTTGTATTTTTGTTTTGATATTCATGACAGCTAAAGAGGAGATGCCAAGAAAAGCAGAAGTAAAATTCTAATTCTTCAGAATAATGTGGAAATTTGAACTAAAATAATGGAATGAGTGGATTTAAAACATATTGCTTAATGAATTTTTGTGCTTCAATATTAGAATACTAAATCTGGAGTATTTTGCACTGTATAGATACCTACGTAACAGCTATTTAAAGAGAGCCATGAGAGGAACAGTGACAAGGTGGGGAATCAGCCAACTAATTCATCTGAATCTGAATTAGCCTCTCCTAAAACAGTAAAAGACAAATCATTGAGCTATTGTCCCTGCTGCAAACTCTGTTAAGGCAATGTATTAGAAAACACTCTGGAAACGAAGTGTGATTACTTGGACTGGGATAGGCCTTATTATGGAGTGTCCAAGCAGATGAATAGCAGGATAGAGCACGACTATTCTGAATTTTTACAAGATTTATTATGCGAGTTCTTTAACCTGGTGAAAACTGAGAGGACTTGATTCCCTTGGTTTTCTAAGAGCAGCCTTTCTGCCCGTTATCAGTGAATGAAAATTTAATATCTCTGCCTAGATGCCTGGGGTGTGAAGAAGAAATCCTGGGTTTCGTATTCCCAGAAGGTTTTATAGTATATTCAGCAGGCAATTTCCAAGACTTCAAACCTCATATAACTTGGGCATCCAATCCACCTTTCTGGGGACCTAACTGTTGAAATAGAAGAATAGGGCTCCAAAACAGGAACAAAGTCATTCTTCCTTAAATAGTAAAAGACCATTAAAATAGTAAAAATCTTATACTATGTGATCAAACTGGTATTAAAGTTAAATGTTACTACCTTAGATTTTACTCAGAATGGGAAGGGACAAGAGAACAGCACTGCAAAAGATAAATATAAGTCTCTTGAAAAAATACAAAATTTAACTTCTTTATATACTAGGAGTATATAAAGAAGTATATTTTTAAAGATAAATCCACAATTTCAATGAAACCTTTCATACATTATGCAACTAAAAACTTTCAGTACTCAGAAACATTTCCTTGATTAGAACTCTGAAACTGGTGCTTATGATTCTGAGGTCAGAATTGTACATTACAAGACTTTTAGCAGGTCTCTAACCAAACAGTTAAGCAAAAGAATTGTTTTAGTAAATGATATAAAAACCAGCTGAGTCCAAAAGAATGAAATACATGGTCTTTTTGGAATAAGAAGGGTTTGGGGTTCTTTTTTGAAGAGGTGAAATTAAGCTTTTTATTTAGTTCTTGTGGAAACAAAAATCAATTTCCAATTTGTTGACCTGAAACAATTTTTTAAGGTTGCTATTCAGCTGACATTTGCCTGGGCTGCTGTTTTGCCTCTTAATAGCTCCAGTTCTGAGTCTCCTCTCTTTCTTTCTCCTCTGCTGGTATCTACAGCCATGAGAAGACACTTGTCTGGAGACTGGGATGCACTTAATACCATAATGCGCTGATGTGTATTATTGCTGAGCTATGATCATGAACCATGGGAGAGGGAAACCACAGAAAACATTTAGGGTGCCATCATGAGGAAACAGACAGTATAAGGACTGACGCAGCACGTCACACACACACAAACACACACTCACACTTTGATCAGAAGGCATGAACTAAAACTTTACTCTTTTTGGAAGTTTGACTCTAATATATAGTATCTTTAAAAAGGCCAGGGATTGGGGGAGAAGGTCGACACTTCTCCCCATCCCGTTGGTCCAGACAACTGTCCATCAGCTGTTCATATCTCTAAGACAAAGAATGTAAACTACCTTTAAGTGATGATAAACATTTGCCAGTGTTTACAGACTAGAGCATGAGAAAGAACCCAAAACATGAAACTGTGAAACAGAAGAGAAGGCTGAAAAAATCAGGGCGACATCGGAACAAGAATTAAAACTTATACAACGATCACTGATGATTCATACATTTCATATCTTAATGTTGGTAGCAAATATATCACTGTAGACAGACAAGCTAAAACACAATATTATAAAGGTCAACGTCAGCACTATTAATTGAAACTATTCAGAACTCCATCTTAGAAGAATGTTCAATACATAACTTTTGTTTCAATTTAAAGCAAAAAGCTACCATCCAAATATCAGAATTTTCACCTAGGAAGAAACACATATTGACATCAGGTCTGTCACCATAACATAGTATACAGCAATACATGCCTCTACTGCATTTTGCATATACAAATTTCTTCACATTTTCAATAGGCAGTTTTCTTTTCTTTATTTATTTTGCTTTTGACTGAGTGAATTCAAACCTAAAAAATGCAACACCTGTTGTTTTTCTGCCTGTTCTTGTGTAATGTTCTCAGAAAAACTTTACACTTCTATAAATTCTGCTATAAATATTGTACCATCTGGCCTATATTTTGTGTTCCTCCCTGTCCTCATTAAACGCTTGTTACAGCTACTTTTATTGTTTTCTGCACTGGCAGCAAACCTCTTGACAAGGCAGCCTTTAACTATAACTTAGGTAGAGACTTACTCCATACTTAGTAAATGGAATCCTTCAGTACAACTTTGATCATTCAATGTCTCCTATTTCGTCTTAAAAATGCCTAAATCAAACCTGTCTCAAGCAGTAAAGTATAAGTCATATCTTACAGTCAATGAAACGAGGGACATAAGAGTATCCCTAAAAAAAAGCTAATAAAGTTGGTCATATAAAACTAAATCCAAAATATGACATTTACTGAAATGAAAATCTGAAGGTAATTTTCAGAGTTAAATCTTTATTGAAGCCTTTATTAAATTTCTGAATACTAAACCTAGTATTAACTACTGATTAATTACATTTATAAAATCAATAATGAAAAGTCACAAAAAATAAAAATTAATGAAAAAAAATCAAAACTAATCAGGAAGGTGTAATGGACACAATCACAATTTGGAATCACATTTAAGGAAAAAGATGATTTAATTGAAATGCATAATTAGAAATAATCAATATTTTTCTAACAATATAAAATACAGAAATATGAAAATTGTATTTCAGATGTGATTTGACTAGAAGCTTGAGATGCAAAACAGACTGATACTGTATTACTAATAATTGTTCCAAACACAACTACATTAAATATTTGACATTAAAGAAATAAAACGAGACAACCAGCAGCTTTTATCACTAATAGAAATTTAACATAATTTACTGCTTATGGACAGCGAAGTATCTACTGTAAAGCTATACCTTAATAATCTTTCTCTCTCTTACAATAAATAACTGTTAAAGACTGTAAATGATTCCTTCATAATAACTTCCATAAAAATGACTAATCCAAATGTGCCATTTTGTCAGTAGTTTGAGCAATGAGAAAGGAAGATTACTATCATGGTAATGCAGCAAATATAATGCAGCACATTAGTCAGTAGCTGACTAGAGTAATATATGGAAATAAAGACTTTCATGTGGTAGGAAATCATCTATTACTATTAACACCTCTGCATTATGTCTTTGTATGGGAGGTACACTCCACACAGAAGCTTGAACTCTAATCTCAGACTTCCATTAAAAATAAATCACATAAGTAAGGAAAATCGCATGCAGTTTGGTCACAACCAAATGAAAGTAGGAGTTGCAAACAGTAATGTACACTTGAAGCTTACAAACACGCTGACTAACCACAAATGAGGATTTTTTTAAATACTAAAGGCTACAATAGTCAGCAAAAATATAGATGGGACTAAGTTCAACTCCAGTCACATGACCAAACAACATCTGAACATGCATTATAACTCGTTGCTATACATATTAAGATTTTTTCTGCTTTGTACTTTAAATCTTTTTTGAGGAAAAGGATAAAGAACAAAGTAAGTATTATCCAAAAGAAATTGTTTGCATAACAAGAATCTTAGTAATACTTTTGAAACATTTATTTGACAGTTATTTAGAAGAAGTCAGGCCTAGGAGACATGTGGCCCTCAAATCTTTCTTCTGAATCTGACAGTCAACATAAATGTTGACAAAAATCTTGATATCCCATTGGACAAGATGTGTTAATCAAGATCAAAACCAACAGCTTTCTATTTATTGCCTGGAGGTAACAAAGATCTGTCCTTTCTAAAGTAGTCTTCCTCTCTTGCAGGTTCTCACAGTTTTCTCTCTATGGATCCAACATAGACAAGGCATCTGTTTCCTTAAATACTAATTAATTTAGATAAGTTACTTTTGTTTGCCTGTATATCATCTTAAATACACCAGTTCTGTCAATCAAAGCAGATACAGATTTACCTTAACTAAAAATTAACCTCTTTACTGTCAGACTGTTAGACAGAGCTGTTGTCACTCTCTGCACCTTCTCTTACGGCCCTTTGTAAACCTGGAGAATGCAGATCTTTTCATTACTGTCTTCCAAGACTAGTCATTTATGAATTTCTATATTACCTTTATTAGAAATGCTTCACTTATTTCTTGATAGGCATCTCTCTATCAGATTAAACAGTGTGTCTTGACCTAAACGTAAAATTTCATCTGGGTAAAAAAAAGTCCTTTTCCCCCAGAGTTTACCACAAAGATAATCACTAAGATGTAAACCTATTGTGAAGTAGGTAACAATATTATCACATTATTCCTTGATCTTAGATTTTTATATACCTTCTCACACATCTAAAACTCTTTGGGACCTGGGTTTGTAAAGGTCTACTGTAGTGGAATTTACATAATATACTGTATCACTAAATATCAGCACATAGAGGTAAATGAATCTTTAAAATTTACCTGTATAGCAAGGGCTCGAGCTACGAGACTTCTAAGGTATTGCAAAGGATCTTCTGGACCTTCCCACTTGCTTTGCCATGTGACAGGACACTGAAATAAAAATATATTTACTGAAAGTATCAATTTCAAATCTATCGTCATTACATTTTACATTGGCAACTTGAATGAAAATAAATAATCTGGAGATCAAATATCTCTACAACAACAACAACAAAAAAGGAAGCACCAGTAATATAATGATCAAGAATATACAACCACAAACAGAAAGGTTGTATTCCTCCTAATTCTTTGTGTGGCCCAGACAGTGTTGATGGAGAAGTTGCAAGAACCTCTGCTATTCAATAAGGAAACATCAGTTGGTTCCACAAATATTTCCAAAAGACCTAAGAGCATTATTTCTTGGGAAGTGACAATGTCATCTTTATATTGCAGCCACAGTTTCCCACTCCTTTGCTGCGGCCTCCTCAGACTTCAAAATGCAGTTTGTGCGGCTCTGTGGTGAAGTGAATCTGGTACAATTCCTCTGCATGATTATCTTCTCATCACCTCACAGCTTTTATAGAGAAACACCTTAGAAAAATGTCCTGCAAGACTACCCATATAAATTTTTCCTTGACTTCAAATAGAAAGGCTTAAAAGGGCATCTGTTAAAATTCCTCCTTATAAAATAAGGATAGAAACACTAATTTTACCTACTCCACAGGAATCTAGAGCATACTGAAAGTGACTGCAGGATTCTCTAACTTACAATAAACAGAATTAATGCAAATCAGTACATGTACTGCACACTACTGAGGATGCTGAGCAGAATAAACAGTTTATACTGTTTAACATTTACATCTGCATTTTCCAGGAAGTTTCCATTCTAATAGCATATGTACTGAACAGGTATTCAAAATCTGTCACAGAAGCTTGGGAAAAAACGTATCTTTCAAAGTAAATACTCTGTGTTTACCATTTATAGATAAAAATCAGAATGTAACTGGATTCAAGGATACTAAATAAAAACGAATTCAATAAACTGGAATATATACAAGACAATTAATAAAACACAGTAAACTGCATGGGGTTTTTTTCTAATTAGGATTTTTTGAAACTTATTTTTTATTTGAAACCTTGCATTTTTGCAGCCTCCTCTACTAGATATGCATTTACAGGCAGCTCATCAATCTATCACTTACAAGGCATTTGCCTAATGTTGCTAATACATCACTCTAAATTACTTTAAGTCTAAAGAAATAGCTTAGGTACTTGATGTTATGTAAGTGTATCTCAAATGTGCCTGTGCTCTTTTTGGCTGGGGTGGAGTTCTTCACAGTGGCTAGGATGGGGCTAACACATCAATTTTACACAAATACAGCACATTGCTGAAACTTTTATATGTCATATATTTATTGCATTTTACATTTCTATTAGTAATCCTGCAGTTTCTTCAGGTGCTACAATCTTAAAAGAACTACAATCTTAGTGGATTTAAAATATAACTTTTGAAAAATAATCCTTTACTACATAACACATGAAACACTGAACAGGAAGAGTGTATAGAAAACACATGAAGAAAATCACTTTAGGGTGATAAATACAGTGAGGTTTAGCTGCCATGCCAAGCACGTGGCATTATCCTCTCTGGAAGGCTGCTGAAAAAATTGCTATATTGTCACAATCCAGTGAAGTGATCCATGTCAAGGGAAGTGGGTAAGTAAGCAAATGAAGTGACAGAAGCACTGGTCAGTACATTAGGAAGCACTGAACTGATGCTTGTGAGAGGTTAAAATGCATAGAATTTTTAAGAAACTTTTTGAAGCAAGGATCAGCTTCACAGCTCCTGCCAGCTCCAACAGAAGCACGCAGCTTAAGCACACAAGCAAGCCATGCTCTCTTGCTCAGTGACAAGGAATATAACTGTAAGAACTAAAGAATGGACATTACATGTATCATTTCCATTCACTGTAACTTGGACTTAGTGCCAGTTTCTACCCGGTAGTCAAAACATGTTTTAAAAGGCAGTGAGATTGCTAACAAGAAAACTTAATTTATTCCAACTGTACAGCAATTTTGCTAACAAATTCTGTCTTGTAAATCTAAAAAGACACAAATTTAATTATTGTTTTGATTAGAATTTGATAGATCAATAAATGCATAACAACAATCTTTTCAACAGTACTTTTTCTTCACATGAAGATAAACAGGATGTTAATAGGAATTATTGTTCATTGCAGAAGCAATCTCAATATCTATTAGCATCAACAGAATTTATCAGTTGCTGCAGGTGAAACAAAACCAGAGTTTCATGTCACATCAGTGTTTGACTATCTGAACTCAATTATCTAGATATTAATCACAGAGCATGTAAACTTGCTAATTGTACTAGGTTATAAACATGCCCAGTTTGATGCCAAAAAGCATGGGAAAAGTACATATACAAAATTTCAGTGCTTTTCTTGTATATCAAGAATGTAGGGTGAGATGATAGGCGGGTATGATAGGCACAGCTTGTCTGGTGAGGTATGGCAATGCTCCATACCAAATAAATGCAAAGGGAACTGTTCTTACAACTTAATTTTTAAGAAAATGTAAAAACTAAGTAAAGGGACAGATTTACATATTCTACTGGCTAATATATTTGACTTATCTAGCATGACTTGGTATTTGAAATTGAAATAGTATTCCACAACTTCTAATTGGATTTGTCTTTAAGAGAAAGCTTGATAAGAGAGTAATACATTCAGAAAGTTATGGAAATACTTCCGAAAAATTTTCCAGAAAAAAATGCTCTTGTTTTACAGTTTCTATCTTTAAAAGAACTCCATTTTAGAGTCTTTATCAGTAAAAGAATTTAGAACATGAAAATGTGTATTAGTTCTGTTTCCTTAGGTTTTTTCAATGCTTATGATAATGCATATTCATCACAAAATGACTTACCTTCTGATTTAACAAAGCACTTGCTAGTGTTTGTACTTCAGAACTCAGTAGTGAGGTACCTCTGATGACTTTACTTAAAGAAGCAAGTGACTGATGGACACTCTGCACAAGGCGAATGGCATTGAATTGTTCCAGAGTAATGAATGATAAGATTGGAGATCCTTGTTGTTCTGCAGGAGGAGACACCTTCTGGTGGATCAGGTTAGAATTCTAACAAAGAACACGTGATATTCAGTTAATAAACTCCGGGAAACTATGATGCTGTACAAGATATTATTTGTTTAATTCGTAATACCTCACATGACCTTGTTAGCTTTGAAGTACTAGCGCTATCATCCCTTTCCTGACACTGGATTAAAAGTACAGTGATACTTGCAGTACTGTCTGTGACATGTTCAATAAAGGCACCACTCTTCTGGGACAAGTCTATCTGTCCAGTTGTTTCAAAAGTACTTGAATTGCTGAAAAATCTTCATTTAGCTGAATCACTGCTACTAGTATTTGTGTTAATGTGTTAGTATAAAAAGCAGTGGTGTACTCAGCACAAAAAAATTTTACTGGGTACTGTAAACTATGCTGCCAGTTCTTGCTTCATGAGACTAGTTCAACATGGAGTTGAATTAAATACAATAAATACAAAATAAAATTAATTTTATGCATAAATCTTGAGTAACTCAGACTCTGAGAGGTACTGCTGCTCTCACAATGCAATTTTTACTACTTACTTCCCTTCCATTAAAGCCAATGAAAATCCAAATTTATTCAAAAATTTCAAGAGATAGTGCAATTATGCAAATCTTACTTCATATGCAACTTATTACATCAATATATTTTTGCATGTATTTGGAAATTGCCAACTGTAATGTGGCAGTTGATGCTGCAATGAATTCCAGTTACAGAATTAAAAACTTTTTGGCAATTTCTATGAGGCACAAATGCAAAAAGTAAACCCTAGCCTATGAGAAAAATGTTTTGCTATTTCAATTTCTAGGAACTTTGTAAAGATAAAATCAGATTTTACTTTCTCTGAAAAATGTCATCTTAAAATAACAAGTTTTGATTATTTTTCAGGTGAAATAAATTTATGAATTGTCACATGGTATCTTGCTTTCCAGAACACACAGGATATTTACCTCTATCATCTTTCCCAGGTGCTACACATTTGTCAGGACTTTTACATTTTTAATTTAAACCTCATACTGCACTCAGCTACCAAGCTAAAATATGAAAGAAGCTAAATGAATGAGTAATACTTTGGCTTGTGACTGACCAAGGGAAAAATGAAGGATAAAGTCTTCCAACATTGTTAAAAAGGCATACAACAATATGCCAAATCATACAGTACTTAAAATTGTTATACTTTGCATTTTTTCTTTGCATGCATTCAAAAATCACAGTACCGGTTTCACATCAGTTTTTATGACACTGTGATTTGCTGAGTATATGTAAATTGTAATACAGAACTAGCATAAACTAGCTGATAGTTTCTTATTGAGGTATTTAATTGCACAAAATAAATAAAACCCCAAGACATTGCACCTTAGAAGCCTTGCTCAATCTTTAACACTCTTAATTTACAAAAGCTTATTGAAAGAGGAGTCCTCTAAGTTCCTCAATATCATCCTTTGCGTAAGAGTTTCCTATGAATTTCAGATTCATTTCATCACTTTTTCTAATGCTTTCCCCTGAGAATTTGTTGAAACAACCCATCTGTCATTTCCACAGGAAAGTTAAACATGAATACCAATATGAGCTTATACATTTGATGTCCTATTACATTCTCTTAAAATCCATTATGCATATAACTCACATCAGCTTTTAAAATATGTGTATGTTCATGACCTGCTTGGGAATTAATACGAAGAACTGCTGAAGAACTGAGTGCTTTTCCTAATCATAAAAAATTTAAGGTAGATTTTAATCTTTAATATTAAATACTGTATTTTGCTACCAATATTAATCAGGCATATTTTGAGACTTTGATAATTTTCCCTCATTCAGTTCTGTATATGTTGTTGTCTTAGACTTCATTAAGTCTGTCCCAGAGCTTTTACTTTGTTACCTTCTTAAACTCAAGCTTTTGCAAACTCCAGTATGTTCTGAAAACTGCCTCCTCAGAAATGTAACAAATATAATGAAAATAAATTTATATACCTTTACTAGTTCTGCATTTGATTCAAAATGCAGTTTTGGTGGTGGTGGTGGTGATGGATTTTAGAAATCTCCATTGCCCCTTTGATGTCCCTATTTTGTCTCCTCCTTCAAGTCTCTCTGCCTATTTTTTTAGATATTAGCCTCTCATTGTTTTTCACATGCTTTTCATTGTTGAAAATAAAATAAAAAATGACCCTATATATCTGTTTCACTGGTTTTCCTTCATGGAAAAGACCCTGTTGTTTTTTTAAAGCTGAGGTAGCTAATGAGGTACAAAGTACATGGTGTGATTCTTGGGGCTGTTCTGTACAGTGCCAGGAGCTGGACTTCAATGACCCTTGTAGTACCATACCGATTCAGGACATTCTGTGATTCTGTGATTCTACAACAGTTTAGATAAAAGAGCAACAACTCACTGGTTTTCAAAACTACTTCTAAAATTTTCTTGCCACATTATGCAACTTCAGGAAAATAATTAGTTGTAATTTACAAACATAACAAAAGATGCAGAACACGTAATTTGTAATCATACATTCAGTTAAAACCTTTGATGGAGTTGCTGCTGAAATTTTTATGGGTGGGTGTTCTAACTTTCATAGAGCTGATATAAGGTTTTTCTGAAACAAGGCAGAAAATGCAACCACCTTACAACAAAAAATATAGCACTGATTCCTCTCTCTCTCTCTCTCTCTCTCTCTGTCTCCTCGTGAGAGAAAGCAATTTAGACATGATGAAACACTTATGCACTCCCCCTGTGTCCTCATGCTTTTGTGCATCTCTGACAATGATTATATGATGGGCAATTCCCGAGTTCCACAGGACAGTGACCTCCAGCTGATCCAGTTATGTGACAATGAATGCTTCTATAGGTCCTAAGCTGTGGTCTGTCAGGGCAAGACTGCGTGGGAAGAGAACAGACACCAGGACAGAGACTGGTTGAATTAACTCACTAACTCAAGGGCCCAGCCTTTGCCAACAGTCTGTAGTGAGCTACCCTTCACATTAAAGAAAGGTTTTTAAAATTTGTGTAACATTTGACAACTTACTCAGTGATGACTTTATTCGATAGATCAACAAGTCTTTCATGCGAGCTAATACTGAGTGTGTATGTGTTTTTTTCTAACTAAATGGCAGATTCATGAGAGTTTAATTAATTTGAGAAGTGTCAAGTTGTGATTAAATCATGCTGCAAAACACTGTAAAAGCAGTTTTAGGACAGTACTCATTACAAGGATGTTATCAATGGCAAGAATTAACATGTATGTTTTCAAATGAGGCTAATACAGGTGAAAATGTCAAGACATTCTGTATTAGTTCAGAACGGCTCAATAAAAAGAGAAGTCTGCTTGTGTAATTTCAACACAGATGCACATGGATTTGAAGCACATTTTAAGTATCTATTTCATTTATAGTAAAATTCAATTAAAAATTTCAGAGTCTGAATTCCGGCTAGACTAATAAACAGTGGATGAAGGAGAGGCAACTGCCATGATTCTATTCTTATAGATAGATAAAGAATAATAAACTTCTGAGTTCAACAATTTCAGGATATCTGAATAACTCGTAGCAACATTTAACAGGATTTTGCATCGTGTATGGTCTGAGAGAAAAAATGAAGCCCTGAAAATTACCAGAAATATTTCTGAAAAAGTAACAATATGTAAGTCCTCACTACCATATTAATGTACAAGGATTAGATCCCATTTTGAAAGGTCTACAACGAAAAAAAGCTAAGATTTCCAGAGTATATCTGTCATTTTTGCTGTTTGGCCACAACGAATTTGATAAGCTCTGAAAACTGAACAAAAAAGACTCCGATTCATAGAACCACAAAACAGCCAAGGTTGGAAGGAACCTCTGGAGACTGTCACGTGCTCCAAGCTACAGCAGGTTGTCTAGACCTGTATCCAGTCTCCATCCAAGAATACGACCTCTTGGATCTCGATACACTCTACATTACCCCTAGCAGCTGACTGGAGCCTTTGTAGGAAAGCTCCAAGGTGTCATAGTCTGAGGGCCAGACAAGCCTTGGCAGTCTTTCCACAGTGTCCCACAGCTGAGCCCCTGGAAGCCAGAAAAATTCCCTAAACCACAGATGAGGTCAGAGAATGGGAGCATCCTCCTCCCAGCTACAGGGAATTGCTCACTACTTTTCCTTACCACTTTCTCCTGGTGCTTCTGTGTGGCTCATGTTTAGTTGGCTTGGAGTTTCATTAGGAGTGCAGAGACAAAAATATGTCCACACTCAGAGATTATGATCAATCATTGATATGTAAATTCTACTGGACATAACCTATGTCAAGTAGTAAATTTTGCTGAATTTTAAAATTATCAGTACATAAATGTACAACAACTGTTTTCAAGGTATTTGTAAGATAATCCTTTTTTAATTAATCCTTGACTTACATGCTCAACATGGTAATAAAAATGTTTTAAACAACTTAATCTTGGTCTACATATTAACAAACTTCTGAGTATCTTTTTGCCTCTGGAATATTTTTTTTTACAGACTTCAGGAATACGTTTTTTTTAAAATTTTACTTCATCATATCTGGGAAACTGTTTTAGTTTCATATTCTCTGCCCATTCATGCATAAATAATTTATGATTGTTAACTTAAGCAGAATTCAACTATCTTCTTCATTTCAATTTCCAGGTCTTTAAAAATTCTGCAAACAATGATGATGCCTTCATGGAACTATCAATCTAGAATGAGAATGCAGAACTGTATGCACTGTCTGTGAAATATTAAAGATGTCTAGGCCTTTTCAAAGCTTGAAGCAGTTACCAGTTGAATAGACCATGAAAACCAATTTTGATAAAGAATATCATTATTTAAATTTCTTGAAACACTCAAGAAAATGTTCCACCCACAAAAAAAAACCCTATAAAAGGTCAGAAGGCATCCTATTCTCAAGGGTATATTAAAAAGAGTAATTTTATTATCTAATAGCATAAAACCTTTAGAAAATCAAAGAAACTTCAAGATAATACAGAATCCTTGAATGGTTTGGGTTGAAAGGGACCTTAAAGATAATCTAGTTCCAACTCTCCTGGACAGGCAGGGGTACCTTCCATAGACCAGGCTGCTCAAAGCTCCAATTAACCTGGTTTTGAATATTTCAAGGATGGAGTATCCACTAGTTCTCTGGGAAACATGTGCCAGAGTCCCACCACCCTCTCAGGAAAGAATTTCATAATATCTAATCTAGACCTACCCTCTTCCAGTCTGAAATCATTCCCCTTTACCCTGTCCCTACATGCCCCTGTAAAACTTCCCTCTCCAGCTCTCTTACTGGCAGGCCACAACAAGGTCTCTCCAAAACCTTCTGTTCTCCCAGCTAACATATCCAACTCTCTCAGACTGTTTTCACAGCAGAGGAGCCTTGCAAACGATATACAAAATTTTTGTACCCAGTGATTCAGCAAAAAATTAAATTGTAGGAATAGGTCATGCTAACCAGGTCTTACACTTACTGTGCAAGGCTCCAATACTGGCCTTCTAGATGTGTTATCAGCTTATAGGAGAGCTTGCTGTGTGAAGTGGAGCTCAGTACCACGTGTATCCTGTTCTAATGTGATGGCTTGGGATAACACGGATAATAGCAAAGGTCCGGAAAGTATGAGCACAGTTCAAAATGAGAAGCCTGAGAACTATAAACAACAACTTGATGGTCATGTAATGGCCACCGACAAAGGGCACAATTAAGAAATGGCAAGGCTACTTGTGCTCTTAGGCAAGAGGCAATTATGCAGCAAAGAAAAACAGCCAAGTGACACAATAAAGGTACCTTCTACAGCCTGCAAAAAAACCCCACCTAAGTGTCACCCAGCCTGTAGGTCATGAATTGAGGTAAAGGGCTAAAAAATCATATGAAAGGAGATCTCACATTTGAGGGCAATGGTAGGGGTGCAAGAAAAGGCCTTCACCAGGTCCGGCTTTCCTTGTCAAAGAGCTCTCAGGAAATCTTGATTACCTCCATGTAGGTGACTATCAAGAACCTCACCCACCAGTACCAGTTGCATCTTCAGCTTCATGGTACTGCATACTCATAGCTAATTTATGACCAAAGTTTCAAAGAGTATGTACTTTGAATTTGCAGTGCTAATGAGAAATAATTCTGAAGAACCTGACACTAGCGACATGTGCTGTTAATGAGTATCAATGTACTGTACATTTGTTTTACTGTTAAAAACTATCCTCATTTACGCATCTTTCAAACACTACAATCAAAATCTATAGTTTTGCTACCGTTAACGTGTACATATATGTATTAGTTTCATGTGAGCTTTTAAAAAAAAAAATTACAGTGTCACACTGAAGTATATTTTTTCTTACAGGATCACAGACCTAGTTAACAGAAAGTCCATTTTCAGAGGCCACAGATTTCAACAAGTTATTTAGTAACAGAAGACTCTTTTGACACACAAACATGATGTATCATACATGTAGTATGGTGTCATAGAGAGACTTTATGACGCTTGTATCCCCAATCGTAAGTTCTGTATATTGTGTTCTGTATCCTTAAGACTGATTCGCAGAGCAAAACAGGGAAAGAAGTGCACAGGTTTTTTTTAAAAACTGTTTTACTCCTCTACATTCTTCTCCGGGACGGTTCANCCGTTTGGGTTTGCTTTTCCAGAGGAGCCCCATTCGGAGGTTTCCTCCCAAATTCACCCTAAACCAGGACATATGGATTAGATGAGAATATAATGAGATATTTCATAATGTAATGGTAAATTCTAATGTGTACCTCATGTCTCTTCTTTCTATGTAGTTATTTGAGTAAGGGACGGGTTTTTCTCATTACAGTGTTGCTGTGTACAAGACATAGTTTCAGGCCACAACATCTCTGATCTATTACTTGATCACTGGGGAGACAAAATAACAGCCAAATGTCCAAGTGGGCACCTAGCAAAAGGTGGGAGAGATCCTACATACTACAGTATGTAGTATCTGCATTCACACACATCACATCCAAATGTACGCCTGGAATAAGAATTCAACAGTTGGAAATGAAGCTTTACAACAGAAGTTAAAAAACACCACCAAACTGAAACAAGCTAGACCAACAAAGGAACTTAAAGAAAGTGATATTGGATACTGCAGAGGGGATTTTCATGAACCTCAGTTTAAAGCTAATACCATATTTCAACACTATAAAGCAAAAACTGCATTGCATTTGAAATCATTAAACATTGCTTTGTGAATATTAGATAAATGAAGAGACTGAATAAAAATCTGAAGTCCATTGGCATTTTTCTTGGAAATACATACAGGATGTTAGTCTCATGTTTTGAGTGTGGTCTCCCCTTCATATGGAGAAAAAAGGTGATAGCCTGTTATATCACATACAGACTTCACAGCTAATTATGCACCTAACATTGTACTTTCCACCTCAAATGCATTTCATTTCATTTCTCTCTTCTTATGTTTCAATACTCAAGAAAATTCCTTAGACTATATTTTTAATGTAGTTACCAGAAAAAGAAGTTGTCTTTTCAAATTAGGTACACTCCTACCTGATTTAGTTTCTTCCATAGGTTGAGAACAGGAGAAAGTTCTGTAGACCATATTTCTCTGTCAAATTTGCAGCCAGCAGTTACTGACCTACTCAGGGTCCGAAGCTGTGAAATGACCTGAGTGATGAGAATACAAATGCACTCTTGAAGAAGGATAAACAAATTTCTTTTAGTACAAAAAAGCCATACACTAGCAAATACTCTTCCATTTATCTATGAAGTATTCTTTCCTGCATATTTAATTACTGATCATGATCTGATCAAAACACAAACAATATCCATATTCAAGTAAAAAACATACTTGAACTTCATTCATATTAAACCACAAAAAAACCCCTACATATTTTCTTATCACAGTAATTGTCTTTGTTCAATTATAAGTTAAAAACTAATGAGGTGCATAATTAAGTAAAAAGCCTCTTTACCACAAAATTTAGAGACAAAACTTGTGCTTTGCCTTTAACTTGGCTTAAGCTCTGCCTTTAACTAGGTTTCATCTGTAATTAAAAATTTAAGGGAAACAAACTCCCAAAATATGTTACTGAATACATACAACTACTATCAGGGACCAAAACACAAGACAATTGCAGGAAATTCAATCTGATTGACCAGGATCTCTTATTTACATATTCATGCTACCTCAACCTATTTAAATGCATACCTATTAAAAAAAAGGAAGCATGAAATTAAAAAAGTAACTGCAAACCTTCCAGAAAGAAGGGGAGCTTCTGGTTCATTGGGACCAACTGCCTTTTATTGTTAGCAACCCTACTAAGTTCACAAATCAATTGATAAAATACATTCATACATTTGGAACAAAGGCCACTGAAATTAAAATTCTTCAGTGATACTGGAATCTGTCCCTTTAACTGTATATAAACCTCCTGCTATTTTTGAGGCATTTTCATTAAATTTTAGTTATTTTTCAGAGTGCATTTTTTGCAGGGCTTGTTATAGAACAACTTATTAATTCTCTCTTCCATTTGACAATAAAGAATTAAGCTTCATAGTAAAAATGTATTAATCATTCAGAAGGTCTGGACTATTTAATTGTAACACAGACTAAGGGAGAAAGTCAAGTTGTTTCTGCTGGGATTTGACTTATTTTCTAGTCTTCAAAGATGTGCAATGATGAAGTGCTTTCTTTTGTTTTTCATTTTCTTTCACTGAAGCAGACCTCTCCTTATTTATCAGCTTTGATAGGGACTATGAAGCACTACAAGATGATAGTACACCCAACCATCATTTTAACTTCTATAATAAGCACTGACCATGAGACTGTGGTTTAAAATCCTGAGAGAAGGTTATAAGGCCAGTTAGTAGAATCACAACCTCAGAACTCAGGGGAATAGATTTCAGCATTGACAGGGATCTTTTTAGCAGGAAGCAGTTGGCAACTGTTTTGGAGGGCAAAGAGGGGCCAAGAGAGCTGGTCAATCCTCAAAAAAAAAATTCTCAAAGCACAAAACCAGTTCTTTCTGATGCAGAGGTAACAAGCATGACAAGCAAGTCAAAGAACAATCATGACATAAAGATCATCATGGATGTAAAGGAAGCTAGTAACCTCAAATCCTAGAATATGCTGAGTTAGAAGGGATCCACAGGGACCACTGAAATCCAACTCCTGGCTCTGCACAGGACATCCCCAAGAGTCACACTATATGCCTAAGAACATTGTCCAAATGTTTTCTGAACTCTGTCAAGCTGGTGCTGTGACCCTTCCCTGGGGAGCCTGTTCCAGTGCCCAACCACCCTATGGGTGAAGAACCTTTTCCTGATGTCCAACCTAAACCTCCCCTGACACAGCTCCAGGCCATTCCCTCAGGTCCTGTCACTGGTCACCACAGAGGAGAGATCAGTGCCTGCCCCTCCTCTTCCCCTCATGAGGAAGCTGCAAACTGCAGTGAGGTCTCCCACAGAAGATGGGCACAAGGATGGACTACCCAGCAGGGGTAGAAAGACATTGCTCAGTTGTGTTAGAGTCAAGTACAGAAAGCCAAATTTCATCTGGGTTTAAAACAGCCGTGTATGCAAAGGCCTAAATAGGCTTCTGGCAGTATTCTGGTAGCTAAAATGAAAATATGAGCTATTGCTCTTTATAGCTTCTGTTATATAAAATAACATTTCACCCTCTCATTCTCATAACTAAATTTTAAACTTTTGTAATCCTTTCTGTGCTCCAGCTATTGTGTATATCAAAAAAGATTTTTGTTTAATTTAGCAAAAAATTAATTTCGCTGATGAATGTTTTGATCATAGTATCTTTATCATTCCTGCTATTCTTCCTCATTTTCACTCTGCACATATGCAAATGTTCTGACAAGCAATACAGATAATAAACACAAATTTGTGCCTTCCAGATATCATTCTTTTAGCTATAGTTTTGTATCTTTTAATTTGCTTTTGGGTAGTTGCCTGCCATCACTTGCTAAGCAATAAAACATTTACATCAAATACACTTTAACTGGTAATTCAGTATGTACTACTTCATATAAACTTGCATATAGTGCATACTATAAAGCTGAAAAATGTTTATATGATTGCTTTGTGAATATGGGGGATTGAAAACTAACTCTGGTATTCATTTCCAAAGTGCCTTTAGAGGCATAAACATGTATCTCCATACAGCTGAAATTATTCTGAGAAGTAGTGACTGCAAGATCAAGTAATTAAATTATTTTTTTAACTCTGCTGTATAGGGTTAGCTGCCTTTTTCCAATTATCTAATTATAAAATTTGTCAATATAGTTTAAATACGAAATACAGTATCTATCCTTCATTTCAATTTTTTTTCCTCCAGTGTGCCTATAGTTTCTGCTTAGTGTACTTCATCAAAGTAATTCAAAAATATTGGGTTAACATTATCAAAAGCTAAATACTTAAATTAAAAGAACAGAATCAAAAGAAATCAAGTTTTAACTCTGCGTGTTCTAGAATAACATACAATGATCTTCATCAAATGCTCATGGAAAATCTTTAACTCTTTACAGTTCATCCCATTTCTTTTCTCAGGTATAGCAGGTATGATGGTAGCATAATTTTCTCCCCAAGTTTCCATGACAGCACAATTTTCAATTCATTGTAATTTGTTTTTTTAATTAATGGGTTGGGCTGAAACTTTTTGTACTGGTGGCTCTTTCAGCCTGAATATTTTTTCAAAATTTTAACCTAGAATAGTCATTTGCATTCAAGATACAGATGAAAGTACATTTGATTCATGTCAAAATACTCAGGTTAACCTCACCTCTGAACTGCTTTAAGACCCCAAACTTTTGCTAATGGACTACAAATTTGATGGCACGACATCTGTCCGAATTAAGTTAAGAATTACAGATTCTAAAACAGTACACATATTAATAGTTAAGTATGATTACAAGTTTGAATTAGAACTTGAATGGCATAAGTATTTCATTCTCACAAATCCCAGTGAAGTTCCTTACAGTATCGACCAGTCTATGCTACTTTGAATCAGCAAAAGCTTGAGAAAGTGCTTACTCAGTACTCTCAAATCAGTCGCTTTCTGGATGTTATGAAAATTAAAAGTAATTTTATTTTTTTAAATAAGATTACAGAACAATTAATGCTGGAAAGAATCTAAGGAGGTCTCTAGTCTAATCTCCTGTTGGAAGCATGATGAGCTTTAAAATCAGACCAGTTTGCTCAGGGCTTTTTCTGGTTTTGAAAAATCTCAAGTATAGAGACTGACCAACCTCTCTGGATGACCTCTTCCACTGCTTGACTGCCCTAATAATGAAAATAATATCAAACCTGGACCTTTCTTGTTTTGGTTTATGTCCTGTAAAAATAGAAGTCAAATGCATGGACTGGGATAAAGAATGTGTTAAGATTGGGAAGGACCTAAATAAAACCACAAGTGGGATATACCACCCTATGAAGAATTCTCAGGTGTATCACAGAAGTGTCCAAGGGATTGTGGTATGTTTGCAGTTGCTCCATGTAAGTGTTTTCACCTTCAGGCAGGAGAAAAAAGTTTTGAGTTGAAAGGGAAACTGGATTTCAAAGAAAAAGGATTATCAGGAATAGATTTCTGGGGCTCATATGAAAACCAAACTGGACAGGAATGAACACACAGACTGGATCAGTACCTAGAAGGAGACCTTGGTTGAAATGACAAAGGGAATATGACTAGCAATCTGTATTTAAGAAAATGAAACAACCTTTAGGTTGAAAGAGGACACTGTACACAGTCACATTAGGCAAGCACAAATTCACCCTTACCTATCTTTATCCACTTATTTAAAGCTTACTTAAAACTTACTCAAAAATATTATCACCTTAGCCCCCCTAAATAATCAACAGACAAATTTTAAGTGGGATAACTTCCATTTGAAAGGTTCTCTTATTGAGTATATAGGAAAACAAAGTTCCTTACATAGGTATCTAAGGTAGGTCTATGCTGTGGAAATTAGAATGAGGATATTAACTTAATTTCCTGGAAACCTAGCCACAAAGCTTGACAAGAATTCAGTTTCTCTCAATGTACTATATATACAATACCATCAGGCCAACCTATAACCAACTTCAAAACTTACTCTATATTAGGCCTGCCTTAAACATGATGTTTCTGTGAGCACATAGCGAGATCAGAAGTGATCAGCACAGATGCATACATCCAAGTCTGTGGAATCATATCCTTTGCACTCTAACCCAGGTATGTACTTATAGTACTAAGGAAACTGAAAATTTAATCATAGAGGTATAATATAGAGTACTCAAAGTAAGAGTACTTTACAATACCTAACCTTTCAATGTTCTCCTTTGTTATTGAAATGTATTCTTTTTATATATTATACACTAAAAGCTCTTGTATGTTTTGCTAGTTCACACCAAATGCAAATCTGAATATTCTGAATAATGAGAAGAGTGAAAAAATCTACTATTAAACAGGAAAAGAGTACCTTCATTAAAAATATGAGAGGGATAGAAAAAGAGATAATAAAAATATAAAAGCAATCACCAATAATGGTCTGTTTAAAGAGGGGCAAGATAATTATTCAGAATCACAATTCTTTGCAGAATTTATCTGTTTTAAGTAAGGTGAACTAATTATAACAGTATTTATACAAAAAATTCAATAGAACAATTTATTTGTGAACCATGCATCTAATACTGATGAACAGCCAACAGAAACTGCTACCAAGTGTTTTCTCTTTTCTTAATTGAAAAATTCATGCCCTGCATTTTTTTTCTGAGTTATCAGCACAGAAAAATACAAACTGCATATATTAAGAAAGGTGAGGCGGTCAAAGAAAGAATGTCAATATTTATTTACCTAATTATTAAATTATGTGTGCATCTCAGCTTTTTAATCTATTGCTTATTTTTGGGTGCATCTAAAGACATACGCTGCTATGATATTGACCAGCACATTAGAAGAGAAATCACATGCATCTAGAGAAATTATGAGAGATAATAAAAAAAATGGAAAGCAATAAAGACAATGAATGTTCCCATGTGATTTCCTATGGAACTACTAAAAAGCCATGTTTTACCTAAAAATTAAAATTCATGGAAAAAATAAAAATGAGGAAATGTCAAGATTTTAAGTTTTCCTTTTCTGAAATTTAGACAAGACAGATTTATAGGAACACAAAATCTGTTTCTGTTCTTTGCTCATGCACAAGATGAAGAAAAAGTCTTGCATTCAGTCATTCACAACTACTGCAAAAAATGGTACTTCACAAATGCAATATATAATAAACACAGACATCTAAGTCTTGTATTCATTTCAGAATTAAATCAAATTTTATACACAGTATTAAGACGTGAAAAAAAGGAAAGTAATACAGTCAAAAATATCTTGTGAAATTCTGTCAGTGAATTAAAAAAAGTTTCAGATCAATCATTTCTGAACTCAATATGATTACTGTTCTAAGAATGCAAAGCTGGAAAGATTTGCTAGTCGTATATCTGGTATTTTTTTCAAGACTGTGGAACATATAAAGAAGAATTTTTATTTTTGTACAAAAATCTAACAAAGTCCTCTCAGTAAAGTGAAAGCAGATACTCTACTGCCATCTACCAGTTTTAAAAGGACGTAGGCTCAGCACAGAAACCACTTCTATGCTCCATTTCTCTAAATGAAACAATATATCCCTTTACACAGATATTTCTGGTTTTATAAGACTTTACAGCTTAAACTAAAAGATGAAGCTATAGCTTAACTACTTTGGTAAATATTGTGAAAGTACTACCCCAGTGAGATGCAACTGTGTCTCTGCTGTGTCACAAGAGGGAGTAGGTTTCTGTGTGACATCCCTTCTGGCAGAACTATGTGCTTCCATACTGCTTCTCACAGCTGGGCTACTGGTCCCTCATTACCGAGAAAGTAGCCTGAGCTGGCAGCAAAATCTCTCTGACTTTCAGTCCCTGGCCATTGCCCCTTACCTTTTCTGCAAGAACAGGATCCATGGATGCTGTTAGGCTGAAAAAAGTTTATTGGCACTTGTAAGCAAATCATTCCTACTGCATGTGGATCAGTAAGAGACAGTGTAGGTCTGTGCTTGCTCTTTTCTTATTCCACCAAGGCCCCCTCAAAGCTGCACTTTCACTCATTAAGGATCCGAAGTAGGGCTGGACTCTATACAGAGAAACACACCTTCGCAATCAAATACAAAGTAAATGTGGCAAAGACACTTGACCACACCTGTATCTTCCTTAATACAGAAGCAGATCATTTGACAGCAGGAAGACCCTCTGTAGAGCAGGGGTTCAGGGGAAGAAGGTAAGCAGCATGCTGTAGATGGACAGCACAAGCCCTTGTTGAACCTTCTCCTGAAGAGTAACTTAAGAGTTTTACTTCACAGAGGTCCACAGGATACACATTACCTGGAGACCATGAAGCCAAAAGGAATGCCAGAAGAGGTGGTCGATCTTAACTAATTACACACTCTGACAAAATTTAAGGAGGCTGGAAAATGGCAGCCTGTTTTTAGGTGAGAACCAGCTTCTCATATGCACAGCATCACCAATAAATTTTCACATAAACAGTACCAGTCCTATAAGAATTAATAAGGTTATTTGAAGCATTACATTGATTCACTAAATGAGTAAAGAGATGTTTTCTAGCTCTTTTTGTTAGAGCACAGTACTGTGGCTTCCACTCCATTAATGGCACAGCACATTTCTTTCATCCATCACCACAGGTGTATGCAAAATACTCCTCGTATTTCAAAAATTCCTTTTAAGTAAACAGATCTCTCAGTTGCAGCATAATAAATATAGGTTGACATTACTCATCAATTTCTACTAGAGACTGTTAATCACGTATTTGTGATGTGGGATGTAATAAATATCAGTAATTAAATGCTCTGAACAATTGAAAAGTTATATAATTGCTAAATTATTTTAAGAAAATAAATTTATGTTCACCTGGAATCTATAGTAATAACATAAGAATTTCAAGAATAATACAAATTGCTTCTCAATAATTAAAACACTTTTCAATAATTATACACATATTACTCTGTATGGCATAATCAGAATTACAAAGGAACAGTAAATACAGAATTCATTCTCTGAGTCCTGTTGAGCTGGATTGTGAAAGAGAAAATTGTGTGTGTTGACAAACGCTCAAGAAGCTACAGCTATCATTACAGCTGCACCTCGAAAAATAACCACACACCACAGCCCACCTATTCTATATACAGTAGAAATACTGCAGTTAGATGAATGACAGCAATATTGGGTGGGCCTACCCTAACTTTTCTTTATCTGACTTGGGTAATAACAACCATGGATATTTGGTGTACAGACTCAAGCATGAACCAGTAACTTAAGAGTTGCCAGTGTGCTCATACACCCTCCCCTACACCTTCTGTCTCTGTTGCTTTCAGAAACAAAACAAAAAGTAGCACTGGAACCAAACATCTGATCACAGTTTAAGTAAGACAGACAGCAGTTTTAATCTAAGTAAAAGGATATGCAAGGAATAGCAGGAAGAGGTACAAAAACAGCCAGTGACTTGCTGAAAATAAGAGCACATCAGAAACTAAGTAAAAAAAAAAGATAAAATGCTGTTTTAGTGAAGTCAGTGAGATCACTGCAATTACATTTAATGAGACAAAATTTGCTTCATGTTTCCTGACCCTGGTTTGTACCTTGTCTACTTTACTAGATTGCTCTACACTCTTCTTCATTATTAGTTTAATATTAAATTTTACTAGAGAAATATCCAGCACATAATGAAAAATAGTTATAAAAAGGTAACCTTTTCCCTACAAAATTTCTCGTTTTCAAGTACAGACAGAAGACCAAGAGTATTTATTTTAAATAAAAGCTGTATTTAGTAGCTACATGAAGGTTCAATTGGCTATTCCTTTTGATTTCTGATGGATTTCATTAAAGAAATTGTTGTTTCTCTTTAAGCAATCCCATCTATAAAAAGAATGATTCAGTGTGAGATTTTTATGCTAGTAATAATTCCTGTGGAGTATTCAATTTGGCAATATGATTTTGCCTGATTTTGTAAACTTGACATTGTTCAGATACCATGACTTAATTTTCTAAGGTCATGCTGATATAACATGTGAATATTAATTCTCTCTGTTGAGTTTCTGCTAGAACAATCTCTCAGGTTTTCAAATGATTCAGCTGCCATTCATGATGAGTATGAAATGTCACGGTATGAATCAGAGAGTGACAAAATGGTTGGGGTAGGAAGGCACCCCTAGAGATCATCTAGTCCAACTCCCCTCGCCATCACCTAGAGCAGGCCACACAGCATCACCTCCAGACAGGTTTTCCATATCTCAGGAAGAGGAGATATTTATCTACATCCTATCTGACAGCCTGTTCCAGTTTTCTGTCACCTTCATAATTAGGAAGTTTTATCTCAGACAGAACATCCTGTGAATGTGTTTGTGCCCACTGTCCCTTGTCCTGTCAATGGGTACCACTGAAGAGAGTCTGGCCCCATCTTCTTGATACCCACCCTTAAGATATCTGTAAACACTGATAAAATCCCTCATCTGTTCCTTCTCCAGGTGAAACAGACCTTACTCTCAGCCTTTCCTAGTAGGAGAGATGCTTCAGTCCCCCAATCATCACAGTCCTCCCTTGAGTCCCCTCCAGTAGCTCCTCATCCTTCTTGAACCTGGGTGCTGAGAACTGGACACAGCACCCCAGATGTGCCTCCCCAGGGCTGAGCAGAGGGGCAGGATCACCTCCCCTGACCTGCTGGCACTGCTCTTCCTAATGCACCCCAGGATCCCTCTGGCTGTCTTGGCCACAGGGGCACTGCTGGCTCATGGACAGCTTGTTGTCCACCAGGACCCCCAGGTCCTTCTCTTCAGAGCTGCTTTCCAGCAGGTCACCCCCAGCCTGTGCTGGTTCTTCTTCTCCAGGTGCAGGACCCTCCATTTGCCTTTGCTGAACTGCATTAGCTTTCCCTCTGCTCAACTTCCCAGCCTGTCCAGGTCTCACTGAATGGCAGTACAGCCCCCTGGGCTATCAGTCACTCCTCTCACATGAAAATAAGTATGAATACAGGCACAGATCATTCCTAGGCATTTTTGAATATTCTCTATAACACTGCACACTGGAGTTCTGTATAAAAACAAATTTATATTTATAGCAATGATCTGCAAAATGAGATTTTTTACTGAGAATAAGAAAAAAAATACAAGCTTTACACTATGTCAAGGAACTGCATCAACAAATTACATGGGAATCACACCTTACAAAATCCTAAATTAAGAGTTACCTTTTAGTCACAGAAGCCATCTAAATACCATTATTTGCAACTCTGCATCTTTATATTTCAAAATATATGTGGAAAAAGTGTATTATTAATGATGACTTCACAGAAGGAAATTTCTGAAGTGCTGGTAAATAGCCCACATTGCAAATGCCGGCAGAAATTATTATTTACATTTATGTATGTGTTGAGGATAGCCATGAAGTAAACTGGAGAACTAAGATTTTGGACTTAAGGAAATGAGACATTGGTTTAATGGCCATAAGGGAGAGGGAAAATATGATCCAGTATAGTAAGGAGAGGGAAAATTTCAGGCAGTAGAGTGGACAGCACATTAATTTCAGTTGATTAAAAAGGAGAATAAAAGACTGGTTTTGAATGAGCTCTAGAACAACCCCCTTCATTGTGCAGAAAGGCCGGGATTTTTAGCAAAATGACTGAGTAAGCATGGAGTAGCTGTGTGGATTGAAAGGCAAAAAAAGGAGGACATACAAGAAGAAAAATCAAGGACAGTGGAAAAGCTGCTTTGGCAATTCAAGATGAAATTGGAAAAGCCAAAGCCCAGCTGGAGATAAGACCAGCAGGAAACAATTAGGGGTGAAATATGTTTCAACAACATATATGAAAAAAGTTTGAAGAAAACATGGGGCATTGGCCGAATGTAAGAGAACATAAGCAAGGCATGGTACATAAAACCTTAAGTATTTTAAGCCTCTGTGCATGGTGTAGGAAGCAAGGAGCAGATAATACTGGGACATGAACAGCCTGAGCAAAGAACGTGAACACACTCATACGCTAACAGGGACTTCAACCCAGCTGCTGGCCGGTCCCCAGTGCTGATCCCAATGCTCAGTAGTGCGGCCAATTCTGTTCCGCATCTTTATCAATGATCTCACCGAGGAAACTGAGTGCACTCTCGGCATGCTGGCAGACAGTGGGCAAGTCTCACAAGGTAAGGCTCACAAGCACACCATTCTTCCATTAATGTGATTGATAGCCCTGCCTAAGGATGCATAATGGTGGGAACCATTCACTCGCTTTAGCAGTTGAATGAAATAAAACTGGTAAGAAACAAATGAAATTTGAAATGTGTTGGTCTCTCACTGCTCTGGAAAATAAAACAAGCAAAAAAAAATTTCTATTAATTAATAAAATCCCTGTTTTGTCTTTGAGACAAGCACCGTAACTTGCATACTTTAGGATGCTTGAAATTTCACTTTTACCTCCTGAACTTTTCAATTTGAAATGCAAGTGTGACAACTACACTTACATTGTGACAATACTCAATGTGGAAATGGCAAAACCAACTATTTTCAAAATCCTGTTCTAATAAAAATCTCATTTTTCAAACAGTCCAGTTTTCAGAAGAAAATAAACCCTCCTGTACTCTGAGTAAGCAACAACCTCATAGTTGCGGTTATTTTCTTTAATCTCTTAAATGCTCATTAAAATGTTCATTATGAGTTTTAGAAATGCTGTTGACATTATTACAAACCTTGATTCAAAGTTCAGTGGAAAGAAAGAGGTAATTCCAAAAGCTGATTCACTACTTTTTTTTAGATGCCTATCGGAGACTGGCACAAATTATTCCGGGTAGCTGCTTGTCTTTCCTTAGTAATAAAAAGTAAATTGGATGACTAGCTAAGAAGAGGTGGATAACCTTCAAAGGATAGAAGCTAGTTGAGAGGTATTTGGGGTTTCTTCATTTTAATTTCAATTGGTTTTGAATTTAGCTTATCAAATTTTTCTATCTCAGTATCTAAACATTTAAAAGAAAAACAAACACATAAGAAATTATTCCAATATCTGTAAGGGGGAATTTGAAGTGGCTTGAATCAATAAATACATCACAAGCCTTTTCTAGCAGGATTTAAACAAAATATCTTTTAAGAGCTGAATTAAAAATCTGACAGAACTTCTCTGTGTATTTCAAAGATAAACCCTAATTCCATGATGTTTTTAAAATACCATTGACTTGTGGGAAATGTTAGAATAATATCTAAATAAATATCTGGTGTTAACACAGGAGGAATTTTAAGAAATATTAAAACAGTAACTGAAGATAATATCAGTGAAGGAAACAGGATTTCACACATCTACATAATTCACTCCATGGCAGGTATGAATATGGTATCTTACAGCTGGACTGTAATACACAGAGAGTCTAGATAATCATTAGATTAGGCACCTAACTCTGAGAAAAATAAAGCTTTATTAGATGACTTCCACCCTTAGAAAATATGTTTTCTATGATATTAGTTTTGCTGTTAATGTGTAGTGACTATCCAAAAAATGTGTCTGTTCTGGTAAATAAAAGGGGAAGTTTGTGACAAGGAAATATAAAAAAAAAAAATCTGAGAAAAAGAGAATACGTTATATCCTCTACCCCATCACAATAAAAGACAGATTTGGATTCTACTTGAGACTACAAAATTAGTATGAAAAAGGTTCTTAAAGCAAGTAATTTTACAAAATCTGGACCTCCTAAACTCCAGGGTATCACTGGCCTGGTTGAAAAGCAAATAAAATTACGAAGGACAAAATACAGGAGGAGAAGTACTTCCAGCAAGTACAGTTGAAGTGAACTGGAACCCAGGTAATATTTAGGTCAGAAGTATTCAGAGATCAAAATTTTTAATTCATATATAAAATCTACAAATATTTTTTTTGTAGTATTTCTTCAAAAATTTGGTGAAATGCTACAGTTTGTGGACTCATCAGCAATGAGCCCCAAAGGATTATTTTACATCTCTAATGTCCTTAAGCATTTTGAAGGTGTATTGGGTTGACCTTGGCTGGCCACCAGGTGCCCAATAAAGGTGTTCTATCACTCCCCTTCCCAGCTGGACAGGGAAAAGAAAATGTAAGGTTCATGGCCTGAACTAAGGACAGGGAGAGATTACTCACCAGTTACCGTCACGGGCAAAACAGACTTGAATTGTGGAAATTATTTTATCGCTAATAAAATCAGATTAGAATAATGAGAAATTAATCTTCTAACACCTTCTCACCATCCCTCATTTCCTCTTGGGCTCAACTTCATTCCTGAAATCTCTACCTCCTCCAATCCAAGTAGTGCAGAGCAACAGAGAATGGGGGCTGTGGTCAGTTCATCACACAGTGTCTCTGTCTCCTCACTCTCTTTCCCTGCTCCAGCATGGAGTCTCACTCACTTGAGACATTACTCCATGAACTTTAAAAAGCAAGTTTCAATCATGCATGCATAATCAACCTCAGGAGGTCCTAAAAAGTTACCGCAAATCCACTGATTCGCCTTCCACTTCTGCCATTACTGGGATGGTGGACATAAAAGAATCAAAATGCTGTGCAAGTATAGAGAGACTGTAACTGTCCTTTATCTTTGCATAGTAATGTGAAAGAGTACTTATTCATTTATGAAAATATCAAAACCAACCTATTTTTCAACCTTACTGAGGCTTAACCTGTCTCATATGATGATACTCTCTGTGAAGCATTATAATGTGTAAAAGAATGCTGAACTCCTGAGGGAAGATATTATTAGAATTATTAAACACAGTATTGTATACAGAAACTAGCAGTGAGCAAAACACGTGCTAGACACATTCATTATCACTGGCAGTTTTATTTGAAGAAACTTGTGCAACTTGCCAGTTACTGATTGTCTTTTTTTCTCAAAATAATTTACTGTATTATTGAAGAACATTTAGATTACCCAGTCAAGTGATCATATATAGCTACCACTTCCAGCCTGCAGTCATTTGCGTTCGGCAGGATTTGCTGGGATCACTCAACACATGCTACACTCTCTAGAGTGCCTGCCGTGAATATGTCTGCTGTGCAAGGAAGGGAGACAAAACAATGCCTGTGCATTTTCATTTCATCTTCCTAGGGTGGTTACTGGCACCAAGTCATATTAGTTGCAGGTATGGTAAATCCTGCACAGAACAGGGTAATTCTTACTGCTTTTCCAAGGTTTAAAAACACATATGCAGGTCTGTTTCTGTCTATCAAAATTCTGTTCATCACATATGATAAATTTTATTTTGATGATGACACTTACGCATAGTTCTATTACAATTACAATGAAGGATGAGATTTTTTGATAAGCATTCATAAAAGCACAGAACTAATAATAAGAGAGATGAGTCCACTGGCACCAAAAGCCCACTTTGCAAGACGGTCACTGGAGAGATATTTAAATTACAGACTCTTATTGCTCAGGAAGCCTAAAGCAAGCCTCCACATACTCTGATTGCTTTAATCATTGGTTATAACTTAGGCTGGAAGACTGGACCACCTGAATACAGGCCAATATGTAGGCAAAATACAGTGTTTATCAGATCAGAAGAAAAGAGCATGACTGTAACTAAGTGGTAAAGACTGCTGCTGAGTCTGAGGAAACTGAGTTGCAGTACAGAAAATCTCTACTGGTGTAAAACAATGAGGTATACTGACTCTTGCAGATGCACTGTCAGTGGGCTTTTTTTTTCTATTTTAATGCACTGCTCTGCAAAGAGAACATAGCAAGAGATGTGAGATTATTCACGACCATGTTCACCACATAAGAGATGTGTAAAAGGCTTGTTCTAACATCAGGTGAGGCAGAAACAAAGAAATAGAGTAAACTCTAGAAATCAAGGCTCTAAAAATTTACTTATCTTTACCTACTTAGAGCAACTAAGTAGGTAGAGATAAGTACATAATTCAGAAAAACAAAATAAGTCATGTTTTGAAACACATCTAAACATGTCTTTTTAAGTAATTTTTTTTAAAGAAAGATTTTACCACTATGCATTCAATATTGATACTCTCTGAATTACCCTTAAGAAAATTGCAAGACATAATTTCTAATAAATCAATTAGTAATTGCCAATGTAAACATAATACTGGTAGCAATATTCAGCTATTAAATTAGAAAAGTTCCCTGCTGATAAGAAGCTGTGAATATAGTCAACAATTGTAAAATTTCTGAAAAGAGACCCTTTATTTTTATTGATGTTTTAGGTTTACCCAAACACTAGCAATGCATAGGTTACGGAAGAGATACCTCCATGACTTCAAAATGCTGCACTGTGCTGCAGCCTATTTCTACTAGAGTAAAGTGTGTTGCTGCAGCAACACAGGCTATTGCTTCTAGGCATGAAAAATTAATAATATTCATAGAAAGTCAACAGAATCAGTGAAGTAGTGGACATGGCATTACATCTCACCTTTCTGATACCAGAGACATGGTGGCTGAGCTGGTAGCAACTGATTTCTGACTACCCTTGTTTATTCACCTTTTCTTTGCTTTAGCTTGGTAATGGATTTCTGAGAAACACTCCTTTTAGCAAACAACCAAATTTCCAGTTGTGAACCATGGGATCACCTATGGATCTAAAACAGTTGCCAAACTGTCAGAAATGGAAAGGGAGTAGGATCCACAGTGAAGTAGAAGCGCAGTGTAAGGAAAATCTTGCATTTCTGTTAAACTGCCTAAGACTTAAAGAAATACTGCAAAATACTACTGCAAGGATCAGAAAGTCTCATATGACATAAAAAAATCATCTCACAGAATTGTAACTAGAGCAGTCTCATATTTTCAAGATTATAACCCGTAGTTTATAGCTTATAATCAATGCTATGGCAGACCAGTTCCGCAGAGTGTGAGTTTACATGTAAATGCACTCATTATCTATTTCCCTTCACACAGGAACTCTGAGTTTTTTCTGATTTTCAAATATTAGCATTTTTAACAACTGCAGATTTTAACAAGTTACAAAAGCACAGCTAAAATAAAAAATAAAAAGCAGCAGTCTATAGTGAATCTAAGAGAAACAAAAGCATCTAAATTGATGTTTATGTAAATGCTTTTAAGACAAAATCAGAGAGCTATGTTGAATCTGGAAGCATGTATTAGTTTTGTAATAGACAAGTTCTTGAGTTCATCCTACTACCTTATGCACCTCCACCCTACTGATTTGTCTTTACATATCTTTATGTTTTCATGTTCTAAAGAAATCACAAATAGTTTGACAATATAGCTGTGCATCTAAGTGAACAGAAATATTTAAACAAATTTACCAGTACTATATTTGATAGGATAGGAAATAAATACAATACTCAAAGGCTTTTTTTTTTTTTTCAGTAGACCAGAGGTCTTACACCAACAGGAAATTTCTGCTTGGAGCCCTTTTTAAGTGACTGTGAACAAACAATTAGATACTTTTTTAAAAAACTGTAATTCTTAGTCTTGAATTCATAGGAAATTCCAGTTATAGGAAACTTGCAACTGATTTTGTCAAGAAAGATTGGACCAGATGATCACTGAAGTTTCTTCCAACCTATGATTCTATGATTTAATATTTTCCCCTCTATAACTTGTCCAAAGATAGGACAGCACACATGGGCTGGGCAGAAAATTGAAGAGAGCCTTGATATACAGATCAATTCACTTCACAGCTCTGATTTAAGATACTCAAATCCACCAACTTCCGTGTTATCTGACACAACTAATTTACCAATCAAATAAAATATACTGATGAGTATTTAAAAGATTTGTACCGTTTAACTGCACTTATACAGTAATTGTGTGCTCTCATCCAGACTTCATTTGAAAAAACCACATTTCTAACTGGAATGGAATTTTTTGACTAATTGGAAGAATTCTGGAATTTCAGGAAAAATTCTTCAGAATTTCTACTTCAGCAAAAGCATAAAATCTTGCCCATATCCTATGTGTAAAACTATCATACTACTCTTCAACATAAACTGAATTATACTATCAGAAACTTCCTCAATAATTGTTTATTTAAGTTCTAAATGAATACTCTTGTAACTAAGGACTAACTGTTATGGTATTAAAATATGCTACAGATAAAAGTAAACATATTAAAAAATACATCAATTTACTCTGACTTTCTTATGGAAACTGCATTTATCAACAGGTGGTTGGGTTCTTCAGCTTATGATGGCTGCAGAAAAGATTCAGAGGTCAATGAAAAATGCTAACTTTACCTGGGAACTGATCATACGCTGTGAAGAATGAGCAATATTAGCTGGCAGGCCAAAAAAGTCAGGTTTATCATCTTCTGGAAGGCTTTCAATAATATTACGATAATCCTGCATTAGAAGAAAAGAATACATAGAACAGAGAGAACATTTTATTCTGCTCATGAAAATTAATGGCATATGCTGAAAAGAATTTCATTAAGTGCACAGCACAACACAAAGATTAAAATAAGTATTTAAGACATGCTATATTATGGTAATCTTATTTATATATTTCTTCATTTTATTTATCAGAAACTATCTTCTTTTATATAACATTTCCACTCTTAAAGAGTAAAAAGTAATTCTGATTACAGTGATGCTATCAAAAGAAAACAAAAATATGCCAAAACTGTCCCTGAAAAGTAGGTACAATACTTCTGTTGAAAACTTAAAGGTAAGATTAATGACAATACAGAAAAAAAAAATACTGTGGCATTTGGAATTCTAAAAAAATTATAATACATATTAATAAAATTAAAAGCACTCTCTTCTATTTAAATCCTCAAAAATATTTGCTCAAAGAAGTGAAGCAGTTAAGGCAAAAACAGGTTTGCATAATCATTGGAGATGCAGAATAGCACTGATAGTGGTCACAGTGTAAGAGTCTCTCGTCAGGCTCTCTTGCATGAAACAGACAGAGCCTTGCAGCCTAAGGTAGACTAATGGTGCTGGACATCTCTTTTATTGTGATTTAAAGGCAAAAATATTTACTGTCTGAAAGTCTGGCTGCAGCCTGTTGCATATGTGCCATGTGCATTTTGTCCTAGCTTGCAGGTGCATGTGCTGGATATACACAACGCACTTTAACATGGAATATCACTTCAGAGCAACAACGGAGGCAGACCTCTACACCAAACACTGCGGAAATACTACTTGACGACACAGAACTATAAATTCTTACATATATAATCATGTAAGTTATCGAGAGACATTAAATGCAGTGCATACTAGAAGAAAAGGTTCATCTACCTGACCAAATCATCTACAAGAAGAGACCAGAATAGTTTGTTTATCCCTTCTGTTTTTATGATATTAACTCAGCACATCTATAGAAAATAAAAAATAATGGTCATAACAAATTAATGAAAAAAAACCCAAACCAAACCTGACTAGTCAGAATCCAGGTAAAGAATGTCAAATTACAGCAATTTACTAACTGAGATAATATTTATATCCATTCATATTAGAGGTCTAGTGTGGAGTCCTCCATTAGAATGCAAGTGAATCTTAAACACAGTAACAACAATAATTATATTGTGAAAAGACAGGGAGAGATGAGTTGTTTAGACTGGTAAATTCCCTCTCTTTTACACTGAAGAAATGCTGAAGGAGAATCAGAATCCATAACAATCACCAAATAAAACGTCATATACCCTCCATGATCTGTCAACAGATTGTCAGAATGTTGATATATTTTGGCAACAAGAAGGTATATTCAGAGTTTCCTGTTTCATCCAGAAGTTGTAGGAATACTTAACAGTCTTTAAAGAACTACTGTTATGTTAATATACTAATTAAATAAAAGCATAATTATATCCTTGTCATAAATTAACCCAATTTCTTTTACTCAAGTCTTCATAGGTAGGCTGCTCGGCACCACAGTCCAGTAAGACATCATAAAAAAGAACAGTGAACTGACAGAGTTAATGCTCCACACAAAAGAGGTTATTTTCAGAAGAAATAGAGGTAAACTTTGGATGGTGATTTTGGTTTTCTCTGTGGAAATATTTCAAGAATAATTTTTGGAAATAAATTATTTATTAGGTGATAGAAGATGTATACCTACCAAAATACTGCAGGAATTCGGTAAAGAGATCGAACATGGGAAAGTATTCATCTTCTTGCCTCTGGCATTTAAATTGCCAATAATTCGTGAATTGAAAAGCTGCTCCAAGTAGGACCGAAGAACCCTCATATCAAAGTAATTATCTACACGACCTCCATAAATTGCATTTTCAAACAAGCCATGAACAAATTCCCACTGAAAATCTTTGGAACCTATGAATTAATTAATTAGTATTAGTTTTGTATCAATGAATAGCATTGCATTATAAGCATTTCTTCTTGTCACTGCAGCTCTTCAGAGTAATAAAAAGAGATTAACACATCAAGTAATTTTTAATTGTTCTTCTGTATGACCAAATAGTAAAAGCTGCAGAAACTTTTAAGTTTGTAAATATTTGTCATTGAAAAAACAAACACTTAGTGTGTAGCAAATGAATGATTAAAAATTTTGCTTTAGACTTGAAGCGCTTTTTGAACTAATTAGTTATATGCATTTCAGAAATTATGCCATTAAAACCTTAATTTTGTGCTCCTTTGTCATAAGTAAAATTTTATACACTATTTTCTACCACAGTGCCATCTGATTTCATAATATAAACTGACTGATTAAACCAAAAGCAGATCATGCTCCAAATAGGTGAGATTACTGGAAATGTCATCTTTCAAACACAAAGAGGTCCAGGATAGACACTTTCCAAATCATTATGAATCACAAAACATAGCACATAAATTAAGCATGTTAATAATAATTTCCTGGTCAGACTGATGTGTTCTATCACTCTGACCCCGCATATTATATCCCAAGGGTTCAAAATAACTTATTTTTCCTCCATTCTGTCATAGTTGCCCAAAATAACTACATGGGACAATGATCTCCTTGTATCCTATTAGCTTTCATGTGCAGGTGAAAGCTTGATCAGAAAGGTACTCCCTAAAGTATGCTGAAAGAGGGAAGTGGCAATTACTTTAAGTCAGGGTTTATTGATGGTAACTGTTATTTCCTAATGCTTCAATTGCTCCTTCATAAGGAAAGATATTTTCACAGTAGTAGTTAATAATTATCATTGACAGTTAATGATGCAATCTGTTTACCTCACTGTGTGGTTTAAGTCTGTACTACTAAGGTCTAATATCAGAAATACTAACCATCCACAAATCCCATATAAGTCAACGACTGTAAATTATCTCTACATATCAGCTCCTAAATTTACTTTGAAATTGTTCAAAATGTAAGGAGTTAAAAAAAATACCTTTACCACATTAAGTAATATTAGAAATTCCTACACTGGTTAACGGAACAATGACGTGGGGTCTATATAATACTGAGTTCCAATATGAAGAATTCTTTCCTACTGATTTCATATTCAATTCATTTATTCAATATTTAGGGGAACTCACATTGGAAAGGAACAGAGACACAAGATTTAATCTTACAGGCAGCTCTGTATTTCCTGTTTCTTCCTCTGGACTCAAGAAGTTGAGCAGCATATTCCCTGGGCACCAAGAATTATTGGTTTATCCAATCAGTCAAAAATGGACTTTTTCTAGTTTTGCTTACTGATTATGAGTTCTATAGCATCTCCACTTTTATATGCATGTTATAGAAAGATAAAGCTCTTCATGCAGCATCTCTACTATCGGGACTTTCCTTAAGACGTGACTTACCCTCAAAGAGTCTATCAATAATGTCAAAACCAGCACGTAGATCAGACAACGAAAATTCATAAAACTTGGTCCAACCCTACCATGAAAAAAAATCCAAAGAATTTAATTAGTCACACAGTGATGACCATGAAGTAAAACACCAGTATCATCTGGTTACTAAACGCTGTATAATACTAACGAAAAAAGAAAAAAACTGTATCCTGTAAAGTGCATATTTTGAAACATTCAATACAGGTAGTATAAAAAATGTCAGTTGTAACAGTGCAATTAATTTTATATACTTACAAAAACCAGAATCCATTGAGTATGAAAAATATAAACTTTTATTTCCTATCAATATTTACATTTCTTTCCTATCAATATTTACTTCAACTAAAACTTGCTGACATCTGCAACTGGATCATGCATTAAATTACAATTTTTTATTTCTGAGGGCTTTTTTGTATTTTAGTATACAGACAGTATTTTCTTAAATAGTACTGATTTTTCAAACAGTAATATACTCTCATAACCTTATTCCTTAATTCATGTCACTTCTCATCTGACAAAAAAAAATTATCAATTACTGCTACTATTACCATAAAAATGCTGACCACCATATGTATATTTTAATCATTTGCTGTTTTTACCTCCGTTTTGTTCTTGGGGCATTAGTCTTTATGTAGCAGGAATGCATTCTGTGTATGTAATTCTCACAAAAAGCTTTCAGTGTAAATGGATAAGTATTGATAAATACTGATATATGACAAATCATTTAGGAAATCCAGGTCTCAAAGGTATGTCCTGTTGCTCTATCCTTCTACGGGGACTTTGCAGATGAATGATACCATAGCAACAGTGCATTTGATTCATGATGAGAAATGCAAATGTGTCAGCAACATGTCCAGTGAGATGAATACAGCCTGAGGTCAAGACTGAAGCTGCTCCACAGATCCCAAAAAACTCTCAGCCAGACACCATGAAGGTCATAGTCTGCAAAGATGCTCCTAACAGTATCCATGTTGGGGTTTCTGGACAGATCTGAACATGAACCCAAAACAATTCAAAATTCATTATAAAACACAAGAGCTTCTACTTGAGATTAACTACAGTCCATCAATGTTAGGAACTGGTAATCTTGAAATATAATTTCAATGTGCATCATTGTCTGCACATCTGTGCAGTGGAATTAAAAAGAGCACCAATCCTATCTTGTGTTACTTGAAAAACTGGCCAAATGAACATGAATTTGAGCAAGAACAAAGGAGAATTCATGTGTCAGTTTAATACTTTAAATATTTTCACCTAACGTACTTCTTGAACATCATATTCAAATGCCTGTTAACTGCAAAAAGCAAACAATCTTAAAAAAATCACGAAGTCAAAACTAGCAAAAAAGTCTCAAACACCCCAGACTATTCCAGATCAAATCCTTCGGATGACAGAGTAATTTCATATCTACTCTAAATAGAATAAAATAAACAAGACATAAAGCAGTTTGCTGTTTGGTGGGGTTTTTTGGTCTGCTTAATTTAAGCATTTTGCAGACAGAAAAAAATGTTCAGTTTAATCAAAAATTTATCTAAGGAAAAAACACATCTCTGAAAATCATTATAATCTTCATAAGAAAATAATGATTTTCCTTGTTCTTCCTTCTCCTTGAAGGAGTTTGTATGAAGAAAGTGCAGATAATGTCATCTCCTCTTTCCCTCCAGTATCTCTTTTCTGATGTCTTCCATTCAATTGTGTTTCTATAATGTTTTTGCCTGTCCCAAGCAAACGGGAGTCACAGAATCTTTTCCACACTTCTGTAGCACATCAATCACAAAATAATGCCATGCGGACAGAAGCAATTTTCAGAGGGACAAGAACTGAGGTTACCAGGATCTTATTTTGCAATTAATTCAGAGACAATAAAGGCAAGCACCAGAAATATCCAACTTTTACTCGTTTCTGGATATGACCCAGCATATACATGATGAAAATACTTCCAAGAATAAAAGCTAATAAATAGGGAAATTTTTTAAAAGATAGCAAGTAAAATATTACCTGAGGGATATAATTTCTTCTTTCTTGGCATACAGCATGAAACCATGCTAAACAAAAGAGAGAATGTGCTCTGGACAAATTTCCCTTTTTGTTGATTTGCTCTGGTGTCCAAGATTCATAAGTTCGCAAGAGATTTTTTTTGAGGCCTGGAGGTGCCTGCATTGGAAGGAAAAACACTGTTCTAGACAGAAAACCTGATATTCTTACATGCTATTTTCTTAGATTATAACCTGGAATTTGTAACTTAATGCAATGACCAACAGCACTTTTTGTAACTTAATGAAATGACCAACAGCACTTAACAGAATAAAATTTAACAAGAAAAAAATGTTTCTAATAAATGGTCTAACAACAGAATGATTCTATAGTGAAAATCACTTCAACATACTGAAGGAAATGGTAACCAGGTAACCAGGAACAACTTATAGGACTGTACTACACTAAACGAACTTAGTGAAAGCATAGTAGTCTATCAAAATACATCAGCATAAAATAAATTCAATTGTTTTCAAACAAAAGAACTGAACTATTTTTCTGATTTTACAACCTCAGCTACCAATTACTTCTGTGATGTGCTGAATGTCAAATTGTCTTATGTCATCCCCACACTCTGTTAGCTAGCATAAAAATATGGTATATATGTATGATAAAATGCCAGTTCTCAAATTTAATGGTAGGTAATGTTCACAATCACTAGAAATAACTGCATTTAAGGCGTAGGCAGTAACTGAAGTTACAGTGCTTAAAAGTAAAAACAACTGGATACTCAGCCATTCTCAAATTATTTGCAAGTCTGAAGGCAAACATAAAATTTAAAAATATTTAAACTACAATTTTGTGTTTCTAAAAATGTTTGTTCTTTCTTTCTTTTGAAAAAATGGCTGTTAGTGTTTCCATAAGATTACCATTGTTTCTTCTGAAAAATCATTGCAAAATACTGCAGTAAATTATTTTTTTTTAATATCTGTATCTTCATTGGTAACATTCTACATACATTGGAACATACTACAACCATATAATAATGAAATATCATGTAACAAGTCATTGCTTATCACTGTTCTTTCATGGTAACAAAATATTTACTGCAGTTGGAAAGGAAACAAAATTATTTAGAGTATTGCATTTGTGCAAAGTTCCAATTATTCCAAAGACAGTGGAACAAGTAACACAGTTGTGCAGTTTCTGTACCATTGAAGACCTCAATATAAACAAGAAGGTACTGAAAAACCTTTAAAATACCGGCAGTCAGTGTAAAAGTGTAACTGTTTCAGCTTCTGCAAAGTCAGCAACATTGGATTCTAAAAGGTCAAAGTTTGCTGGATTAGCTGCAGGCAAAATCTCCACACTCCATTATGAATGGAAGACTTAGGAGCACTCCTACTAATGATTTCCATATTGGACACTACTGCTTAAGTGCATTCATGATTAGACTACTTTCCAATCAATTGGAGGAACATGGTCCTAGTCATTCCTTAAGCTGAGCCATTTCAAATGCAAAGCTCTCAATTTTGAGTGAAGGCTTTTAATTGTATGTTCTGCTGTATGGGAGGAGAACCATTTTTGTTGAAAGAGTCCAGTGAATATAAAGCTACTAGGCCAAAAAGGAAAATAAGGAAGAGAAAGTGGGATTCTGTGATCTTCAGATGAGGATATTCATCAAGGAGAAATTCCTTGTTTTCCATCCATGTAACAACACCCGTGTTGATTTTTGTTTTTAAGAAAAACTGATTAAATGCACAAAAGCATTTGGAGCACAAAACAGAACTACTCCTCCTAGGTAAACTTATTTTCAGTTCGTACTTTTAATTGGAAAAAGCATGTAGGAAAAAATCCTCTTTCAAGGTAAACTTGTTTTTTTTGTATTACATGCAATTGAAATATAAGGTAAAACGAGTTATTCTATCTAAACATATAGTTTGCTATACATCAAGGTTCATTCGATGTAAGAATCTAATAAAAGCTTTTCGAACAAATCTTACTTCATAAGTTATTTTCAGACTTGATTGAAGCAAAATCGGAGTAAATTTTGGATGAACTTCCGTAGTAAGCCAAAGACGAAAGTTTGGTTGAGGATGTAATGTATTCAGTTCCTATTAAAGAGATGTTACATATTGGAATAGGCTTTGAGGTGATTGGGGATTTTTATACATAGAACAGTATTTACAAAATTATAATATCCTGGATTAGAAAGTCAGGTTTATCTAAAAAATCGACAGTTGCTTATACGCGTAAGTTTATAGTTCAAGATGTGTTGCCTCCACACATTCTATATATCATTGCTGCGCTCAAATTTGAAGTTCATCCTAGCTGTGTCAAAATATTTGCACCTTTCTCTTAGATACTAAATTCAGGACATAAAAATATAGAGCAGTTCTTTACTTTTTTTAAGTACAATAACACCAGAAGGCTACATCAAAAATGATGACAGTTTGCAATGCGGGCAGTGTATCAACAACAGATCTCAATGACTTTCAACACCAGTATAGCTATGTTAATTTCTACCTCACTGTGGTACACTTGGGTTCATATTCAAAGACTGTGAGAGCTGAATTTCTGTACCTGGATGGAACTGAATTATGAATATTCAAGTGTCTCTTAAGAGGATCTTCAAATGTAAGAATTACATAGCCTCACACTTGTTAATGGTATGCAAAACAGGCAAGGGGATGTGCAGAGTCAAACATCAGCAAATCTTATTCTATATTAAGCTCAGCAAGAAGTTTAACACATTCAGTATTATGTTCGTGTGGAAAGAGTAAGACCCTCCTGACACATAACCATATTTTAATACTTAAAAGATCTGAAATTTTGTATTCAGCATGGAGCTTACTAACATGTCATTACCATTGACTATCTTGTTCAGGCTACATGACACACATCTGCGTTATCTTGCTTTGCCTTTCTGTTTTTTCAGAATGGATTACAGGAATGCTGAAGGTACATGGTTACTGCTAGACAGATGACCGACTCCAAACTCATGTCCATGGACTATGCTTTACAAAAATCATTGAAAACTGGAAAATTAAGACTGTAGTAACTGTTGAATCAATTCCATGATTTTCTTCTGACTTTATTTGTTTTGAGGATTTCATGATGATGTACATGAAAAGTATATCATATAAAATCAATTTTAGCTGGCAAGTTAGTGATTTTATATGCCATCAGTGTGTGTTTATATAAAATATGAGACATTTTAATTTCAAATTAGCAAAAACCACCTAGTGACGCAGCCTAAGTCTGTACTTAAAAAAAAAAAGAACTACAAAAACAAAAGTCCTAAAACTAAGGGGGGAAAAATTAAATTGAAGCATACATAGATTTATAGTTCATGAAAAAACATGGGCAATATTCCATAAAATACCAGAAGTTCTAAAAGAAGCATTTACTCACTCATTGTGGTCGAAATACTCTACATTGTGGGAAAATTAAAGCACTCACACAAAGAAGGGAGTTGCTTAGATCGTAAGCAGTTCACCTTATTCACGACTGAGAAAACCACAAAAGTATATTTTTAAACTTCAGTTTTAAACATCACCATGGAAATGCCTGAAATGCTTCAGAAATGTTGCATACTAATTTTGTCTGGTTTCCCGTATCATCTTCTCTACCCTCACCTTCTCCAGCACAGGAAGCCAAGATGTAACGAGATGCAGGTTCTTCAAACACAGCCATTCTCCATTCTGAGCACATTGTCTTAAAGTTTGAAGAGCCAGGTCAGCTTGGCCCTGGCCCATGGCAATCTGAAATGGCAGAGACAGTTGTATCAAGAATCCCTCATACCTCATTTAACAGTTAAATACAAAATCGTTTTTTCAAGTTAGGATACATACATTAAAAAAAGGAGTGCTAAAGATAACCAGAATTTTCTCTAATGTGATAGGTTACTAAAGTATGGAAAAGATTAAGGGAAATAAGTTCTTATTTGCAACTTATCTAGCCAGTTTCTGTACAAACAAGACTGCCTAGTCTTCTAATGGAAAAAACTGTACATCATTTGGTAACATATTCCCGGGGAAGTCAGAAAGTAATTTAAATATCAATGACTAAACTGCATTGCTGCAGAACTGCAAAAATAAGAGATAAATGAGAACTAAGTTTCTTTTGAATGGAAGTTAGGAGTATTTCATTTGAAGAGAAATACTTGATTTTATATTAAGACGAGTGAAAAACTAAGGCTGCTCTCTTTTCAGCTGGGATATATGAATAGTATAACATATATTCCTTTCTTCACTTTTTATAGTACCATATTAGTTCTACCTTACAATCTATTTGGAAGATAGACATAACAAAAAACCCTGAACCAAACAAGTAGAAAATAAAGAGGTCTTAGCCAATGTGAAAAGTCTTGTCTTGGTACTATGATTCTCTAAGTAGAAGTGAGCATAATATCTTAAAATAATTGAAAATAGCCCAAAGAAAACAAAGTCACCAGCAATACAGTAGCAGATGGCACAAATTTAGCATTCTCTTCTTTATCCCATATGAGAAATAAATCAACAGAGAAGAAAATTCTATCTTTTATGTTCTATTCAAATTACATGAGAAAGTGTAGGAGATAATAACAAAAAACATTCTCATTAGTGTAACAACTTTCAGAGATTTAGTTTTGAGTCCTGATCCTTAACTGAATACCATACTATGCTACATTTTGGAAGTCCAGCATGTAAAGGATACTTAGAGATAAACATGAAAATCCATGTGGCAGAGTAAGAAATATGCATTCCGCAATGTTCATAGCTAGATAAGATGGCAGTAGGATCTAAATTTTTACAGTTTGATGGGAAAAATATATTATATCAGTTTATGTTCCAGGAAAGGAACAATTTCAAGGACTATTTAAGAACAACATTAAACTTGACATTTTCCATTTCTATGCTAACCAGTGATCAGCTAGATAACAACTTCCCTCCCCTTAATATGTCAAATGACAGAAGGAAATAATATTTTACAGGAAGTTATAAAGCATATTGGTACTGTGCATTGGGAATATTAGGAAACCACTTAATTCATATAATAATTTGAATTGGAATGGATCCTGGAAGGTATCTAGTTCAATCTCCTGCTCAAAGTAGGTCCAGGTACAAAAGATCAAATCAGGAGCTAAGGGCTTTGTCCAGTGGATTCTTGGGAACCTTCAAGGATGTAAAATTTCTCAAGATATTTTACAGAATTTCACAAAATATCTAAGTATTCACAAACACTGAACACCCAGTTTATTTCCTGTTGAAGAAAGGAATGTGCAAATCCTATAAGCAGAGGAAATTATGAAGTCTAGTTTTTACTGGATTTTGTTTGTTTCAATTATTCCACACTAAAAGAAAGAATGCTGCAGCATGTTTAACAAGTCTCAGCCTCTTTTGTTCTTTTCTATCCATCTTCTCATTTTTCCCTTCTCCACACTGGAGGAATGTCTCTTGTTTGGATTCTGCTTCTGTGAGCATGACGTGTGTCTCCTCTCCAGCCCATTTTGCCAGTGGAATGAGAAGTTAGTGTCAAGACAGGTGGGAACAACAAAACACCACAGACACTAAACTATGATTTTACTTACTAACTTCCTTGGAAAACAAAGTAAAACAGGAAAATGAAGTAAAACTACAGCAAAATTTTACACACTGTGGTTTTTAATCACCGGACTTATCTAAGACTGACCTGATGGTAGCATTCAGTATTTCTTTCAACACTGGCAAGTTCCTGTAATTCTTGAGAAGGATCAGCACCAGGAGAAATTATAATCAAGATGGGCTCAGTTTCCAGCGTCTCTGTATACAGACGCTTCATGTTCGGAGGCAATGGAGATAATTCTTTTATTCCTATAATTATAATTAGAATTATTATGGAAATAAAGTGACTACACATGATGGAGTGCTTCATTATCCACTTTAGAGTTCATGTGGCTGTCAAGAGTTCTGTTCAGCAGACACCATAAAACTGGTTTTAAAATGAAGAAAAAACCTTTACAACATACAGGTAGGTGTAAGGTACCCCATATTGAGAAGAAAAGTATTTCTGGATTTCCAGCTTGATAAACTGCAGTCTTTTACTTAGAGTGTAGTCTTGAGGAAAACATACAAAAAGAGAGGACTGGAATGAGAAACAACGCTATTTGCTAAAACTAATTGCAGTGTGTGCACTTCTCTCCTTACTGCCCTGAGAGCCTTAATTATTGGACTTAGACAGTTCTTGGTACTGTGATTACATATACTACAACTATTATTTGTTTTAATATACAACTTAAATGTCTAGAATGTTGACATAGTATAGGCAATTTATACATGAGCCCAAAGATACATGTATGTGTATCATAAATTAAATAGCATTAATTATGCATTTTCATGCATCTTTAGACCGGCATTTAACCAGTGAAGCATTCGGTACAACAGGAAATGACAACATACATTAAGCCAGAAGAGCCCAAACCAGTGACGTCTATTCCACAACTACTAAAAGATGCAATGCACAGTTCCTTGAGGACCCAGTCTGTTTTCAGACTTGAGCTATTGTATGTTGCACATAGAGCAATGCTATATAATTTGTACCATAGAATCATGGAATGATTTGTGTTGGGACCTCAAAGATCATCTCGTTCCAACCCCCTGCTATGGGCAGGGGCACTTTCCACTAGACTACTGACAATTGATAGAGAGATGGAAAGACTAATTCCGTGATTGGAATTTGTTTTACTGAGATTTTCCAAATGCTTATAAACCATTCTAGGAAGTAATCTTTTAGTAATCTTTTTCTACAATGATTGGGTTAAACATTATATAGACAAACTCATACATTTTACAACATATCTTGTTTGGAGAAGTCTGATTCAATCTTCCTTTTTCTGTCAACAGACTTAATACAATCTCCTGTAGTCTTCAAAGTTCTATTTGTTCTTGCCAAGGCATCCTGGTTATCAAACTAGCTATGCTAATTAAGTCTGTAGTGCTCTCTGCCCTGTGTATCCCAATACTAGACCAAGTTGCTCAAAGCCCTATCTAGCCTGGCCTTGAACACTTCCAGGGATGGGGCATCCACAATTTCTCTGGGCAATTTGTTCCAGTGCCTCACCACCCTCATGGGAAAGAATTTCATCCTAATATCTAATCTAAGTCTACTCTCCTTCAGTTACAAGTCATTCCCCCTTGTCCTGTTACTACATGCTCTTGTAAAAAGTCCAGCTCCAAAGAAGCTGGACTTGTGGGCCACTTTAAGTACTGAAAGGCTGTTAACATGCTGCTTTTCTGTATAGCATGTAAAATAAAGCAATTAGCATGCTTCAGGTGATACAAAATACATTTGTAGAAAATTCTTATGAACCTTATCTTCAAAAGAAATTATTTTATTCCCTCTTCATCCATAAATTTCAAAATATAGGTAAAAGGTGATACAAGAAAAAAAAAATGTCTGGATAAAACAGAATTAAAAGGCTTTCTTACAGGATATTACAGCTCTTTAGGAATTCATTTTTTCTCACAGGAAAGAAGCCAAACGAGACTGGTAACTTAATGGCTTCCTTTAGAACTATGTGAAACAGTTTACTTAAGTTGTTTCAGGACAAGGACACTGAAAAAAGGCATGGTAGAAAAAAAATGAAAAAATATTAATACAAGTGTGACATCTTCTATTGGTTAGAAGGTGCTAGTCAGGATTTCACCAATCTCACTGATAGGCAGAAAAATCTGTGGATGATTTGTAGATGATTTACTGGTTTTGAAAATCCAAATGGAGTCAATGGTATTCTGCCTTCTTTGGTGAGGCTGTAGCTTCAAGCACCAAAACATTCCCTTGTGAATCGTTCCTCCACAGAACTGGTCACAACACAAGTAATTTATGTAATACATTAAGATTTGGAAGACAGTAAACATGCAAATAAATTTACTCTGGTAAATTTACTCATTTAGGTCTCTGCTGGTTTTTGAGTCCCACACACTGCAGATGCCTCTTGTCATTTGAGTCCAACAGGCAGAGACATTGCCAGCATGGGCCATGTCACTATGACCAAAGTACCCTCTCTATCTACTAATAATGTTGGACAGAGAAGCTATACCTTAATGCTGAAAATCTCAGTCTGGGTGGCAGATATGGAGCCAATTTTGAGCAACAAATAATGTCCACAGACAGCATAAGGGAGTAAGATAAAGTGACTTCTAAAACTTACAGTGTCCAAACCAATGACACACTCAAAACTGCTAAAAACTGAAGGAAGGTTTTGTATGCTGTACTGCAATATTAAGATTATTTGGCATATAGTTTTCAAACTTCGGATATAACAGACTTGAGAAAGGAAACAGACTGACTAGAACAATAGACAACCGTAGCATTGAACTACTCTAAATCATGTGTATTTTTAAACAGATAGCAAACGGTATTACAGACCAAGAGTTAGACTGATGACTGATATTAAAAATGACTGATATTAATTAAATAATCTTTTGAGACTTAATGTATAAAAATCTCAAACCTAGCGGTCTTTAAATGGTAAACAACATAAAATAATATTTATGGAAACTCTGAGTCTTAAGGAGAATGCTGCAGTGTAAAACTTAGAGAAAACCAGTTATCTTCCTTTCTTAATTACTCCAGCATTCAAGAATTAATTCCAAGACTTTGACAGATTTTTTTTATAGTATTTTCAATCACTGTGAAGAATAAACCAAACCATTTTAAAAGCACTTTTAATAATATTTTATAAGAACAAAATCAGCAAACCCATTTAGAGCATATTTTCATATCCTAAAGCTTAGGGATTCCATAAGAACTATAAAATAAAAGAGAAACAAAGGACAAAAAAAGCTATTTAATTGTTGCACTGAAATATGGTAGTGAAAAATTAACTTACCTAGGGTTTTACATGCAAAAAGAGCCATGGCACTCTGTAGTCTGTCTGGTCTGACAGCCTGGACCACAAGTACCTTAAAATAAAACATATTCAGAGGAGATAAAAGCATATAGTGACAATTTAAAATGCAAGACTCTTCTAAGAAAGATGAATTCTCTGAATTTATCTTCAGAACAAAGTTATTTTCTCTGAATAAATAGAGCTATGTGATCACTGCATTCCAAGACAATCTACTTAATTGGTCTTTTGAAAGTACCTTGCTCTATTAATAGAATCAGAAGGTAGATCTATACCTAACGTCTACTTGTAAGCTACAAGCTTTTCTACAATGTTTTAGAAGAAAAGTAGCTATGTGGGTAGCTAGAATGACAGAAAGCACACCTAGCTTTATATGAGTATCTAAATTCTATGCACATGTATAGGCAGCAATGTCCTACTTGGATTAGAAATATTTCTGGTTTCAGTTCAAACTAATTTACGAGTGGCACATCAATCTAACAATGTAGTTTCAATATATTTCTAAACAGAAACATTCTTAATACTTTCTGTACAAGAAACAAGATGCACTGATCATTCCAGATTTACTTCCCTATAAATGGTGACATTTTCTGACAACACACTGCACACATAAGAAGTACTCTTCAGTATTTCATTGAATCAAATATGACTCAGACAAATTCCTTTCCAAAATGGGATGTTCCTAAATTCCAAGCATGCTGTTTCAGAAATTTTCCTCCTCCACAAAAACTCCAAATAGAGTTTGGAGCTAAGAGTCAATCAACATGAAACTACATTGTCTAATACCCCATCCTTTCTCTGGATGTTTTCATGTAAAGTAACTTCAAAAGAAAAATCACAGCATCATTTGAAAGTAAGTAACAACATCTATTTTTCCATAAACACAAACGTGATTATATTTTTTTCTTCCAGTGGAAAAGGACCCTCAGGTTGAGGAAGGAACTTGCCTTTCCCATATTCTTGGTGCATTTATTATCACCAGCTTTTCAGAAGTCATTTTTCATGCCTTCTATTCTAAAGAAGCAGAGGCTGCCACTGCATTTTTTGTCAGATGTGTGAGTTTGCACATTCAGTGATGAAGTAAGATGCTCAACAAGCTGACACATCCAGCAGTAACAAAGCAACCATGAAAGAATTTTAATGACTATTCATAAAATTAATTCCATGTATATTTCTAAAGAACTTGTTACCTTAGAGGGTATACTCAGTTGCAGCTAATATATCAACACTAAAAAGACTCAGATAACAGAGAAATAATATCCACTATAGTAAAAAAAATATATAATTCTTAGATTAAAAAAATTAGTTAAACTGTAAGACAGTGAAGATACTGTCATTGCTTATAATTCAATGAGGCCTGGATGCAAAATTTACTTTCACTGCTGAATTCACAATTAATATTATGCATGGAAAGATTACCTGCTGAAACAAAGAAATTTTTTTTACAACAGGAGATGGAAAGTCTTGTTCGCATATAGAGCTCTGAGAAAAAGTGTGCCATAGACTTTCATCTTCAAAGCCAAGTGTCTGATAGAGACCTGGGAGAGAAACCTACAGAACAAATAGTATAAATTTAACTGTAAGGAAGAATAGCCATTTGCATATTGTAGATTTTAATTTATTTCCAAATATCAGTATGAACACTACGATGCAAATCGCAAAATTCAATTTTATCCTTGGAGTTAGAGAAGAAAAGAGTACCTTTTAAAATTAACCACTGGTTTACCTATTCCCTGGAAAGACTAAATCTATATTTGCACCATAATTTCAGTTTTAAACCTTAAGGTTCTTTGATTATAAACTTTGGGCTTTACCTTTAAGTCCTTTCCTCTAATGATGACCTACTATTTGCTATCAGTAATGGTTTGCTATCAGCGCATGCTACTAATTCACTCAGTTACTCCATTTCTGTTTGTTTGTTTGTCTATTTAAACCTCTAACTATTATGCTTGCCACACCATTATTGTGATTGTTCCTGATTCCTGGTTGAGGAGAAATTAAATAGTGAACTCTGTGTTTAGCAAAAAAAAGTCCTTGCCAAAGATCAGTCAAGGTTTTTTTTTCCTTGCTGCTGAGCTATATGCAGGAAGAAAAGTGGCTAAGACAGAATTTCAGAACTAGTATTTTCCTTCAACATTGACTGTGGTAGGAGGAACCAATGCAAGAAAGAGTTTTTGTTTTAGTTCAATCTGAGCAGTCACAAACTCTGAAGCATTTATAAAGATGTACAGAGAAATCTGATGAGGAGAGTATTAATTTCTGAATTAACAGTTTATGGTTTTTAATACAATATGAAGTGATTTGTGAAAATCATTACATAAGTGAAATCTACAACTGAATATTGTTTGCAATTTTTCTTCTGTCTTCCTATCTATAAAAATTGTAGAACTTGGATAGATTCACAGTATTTTCTAGTCTCAGTAAGATGACAGGTTCACTCACATGCATTGAAATTCATTGTTAAATGGGGTAGAAATGTTCATGATAAAGGCTCGGGAAAATGAGATTAAAAGAAAACCAAAAAACACCTCTTTTTTTTAGGTGAATATATATTAAGCCATGGTTTTTGGAAGATAAAATAAACAGCTTAAAACAACATCTTTTAATCTGACAAATATATATCTGAGTATTCAAGTCCAAATTGCTGCCTAAACCAAAGCTCTTTAAATTTAAATTCAACAGACCACATGATGTATACCTTCAAAGATGCTACTGCCCAGACTCGGTCCTGTTCTATCCAAGAGGGAATCTGGTCACGAGCACTTCTTTGTGAATCCTTATGGAAGCAAGTTACATCACACATGTAAGTTACATGAATTTTTATGAAGCACTATATTCAGTAATAAGGTTGTGAAACCTATTATTTTTTTTTTAATAAAAATACTCACAACAGGAATCTTTCTGTGGTCTTTTGCTAAGTTCATAAATAGCATAACAAAAAAGCTACCAAATATTTAAATATGAGACATATTGTTCACAATTCAAATTAGAAAACTACTTGCCATGTTCGGAAATTTTTTTATAAATTTGTATCTTTAGATTACTATGTGAAAAGTTACTCCTCTCTTTACTGTATGAATACTATTTACTAAACAACATAGTAAGAATACAACTTTAACTTTTCAGGATTAAAGTAAATGTTCCTTATTTCAAAATATGAAAATAAATGTAGCTTACTGATTTTCTGATAGTGTCTCCAATGATCACACCTGTAAAAGTCTCCCATTCCTGGGGGAATAAACAAACAACTCAGATAAGTTACAAGACAACCCTTGAGAACAAAGACTAATATGTAGTAGCATGGAGGCAGAGCAGGAAGATAAACAAATTAAATCCTGGATTCTGAAAGAGTTCCAAGATATTTTTTAAATGCTAGATGATGTTACCAAGATGTAATTCCTTCTGCAGAATCCAAGCTAAGTGGCTGCAGTGCTTTATAAGAAAATGAAGCAAAGGAGAAGTTCTATACCTTCTCAGCATCCACAGCTCCTACCCAGACTGCCCATCTACAGACTATCAGGATGCAACAAACGTGGCTGGCAAGGACACACATCCCGCCAGGTGGGGCATCAGCAGACCACACAGGACAGGTAATTATAGAAAGCATAACTGAATTTATGTATGATTAAAACTTTTAGACTTTGTATACGTATCCAGGAAGACCATTTTAAATCATTTTAAGACAGATTAGACAAGTATTTAAAACCACTAGAAATAACATAAACCTGTATTTGGAGGTGGCAAGAAACAGACCAAAATTTCTTCATAAGTACGGAAATTTTGCATAAATATCTATACTCTATGATAAAGATTTTTTTTATTAAAGATAACAGTACTATTAGAAATTTAGAAGTCAATTGACTAAGTGTAATACTGCTGACAGAAACCCCAGCACAGTTTTTGGTACCCATCAGTCTCATCTGAGTCTTGAAACAACTCCCTCTTTTCAGTTACAAACTGATGCCCATCTCCCAATTACACAGAAACTGCTTGTGCACACAAAAATGCATGGAATATTTTTTGGTTTGTGCAAAATTGTTATGAAGAAAAGAAGAATATATAGAGAATATAAAACGACCTCAGAAAAATCTATACATATTGATTCTCAGAAAGAGAATGTCCCTACTAAGAACAAAGGCATTCTAGAGTATATTGTTGAAGGTGCACTATAGATTTCATATAAGCTATGAAAAAAAAAATTTAAGTGCAGAAGGTTCAAATCATTTGGTACAGGGACTTATAATACTAAATTCCCTAGAAGCATATTAAGTAACTCCTAGTCTCATCATATTAAATGCTTTAGAAGAAATAATTTTAAAAGAATAACAACTTCAGCTTCATTTTCTTCACTGAATATTTTGTACAAGCACTCTTCTCTTAACAATTTAATTAAAATAACTTCTACCTTTCAGAGAAGTAAAAGAATTATTTATATCATTTGGCTGTTTTCTCTCTTGAGTATTCAGATACTGTAAGAATATGCAATATATATAACCTAGATTAAGCTAAGAGCTCTAACAGCTGATGGAAATGCATGCTAAACAACAGAAAGCAACACATAGGGCTGTACTTTACAAACACTTAAGAAGCCAGGAATTAATTTAGGCAGAAAATTGTTTGCAGGTTGCTGCCTTCATGACTTCAGAAACTCAAGAAGGATAAAGCAAGGTATTTTCAGAAAAAAATAAATAATAAAACAATAAATACAAATTAGGGAACTTTGGATAATGAAGAGCAGCCAGGATATTTTTCTGCTAACAATATGAATTATTTTTATGAGGCCACATCATTGCTGAAAGACTGGGATTTCATTTGGTCAATCCGTATGTCTACAATGAAACTACTCCTTCATTGGAAGGTTCCAACCAACCTTTTTCTGAACCTTGTACCTTAAGCTCGCATCTTTCATATAATCAAGTTCCATTGCTTCCTTCAAATGTATTTTTACCTTTACCTCTATAATGGAATCTCCTCCATTAGACTGACATCTACTGTCATTTGATGTCCCTTCTGGTCTCCAGCTTGTAGTACAGAAAGCCATAGTTTTGTCTCTCCATTCCATGGAGGTACTTAAGATAACTAAATGTGTCTCGACACATTTAATAATAATCAGCTACGTTTCAGCAATTGTATTAAGTCTATTATGCATATTGCTTCACTGTAGGCAGCATTTACAAGATTAATCTGACCACACTACAGATAACTACAACTAAGTCCTACACTTAGTGACAAAAACTTTTTATCTACTTATTTACTCTTCACATTAAGCTTGAGTGACATACTTGGCAATTTTCTTATTTAGCACTTACATTCTCTTGAAAAAGCTCAGGGTGCATTCCTCGTACAAAATGTAGAGCAAACATTAGCTGATCAGCCTGAAATAAAAGCAGCAAAAATGTATTTATGTACTCAGGAAAAGGCATATTTCTGGCTCTTTTTTGTAAGTAACATTTCTTTAAAAAAAACCACAATATATCCTAATGCAAAGTTGCGACAGACCTCTGCAAGTTAGAGACAAAAACTAACTCAAAGTGGACTGTGGAGTGGAGGGGAAAGAGGCCCCTACTAGGAATTAGCATCAAGTTTTGCAAGACACTGAAGTTCTCATTTTATTGATAAACATGAACATCATATGACATTTAGAACAAACCACACCATTTAACCTTTTCATCTTCTCAGACAAGGTCTGTCATCCTGTTTTTTCCAGCCTTCTCTTCTGTTTCACAGTTTCATGTTTTGAGTTATTTCTAATGCTCTGGTCTGTAAACACCGACAAACGTTTATCATAACTTCAAGGTAGTTTTCATTCTTTGTCTTAGAGATATGGACAGCTGATGAACAGTCTTAACCAATGGGATGGGGAGAGGTGTCAACCTTCTCCCCCAGTCCCTGGCCTTTGTAGAGATACTATATAATGGAGTCAGACCTTTAAATAAAGTAGTGTTTAGTTCATGCCTTCTGATCAAAGTGTGAGTGTGTGTTTGTGTGTGTGTGTGTGTGTGACGAACTGCGTCAAAGGTCTGCAAGCAAATCCATATCATAACTGCCGATCAGGATACCCCCTGGATCAGCTAGTACCCAAGAATTGTTTGGAAGAACACTTAGTGGCCCAGACCAAACCTGTTTTGACAAATTAAAGAGGAAAGATGGGCCAGTTCAAATGCTCAGGTAAATTTCTTGGCACCACTTCATTTAGCAGCATTCACGAAGCCTATGTACAATACACATAAACAATAACCACAGACAGACAAAATCATTCTTCTCAATTCTAACACGCTTCAAAGGGTACGAACTCGTATCAGCTATACCATTTATGAAGACACTAGTAAAGCCTCAGTGTCACAGTAGTCTTTAAAAGTTTTTATGGATAAAAGGAAGAATTAGCAGTGAGTTGCTGATGGTGTGAAGAGTTTATTTGTTCTCTCCCTTATCAGAACGCAATAGTAAACTGGATGGACCATTAGTTTGAAGCTACACAGTTAACATTTTTCACTATTTTCTAAACTCGAGTCTATTCACAATTAAAATCTTTCCTACTAGAAATCTCTTCTCTACCTTTCATTTGAACTTTCTACTCTTTTCTTACATATTAAAATTGCTGCCTTCCATGTTCATAATATGTAATGACTTCATGGAAGGCTTCACATACTCATGACTTCAAAAACAAACATAAATTATTATGAGACTATTTACTGAGAATCAACTTGGACTTTGATAAACAAAACCCCTTAGAAAGAACTGCTACCCCTGCATCCTCAAAACAGCATTGCAAAATTGGGGGACAAGCGTAGGATGTGGTGTAAAATTTTAAAGATCTCTCCATTCTCATAGATCAAACTACAAACTTGTGTGATTTGTACTGCTCAAACCATATATGCAGATCTACTATGCTTCTTTCAGCCTGGTACTTTGAGACAAACACCTCTTGTTATGACAGTTTCACGTGAAAGTAAAAATTAAAACTGAAAATGAGGCATAGCTTCCCTAGGTTTTCAGTAAGAAAGGAAAAAGTGAAAAGACACCTGATTGAAATAAGGAAAAAACACACTAAGAACATTTTTTTGGAGGAAGAACAAGGAGCAGAAAGAAACAAACAAGGCAGCAGGTAGACACTGGGGACAGGTCGTGAAAAGAAAAAGGAGAACATCACAATGTAGGACTTTTAGAAACATAGAACCATCTTGGAAGAGAATTTTAAGATAACCAAGCCCAAACATCAACCTAACAAACTCAATTCTGTTTCTTTTTAAAAAAAACCCAAACCCAAATACAAAAAACTCCCAAAGAATCACATGAAACCTTAAATTCAGGAATGCAAGAAATAAGAGCGAACACAAAAAGAGTGCTCAGAAGACTGCGAAGTCCATGACTGACTCTGAAGCCAGAATGAGGCAGAGAGGTAGAGCTCTGTGGAGAAATGTGCATCAGCAATATGAATTTGGTCATATTCTGATTTTAAGTCTGCATTTAGCATGTTAATTATTGGTAGTGTAATATTTTGCATCTATTACACAATATTGTTTATTTGAAGTAGATCAAGTGTTGGCTGCTGAAAGAATACTTTCAAACCCAGTGCACGGTATGAAAGCCAGAGAAAATACAATCTTACCTTAAATAGACAACGACAAACATATTCATATACTCTATGTTTCAATGAACCAATAAGCAACTGGATTCTTTCCTCAGTATTACTTGAATCCTAAAAAAGAAATTTCAGATCTCAAAAATTCCCATGGAAGTAAAAAACTTCATGTACATTTTAAATTTCACCAAAATAAAACAAATAATCTGGACTCTATGTGACACTAGTTCTAAAAAGATACTAAATTCATCTGCCTCTATCAATGATTAAATGGGAAATTCATACTGAAGTATTAAGAAGTAAATATTTTGACATTGAATATTTTGACTATGAACATGATACAACTTTGTGTGTAAGTTGAAATGCATTGAGAATGAGAGTCCATTTTCTTCTCTTAACATTAATATCATTGAAATCTCATAGTTTTCCCTTGATAAAAAATTGGTTATTCATTAAACTACTATATTTAATACTACTAAACAAGTATGTTGATTCTAAGTGTAGTTTTTAAACTTCCGATCAAATTTGGCCCAACTGAAATGATCATTGCGGAAAATAGCATGTATACGCTGTCCTTCGAAGCTTATAGATTGAAAGACTAATTCTAACAGGAAAAAATGTGAAAGATAGGACAAAGAAGAAAGGGACTGGAGAGCAGAGAGTGTGTTACAGGTAGAATGAGTTCCTCTCCATCATATTGGAATTCGACAGGATGAGCTTAAGAAGGGCAGCTGGGCAGTTGATTTGCCTAATACCTTTCCCATGTCCAATAGATCACTTGACATGAAGAACTGGGTAGAGGAGAAAGAATAAAGTTGTGGTGGTGGGTTCTGCTAAGCTGTTTTGGAGTTATGTATCCCAGTGGCTCATCCCTGCTTCCACCCGCCTGCCCCCCCCCCAATAAATCAGGTACTGTCCAATGGTATCTCCTCCCCTATCCATCTGCTCATCTCCCCTGACCCTGTCCTATGTTATAGAAAATTAGTTGTCAGCCCAGCCTGGGACCAATCACCTTCCTATCCCATGCACCCTACCCCCCTGGTTTAAAAGTGGGCATAGGCTTTTATCGACCTTTTTTTCATCCCCCCCATTGGGGAATAAAGATCTCTGAGAAACCATACGGAAAGGAGCCTTCTCTGATCCTTGCACCAAAACCTAGACACTGCAACACCTGCTGCCGTAGAAGAGAAGCCTTGTTCTACACCGTCACCTGAGAATGCTGGCAGATTTGGGAACAGCCCCCAGCACAGCCAGGAGTCAGAGCTAGCTGGGAATCTACTGGCCCGTGTCAGCAAGTAAGCAACAAAGGCAAAACCAGAAGCTGAGCTTTAAATAGGTAATATTATAGGCAGGAAGAAAAAAAAATATGAAGGAGTGTGAGAGTAAGAACAAGAAGTTAAAACAACATGTTGTGGAAAAGAAGTAATAGGAACTTCACAGAGGGCCAGTTCACATAGTCAGAGCTCTGTTCGTAGTAACGACTGCAGCTGAAGGACAGCTGTAATCAGACGCCAGAATAAAGGGGAATGCAAAGGAAACATGATGAAAGGTTGGTGAATGACTTTCTAAGTAGAAACAAAGAAAAATACAAAGAATTTTGGAGAGACTTAATAAAAGAAAATGCACTATTACTCAGCATGGGTATTTAGATCTAAAGAGTGAGGTGAGAAAGGGATAAATCCATTCTTTGCTTCAATAAGAATATACTGGCCTAAGAATACAGAAGAATAAAAATTACATTTTAAACAGGACAGGCTGCAGGCATACTTACAAACCGTAAAAAGGTAGATAAAGTTATGACCTTCCTTCGGGTAAATGAACTATGTGGAAAATAGGTATTTTCTTAACCTACCCCTTATTGATAAAATTAGCTTTATTAGCATTTTAGTTCGTTATTTTATTTAAATAAAGCCTTCAGTAAAGTTATAATTAGCCTTTGTTTTCCTAATTCACCATAGACAAAGAACAAGCCTGAAATCACAAAGAGTTACTTTGCTATCAGATGGTAGAGAAATTCTGTCATTTATATACAACGTAAGATAATTTAGAAGTCCACATGCCTGTATTCTGAGCACCTAAAGCACAACAGGTCAGCATCACTACTTATTATATGCTTCATCATCAGTTATTCTAAGATTTTTTTAAAAAATGTCCAGAGTGACTAATAAATTCTAAGGATCAAAGCAGATTCTTCTGCAGCATTAGCAGCTTCAGAAGAGCAAATACCTGCTCGCTTTGCAGAGCCCTTTGGAAAAGCCGCAGGAACGCCGCCAGACTAAAGCGGTACATATTATTAATTTTGGACAAGTCAGAGATAATGAAATACATTTTGCTAGCACTCTCGGCCAAAGGGAGATAGGCGTCCCTCTCCTGTGGAGAAAAACAACACAGGCATAAAAAACCCAGGTGCATTACTGCCACCTACTGATTATTGCATAAACATTTCCTCATCCCAGTGAGAAAACATTCCTGTGATTCCCACTGCTCTAGAAAACCAAATTCATTCCAAGCCTTCAAACTGAGGGATCAGCACTCCAGACTTCAACACTGTATTGAGATTTCAAAACGGCAAGAAAATATTTTTAGCAAAAAATCCTTTAAACTATGAAGAATATGTTGGAAATTAAACCCTAGGGCACTATGGTCTTTTCCCAGCACAGAACACATCCCAAAAATTCAATAGGAAATTTTAAACTGAACAAATAGAACACAGAAGAAAACTCTGCAATCTGGCATAAAAAAGGATGTCACATGAATATCATCACCAACAATCTAAACTTTTCCAATAGCAAGGGGTATATTAGGCAAAAACATCTAGATGAACTATAATGTTTGCAATAGTGGATGATAAAAATGAAGTCAAAACACATTAATTGCCAAAATTCCGTTAATTCAAACTGGCAGACTTTAAATTGTGTAACTATTCAGCATACACAAAACAAAGCATTTTAATTACTGAAAATACTGCATGTACTTGCATATCCCAAATCTTATTTACTCAAAAAGAACTAATTTAATATGTTACTCATCTTCTAACCCCGTGGATGTATGTATCTTTTCTAGATAAAAGATGAATATTTTTAGCAGGAGAAAAACAGTACTTTAAAAATTAAAATATTCTTCTACCTTATCAAGGAAACTCTGAAGTCTGAAAGATTCAGCCAGTGATTCTTGGATGAGTGCACTGCTTGCTTTAGTTTGATTCAAAGATTCAATCAGGTCCTTATTTTCTAGTATATTCCCATGTGATGTGGCAAGTGTCTGAAAAAAAGAAAGTAATCTATGTTACATTAAAAAAAATCCTGTAAAGTAACCATTTTGGAAGCTATCTTTCTGACCCGTACGTATTTCTGAATCATGGAATGCATCTCAAGAGTTCTAGAAAACTGGTGGTTACTCCAAAAACTGAGGTGATTTTTAAAGAAGTATGGAAAATACAGCTCAAGAACATACTCCAAAAATCCAGACTGCCAGATTCCAAAACACAGGTTATCAGCAGGCTTTTGAGAATCATTTCTATGATCAGAGTCTTAGGCACTAAAATCCCCATGGTAAATACAGATGAGGGTATTTCTTTCTTGTGTTTAACTTCCCATTTAACCTGAAGTTGGCTACTTGAAACAACTTCCTGTCTCAGTCATTCATGAACTCATTTTCTTTTAGAAACATTCCAATATCTCCTATACAATCTACTTCTCATTTCCAACTGAGATGAATATTCATATTACAACAATTTAAGCTTCACACTGAAAGATCTCTTCAAAATCCTTGAGACTGCCCCACATTTTTCCAGAGTTCTCCTAATTAAATTAAGCAATTAAGCAATTCACTTCCAAGAAGTGAGAAAAGCTTGAATAGTTCACTTATATCTAAGGTTTTTTTAATAACCTTCAGTAAATACACATCAATATATTTATTTTAGTCAGGCAGAAAATTGGCTGCTTGTCAGTAAAATCAGTTCTGAGGAACCACCTGCAGGGCAGCATTTTAGAATATTTGAAGGCAGAGATTCACCAGCTAGAGTAGCAGAATGCATTTCTCTACCTGAAACAAGTTTAGCAACGGATAGCCTGCTTTTTCAAATAGTCCAATTCATCCATGAGGAATCATACTGTGAGCTATGAAGACAGCACCTATGTCTTTACTCCAAGGCTTTTAAAAGGAAATCAGTACACTACTTCAGATAGAATGGCAATGTTGCTTTAAGATTAAATTTAGCTAGACCTCATCCAACATTGAATTCTTTGTTGACGAAGTCCAGGTAGCGCCTGCCAGTTTCCACTGAGCCGTAGGTTTCTTTCTTCAGGGTCAAAGAGTATCCTGATTTCAGGATAACTTGCTACCAAGAACTCCAAAATTGTAATCAACCTCACTGTTACTACTCAGATGCTTTTTTTTTGCAGATAATCTTAGGCATGAACTTCTTTAAGTTTTGTGCTTGATAATTCAGATTGGACAAATGAAAAAGGTTTTTGAGTTCCAAGATCCCACAAAAATTGAGTTCTAAAGTGAAATTTGTTTTGTTGCATCTCTAAACCCTCAGCTTCTGGTAGACAGTAAGGTGGTTAAAATGGTCAAATCTAGATACGGAATTTTATTAGAGAGCAAGTTTCCCTCTTCCTGTAAGAGAAATTTGTCCCATCAGAGTTTTAGAAAAGGGCTAATCTTAGTATTTGAGAATTAATAGGGAGTTCAATAGGGACAGTAAAGGTAGAAATTCAAATCACATCAAATAATTATGTGCAAAATTCTAAAACTGAGCTATTAATCATAGAATCATAGAACAGAATCATAAAATGGTTTGGGTTGGAAGGGACCATATAGTTTCAACCACCCTGCCACGGGCAAGGATGCCACTCAGAACATAAGGTTGCTCAAAGCTCCATCCAAACTGGTCTTGAACACTTCCAGGGACGAAGCACCTGCAAATTCTCTGGGGCCCCTGTTCCCAGAGGAACTGGTGCCTTACCACCCTCACAGCAGAGCATTTCCTTGTAATATCTAATCTAAACCTGGCCTCTGGCAGTTTAAAAGCCATTCCTCCCTTGTCCTGTCACTGCATGTCCTTGTAATAAGGCCCTCTCCAGCTCTCCTGTAGGCAGTCTAATCTGCAAAAACTATTATTTTATGCTAATCCATTGCACTCAATACTGCAAAGTTCTGTTACTTAGCTACAGAGTGAGGGGTTTAGGGCACAATGTCAATCTCCCTGCATCTCTGACCTTTCAGAAAGACAGAATTTGAGGATCCATTCTTACAAGCATGAAGAACAATTTATGTGAAATCCATGCCAAGACACAAATAAAAAACGAAACAGACCTTCCTTGGAAGCTACCTTTCTTTATAGAGGTGAACAGCTGTTTCTGAGCAGAAGTACTTTCAATAAAATAAAAAGATGAACTGAAAATTGAGAACATTAATTTCAAATGCAAGATGGAATGTTAACTCTAATAGGAAACAATTGTGGAGTTTTAAAATTTTAAATGTCTCTCTCAGCAATCTTTCCATTTGTAGTGGGAGCTTTTCATTTTATTCACAACATAGGATCATTCCTCAGTTTGAGAAAGAGTCATTTGACATGATTCACAGGCTTAAAAGTGTGGCTTTTTTTAAAACTCATAATTTCAAAATCAAATAGTGTAATTTTTAATTAAGTTTTCTGTTCTTGGTATGTTAAAATTAATTAAATTTCTAATCAACCTAAATCAGCCTAAATCTACCTCACCAAATCCATAAATGTAACTATGAAAGTGCTTAATGTTTTGAAATACTACAGTTTCATAACAGATGTATTTTCTTATCTACTCTACTCTTCAAAAAAGTCCAGACAAATAACGCCTTTACTTTTATTAATCAAAAATCCTGACAGCTCATTATTCACACCTCCAGAATCCTCAGTCAAACACACAATGTGATTATCATCTTATTGGTCTAACAGATATTAAAGAGGTAAATTTCTTTTACCTCCAAAAGAGAATCCTCAAGTTTAGCTAACTGTATCTTCTTATCTTCTTCCTGTTGCAACAACTTTGTCTTCTGTTCTTCCAAATCAGGCTTTTCATGCTGAATTGTTAAAGCCAAAAGCTAATAACAAAGGGAGAAAACAAAAACAAAAGTTGGGGTATTTTTCTGCATTTCCACTTCATGAGAGGTCAGTTTCCATGGATACATTGTATGATGACAATTCCAAGAAGGAAATCCATATGGTTATCTACGTTTCACATTTTGAATTATATCTTACTTATCAACATCTTATCTATATCCCATTCTAAGACTCTTGTTAATGTAGAAAAACTTTTCATACCAAGAAATGAGAGGATTTTCTTCCCGTAATTGATCTCTCTTCTTTTTTTTTCTTTCTTCCATTTGTATGCTATATTTTGATTCCTAGACTTTATAGAGAAAACCTCTAAAGCTATGAGCATTTTTGAAGGAAATAAAATACACAGTATATTGGTTTTCACTACATTTTTTCTGTACACAAAATATCTTGATGACACCAGCATTACTCTCTAAGTACAACACTGGAGAGCTGTAACAGAAATGTTTGCATGGTACCATAAATGCTTATTCCAGACGCTGGATGCAGCTACACATATTCACTATACATACACTGGTTTTATTCTAAATGCCTACCTGTCCTCTTAAGCCACTTGCTGTAGTGGTAAAGTTTACTTCTGCAACAATGGAAGCAGCATCAGGTGGAATGAAGGGATTTGGGTTCCTTGTTGATAGAAAAAGACGGAACTCTTCATTATAATCTATCATTTTTTCACCTATTTGTACGGCGTAACGGGGTCCTGAAAGTAACAAGCAGACGTTGTATCACTCTTGATTGGAACATTCTAAAATTATCTGAAAACAATGGAATTTGTGTAATACTTTATGACCAATGGATCTAAATATATTTTACAATATGAATTTATAAATTGATTGGAAAAAAATACAAATTTAAAAAATTTAAAGAACACATCCTAGCCTGCATTGTTAGGGACAGAAAAGTAATAACATAGTAATAATACAGAAAATTACGTAGTAAGAATATTTCATACACCTGAGTAGTTTAATTATCCTTAATACCCTTAATATCCCGTTAATACCCAGAACACAAAGCCTAAAGGGAAAAAAAAAATGCACTTGAGGTAAAAGTAACACTAACAACTTTTTGAAATCTTCAGATCATGAATGGGAGACAAAACACCACAGAAGATGACCTCAAGGACCCTCCTTATGTGTAAGAATTTTGTCGGAATTCAAACATATTCACTTACTTTTAAACATTGCTCTACCACTCTATACTAGCCATAACTATATACTGGCTAACTAAGATGGTTCAATATTTCCTCATCCAAAATTTCATCTCTAGATCTGTTACGTTTATTTGTAGAAGGTTGATGTTGCTGTATAATCATAATTCTATTAAGATACTATTTTCTACAATAACTGTTATAGAGAAAGTCAATGAAATTAAAAATGATGGGATATCTAGACAGTAGAATGAAAGAAAAATATCCCATCAAGAAATATCACATAGATTTGTATTATTATAAATATATTTAACCTAATCATATTATGAAAGAAACAAGTAATTTATTAAATAACTGATGTCATGGTTTCAGTCTGTTTATATTCCTAATATTTCTCAATATGCCTGTTACAGAATAAAACAACATGTACAGGCCACACCACCCCTCTTCCATAACAAGTTTCCATTCTAGCAGGGTTAGAAAATAATAGACTCTGACAATGACATGATTAGAGTAAGATTTTCCTCCTCATACTGAAAAACAAATAAGAATAGAATTGTAAGATGAAAAGTAAAAATTTTCATTCCAGAAAACTTTCCAAGATGGCATATTTAGGTGCTTCTCTATTTTTAGCACTGAGTGCAGATCAGAAATATAAATCTCTTGCTAAAACACTGGTAGAGATGAAAACCACACACCAATTTTGCTTCTATGCCAAAGATCAGAATAAATTTTAGGACTATGTTGTAAAAACATCAAACAGAAAATGGAATTTATACAAAGACGAATTTACTGCAGTATGTATGTTCATTTTTTTTCTTAACATTTCATTCCAAGTAATGGAGAGATGTACAGTCATAAGCAAAATAATGCAGAAAGGTCCCCACACCCACATTTTGACAAAAAGGAGCACATGTCTGCTTATCAAGTGATGGAAAAGATTCAAATAGTGACCCATTCTTCCTTTTCCAACAACAGCTCTTTAGTTTGGACCCACACAGACCTGGCATTAACATAGCTCATTAAAAAGCAGAAGAGGATGTCTGAGTGTTATGAGCAATTTTCCTGAATAAACTAGTGTATTTGAATTCAATCTGCTTTCTCCACAGTTCTGCAGACACAGTCATCTTTTATACTGTACCTCATCAGGTCTCCAAAATTCAGAAGCTAGAGGGGCAAAAAGAAATTGTTACAGTGTTCTACCTAAAGCTCCACAGATCCCTGAAATCACTACATTGGTGCCATTCTTTTAATGAGATTTAATAAGCAAGAGCATCTGTAATGGAAGATTGATTTAAAATAACACTTTCTTTTCCCTAAACAGATCTTTCTTACATTGGTGACAAATGTATATATGGATCCTATGGTATTTGCATTTATTTTTAGTGTGTACTTACGTTTGAAGAATTACTGCTCCCTCTCATATTATTAGATCTCAACAGTAGGTGAAATGACAGCAAAAAAAGGGGCTTGAGCTATTTTCAGTTCCCAAAGTTCATACAGTAAATTACATGCATAGGTCATGGTACATGCTAAGGAATTACCACTTGAGGCAGAAATACAATTACAAAGGATAATGCAAATCTATTTTAGTTATTGTAATTTAGAAAGTATTTAAAACAAACATTGCTGTATTTTTTAATTCACCAAGTTCTCTTGACATAATTTCAAAATATGTAATATCATCCGACAAAATTCATGCAGAGATAATTGCATAATTATGATTTATTTTTGCTAAATTTTATCACAGTTTTCCATAATAAAAAAAAAAAAAATTAAAGCAACTAAGTCCAAAGCAGTCATACAAACAGTTAGGTAGAATACATTATCTGTCCAAAACTGAGAAATTATATTGCAAAACCTAAGCATTTTGGTTTTTTGCTTTTCTTGCATTGGCTAGGGGACTCCTTTCACCAAATTCCACCATTCTGCTGATCTCTGTGACCCTTCCCATTCCAAGAGCACATCAGGAGCAGACCTGTGTGTCTTCTCTAGATTCACAGAAATGCAAGAGAAGCAGGAACACCAACATTCTAAACCTTTGATTTCTAACTGCACTAACAGTTGTGTAACTTCTGGTTTATTTAAGGCCCAAGTTCCAATTAAAACCATGTGTTTGAAATATCAATAGAAATTAACTTTAAATTTATATTTTTAAGAGTTGATAAAAACACATAATTTTAACTTCAATTTAAAAAAAATAATACTTTTCAATATTTTTCCACTTACTAAATAAGAACGTGTCCCTAAAATATTTCATGCACTCAAGTGTTAGTAGCAGGTTACCAGTACAGAGGAAGAAAACTACACAATATTCATGTTTTCAGAAAAATGAAATTTTATATAAATAGATCTAAACTACAAAAGTTTTGAGCAAAGCAATTACAAAGATCTTGGTGACTTACCTTGAGCAATAAGATCTTTTCTTAGCAATGGGTAAAGTACAGGTTCCACTCCATCCATTTCCTGTATAATAAGTGTCTTCCCAAATCTCACTGCCAGCTCAAGAGCAGTTAGAAAGTTGGTGTCCTGGATAAGGAGAAATACATTCCTTTGATTTATGCTTTTTTGAAAAATGCAAACACTTCAGAATGGGTAGGAAGGCATTACACCAAATAGTCCAAATCTAATAATCAGTAGTATAGATGAAACATCCTATTAGAGGCATATGATATTTCAGGGTTTAGCTACACATGTTCAGTTCAAATAAACTTGACCTACTGATCAAGAAAAGCTATTTAACATGCCTAGATCTTCAAGCGCTGCATGAGAAGAGAGCAGGTTCACTGCTATGTCTACCAGCTGCACCTGGAAGTCCTGGCCAGGTATCATATCTCAAATTTTAATATGTACCTGTGTCTCAAAACTGAACCAAGCACAGGACTCACAGTATTAAGAGGTCTGTATGCAGTCTTTTGTTGCAAACAGGTGTTTAAACATGCATGTGGTGGTGCTTATGATCCCATTAGTCCATAGTGATCCTAGACACATAGACAACAGAGGCTAAAAGGCAACCAGGCCAATCAGCTAGCAGGAAAAACAATCAATTACCCAAAGATATGTTATCTACTATCATCAGAGAGTATCTACAAGGGTTCCCCAGAGACAGCAGGGAAGACCTACGTACTGCTGAAGCAATATTTTGAGGCCAGGTGGGGTTCAATAAGGGACTTCTGAATAGCATCAGATGCCTGCCTGTGTGTGTGCAGCTGAGCCACACCTCACTACTCAGGTAAACAGTTACAGGTACACAATGAATTTCAGGTACCCTAATCTCAAACTGAAATCAAATTTACTCTTTCCAATGTAACTAATACAACACAGCAGTCATAGAGAATTAAGCGTATATAAACTCCTGAAATCCAGTGAACTGCAACCAAGTTCACAAAGACCTCTCTGTAACTTTCTCTCAGGCAGGGAATATGACATTCTTAGAGACAGCAGCACAAAGGAAAGTTGTAGAAATAATACCAGATGTTGAGCCTCCAATCTTAAACAACTTAGAACTCTTGTGAGGAATTGTATGCTTCACAGAATACAATTTTGGGTGATTGCTATCACATAACTTTAAAAACTACTTTGTAAAATCTGGAATAGACAAAGTTCAAACAGAAAAGACCAAGGGTAAATACTGCACCTGTTGGTTAATAACTTCCAAACGTGATTCCGTCAAATGTGTCTTCAGCCATTCAGTAGCCCGGAAAGAAGGGTCTATCAAAAATGGGCAAACCTTACTCTAGAGAAAAAAAAATACAAATATATTTACTAAAATCTATTTTAAGAAGTAAATTGGAATCCTTTTTTTTTATTTCCCCAAACTAATGGAATATATATTTTAAAATAATTTTTAATTAACAAACCATCTGAAGAAACAATAACAGACTAGGAAATTTATGTCTTTCATTTTATCTCTTCTTGAAAAAAGAAAAAAGGAGAGCATCCAAATCCAAAATTCTCAGATGTTTGTCCTGCTGAAGTTAGGCAGGACTCTTTAGAAATAGGAGTCTCTATTCAATGAGTATATCTACAGTTTTTGTTATTCATAACTGCTCTTAAGCTTAGAAGAGTTATTAGTTTTCATTTTTCTTCCTCTGGTGGGCAAAAGCACAATACTTCTGGGTTTGGACCTCAATGCATTTTAGAAAGAATCATGAATACAAGTATTTTGCAGACACAAAGCTGCACTAAACTCTGGCCAGCACATCCATGGCTCTCTTGTTCTGAAGATCACACAACTGGACCCAGGATTCCAGGTGTGGCCTCCCTAGTGCTGAGTGAAGGGGAGCAGGGGACCTGCTGCCAATATTTGCCTAAAGCTGTCCGGGATACCATTGGCCTTCTCCTTGCCAGGGGCCCATAACTGTCTCATGAACTACCTGGTGTCCACCAGGACCACCAGGTCCTTTTCTGCAAATCTGCTTTGCAGCTGGTTGCTCCACAGCACATGCTGGTACATGGGGTTGCTACTACCCAAGCACAGGATTGTGTAATTCCCCTTCCTGAACTTCGTGAGGTTCCTGTCATCCCATTTCTCCAGTCTGTCAAGCACCTTCTGGACCTCAACTTTACATTCTTGTGCATCAGAGACTCAGTCACAGAATGGCTTGGGTTGGAAAGTCCATAAATATCATCTAGTTTCAACTGCCCTGCCAAGGGCAGGGATGCGACTCACTAGATCAGGTGCCCATGGTCCCATCTAACCTGACTTTGAGCACTTCCAGGGATGGGGCATCCACAGCTTTTCTGGACAACCTGTGCCAGTGCCTCACCATACTCTAAGTAAAGAATTCTCTCCTAAAATCTAATCTAAATCTCTCCTTATTTAGTTTAATAACCATTCTTCCTTCTTATGATCTGCCCATGTAAAGATTTCTTCACCCTCTTTTCTGTAAGTCTTCTTTAAGTACTGAAAGGCCACAGTGACACATCCCCAGAAACTTCTCCAGGCTGTATAACCCCAGCTCTCTCAGCCTATACTCATAGCAGACATGCTCCAGCCATCAGATCATCTTGGTGTATCAGCCGTATCTCCTAGTTCTGTGTCAGCAAATTTGCTGAAGGTTTAAACACGTATTTTCAACAATTCTCAGGTTCAGTCTGATAGAAAAGCATTTCCAATTTTAGGGCATTTTTTAGATTGAGTTCCAGTATTCCAAACTGAGTAGCTACACAGATCTCAAACTGAAAGACAGGGGAACATGATGAGTATTCAAGCTTCAAAAGATGATCAGCACAAAAGTCTGAGAACTGTATATGTAAAATATCATGTCCAATTTCACCCTTATAAGGATGTAGACAAGGAAATTTATTTGACCTGACTGCTTCAAGAAGCTCTTTACACACAGTGAGATTTTTAAGAGCTCAATCTATTCAATTTATGGAAAGGATGAAAATAACGTTTTATTGTAGCATATAAGTAGCATTAATGGTACAAGACAGTGTTTATTGAAAAACTTTTAAATCAAACTGAGAAAAGAATACATAGATCTACTAAAAGGATGATAAAGCAAGATAAATTCAAATTGGAGAAAAATTGGTAACTAATTTGAATCATAAATCATCTAAGTAAATCACCTATAGTAAATGCAGAGCCTCCTCATGCCATTAAATATATATTTGTTAGTAGATCGAATAAATGACTAGAATATATAATATATAATCATATATTATGTATTATTTATCTCTATATATAGATGAAACTGTATTTTCCTTTTTTCAAGTATTATTAGATAGATACATATACATACATACACACATACACACACACACACACACACACACATACATAGATACATATGTCTTGAAAGGTATCTGCATAAAGCCCTTTCCTTTTTCTGAAAAAAAAAGGAAAAGAAATTATATCCCAAAGTGAATATACGTAAGACATAATCTTCCACTGGTTGTATTGGTGTTAATGACTACTTACACTATAAGCCAGAATAGACTGATATGGAGTAAAACACTAAGAGCAAAACCGAAAGCATGTATTTTCTTGAACAGTTTTTTCTTTTTGCTACAAAATATCCACTGTTAAATAAGTATTTATTTCTCTGCCTGTGTGTGCTCTGTGATGCCAAAAAAACCCACAAATGAAATAGTTCAAGTTGCCATGTTACTGAAATTTGTAAAAATTTAAATACTTCCAAGACAAGACAAAAAAGCAAATTTACCTGCAAGATGACAAGAGCATTTTCTATTGAAAGGTCATCTGAAGGCAAACCTTCACTTTTCCAAACTAACTCCTCACTTTCTGTACACAGGAACCGCCGTAAATCAAACTCTGACAAATGAAAGTGTAAGTTTCTGTCATAATTTACAGTCTGCATAATTTAAAAGCATTTACCAGTCTATACAGAACAGAGACTTTGTCTATTAATACAGGGCAAGTCTGTAGATTTCCCTTTAATCTATCATTTTACTGCTTTTATTGAACTTATTATTAATAAGTAGCTGATGTCATAGAAGTATTTTATAGTTTTGCTAACACAGAGATAAAAATGATTACTGAAAAAGCAGAAGCATTCAGAATGCACTGGCAAATTTACAACAGTTAATGTGAACACATTTATTTTTGCAAACTTTTCTTTTTAAGCAAGGACTATAACAATACAATTATTTATATATATTTATAATCTTAATAATTTCACAGAATGATTCTAAGAAATTGTCTGTCAGTATGTAGAAATATTTACTGAATAAGAAAACATCTCATTTCGGAGTACAAAGACGATTGAGACTGTTCATTAGAACTCACTGGCATTTCTCACTTCCTCAATCAAGCTTAATTACTTGCATGCAGACACTGATAAAAACACACACAAAATTACTTTCAAGGCCTGCTGATTTGGTCCATTCATCCAAGCTGTTTTTCCTCTGATCCTCAGGAGCAGCAGAAAGATAAGTAATAAATGCAGCTGCTAACTGAGCTCTTTTAGGCAACATAGCCAGGTCATCTGTTATCTCTGACACCTTCGAAAAAAGAAGTACAGAATGCATAGGTGTTTTACAAACAAAAACTGCATTAATACATCTCATCAGTTACTAAAATGTCAGAATTAAGTTTGCCTGCCATTGGTAATACATTTGAGACAGTTTCTCCTCTTGCATTTCAGGTATCTGTACCTAGTTAAGACACATGGAGGTACGGGAAAAATTCCTTTCAGCTCTGACCTAGAGCATGCACAGATATTTCTGAGAATGGAGCTGATAAAAATCCATGAATTTGATGAAAAGTTCAACTTATAAGCAAATGGATAAATGGTATTATAGTAAGAAAGATAAAAAATATGTGACCCTAGTGACAGGCTGTAAGTATAACTTACAGTATGTATACAGACAATAAATACTATATGCGACTATTATACTTACTGTTATTCACTGCACATTTATGTGATAAATTCATCATATATCTTAAAAAAATTCATCTGTGCTAAATCAACTCTGTTTTGAAATGTTCCAGTATTTTGAAGAAAAATACAGTGTAACAACATCATATGTGGCTGCCATAATTGGTTTCAAAGTTTTGTCGCTTTTACTTCAATCAAATTGACATTAAAAAGAAATGCTGATACACAAAATAAAGGAAATTTTTTATTGCTTCCTCCATACTTTAAAGGGAGACAAACACTACCTTTTTTACTGTCTTCATTAGGGGATGAGTTCCAAATAAATCCATCTGCCAGTTTAATCTAATTAATGCCATTAATAGATAGTCTGAATTTTCTAATGTACCAAGATGAAAAACTGTGAGAAATCACTTTTTGGAAACATTTAAAAGCTGGGGTTCAAATATGTCCAATCCTTACTATAGGAGATGGAAAAGCTGTAAAGCTACTTCCAGAGAAAAATCTTCCAATTTTTTCTAGTATGGTGGTCAACCTAAAACAAGGATTCATCTAGCCTTAACTTCGGTTCTCCAAAATGCAGGCATTTAGTCTAATTGTTGAGGCTTTTTTCAGTATCAGTGGAGAGACAGGATCATGTATCTCTGCATGAGGATTTCTTGTGACTTATGATACCCATAAAAGTTACTTAGGGCTTTCTGGAGGTGGCAGCTATTTTCAGCTTATATGTATCTTCAGATTTTCTTTTCTGTTTCAGACTGTAGAAGGGCCTGTGTCTCCAAAGACTTGTCAGTTTCTCACAAATACATCATTTGAGCAAATATAATATGCTTACCTTCCCTACTTCAGCAGCAGAAAAGTTTCCCGGATTTAAGTGAAGACTTCAAAACCAACCCAAAATTTTGGGTATACCTATATGCACATTTACAACACAAATGCCAAGAAGGTGACACATTTTAAGATTGTAATTGTTTAAAATCTGTCCCTTTTGGCTGCATTTCAGGTTGGAGAGTCCAACCGCTGACATGTTCACCCATCATAACTATTACATTCTTGGGACTGAAAACCAGCACAGCATTTTGTATGTTTTCTATTAAATACTGGGGGATTTTTACACATTTGGTAGCAAGGTTATAAGTATGGTGAAGTAAAAAGAAGTTTTAGAAAAAGGGAAAGCTTTATTTTCTAATGAGAAATAAAAAAAATTGTGTACTTGGAAACATGTAGAATGGCAGTAATTCACATTCTCCAAGAAGTGCAAAAACTGTATTTTCAAATTATCAGCTGTAAGATGTACTTATGAAAATTTTCACTAACCTGAGTGCTCCATCTTTTGTTCTCCCTATCAAGTTGATTTATCAATACCTCTGCAGCTTTCAGTGTTTTCTGAGCTTTACTTAGCTCTGCTTCAAGTTTTGCTGCTTCTGTTGTTCTATTCTGGAACCTGCAAAACAAACACATTTTGCAATTGCTATCATAAACTACTGAACTTATAAACAATTATTTTCAAGGAAGTTTAATTGATTGAATTTGTAATAAATGTCTCGCTTACTGATAACAAAGAACACAACTGCAGTAGGTTTTTTTTCCCTATACCTTCTGCTTCTAATTGGCTGATGGGCTTCTTAGACTTTTAGATAATGAAATTTAGATGGATGCACAGGTAAGATTTAAAAATGGATTTGAAGTATAGACTATAATGTCTGAAAATCATGCCTTCTTCTACTTAAACAGCCTGACAATTTTAGTGATTGTTTTAAGTTTTGTTCTGCACCTAGTCAGGACAACAGTAGGCTCAATGCCATACCATACATTTGTAACTATTTGGTAAATTCTATCTATTAAAGGTTTAAAGATGAATATTACTAATTCACATGGATGACTCCAGTTCAATTCACAGTACTCTATTTTGTAACCTAGTATGAAGTAAGAACACACCCAAAAAACAGGCACGGTTTAGGTGTTATTTCACACTATTCAATATCTAATTAGTTTGATTAATATTTAAAATAATTAATACATTTAATCCACCTATTCAAAGTAACACTTTATATATTAAAATATATGTATACATTTTTAATATATGTATATTTTAATATTTATAGACATTGTATATATGCATAAATTAATATATTTAACTCTAATATATAGTATTTAATTAATCTATCACTGTATAGTTGATTCACAAGATTACAAGAACTATCCTTCTTTCCTTTTTTTGCAGGCTACAAAACAGGACTTTCAGTAATATGTACATGTCAGGTTACAAAGTATCTCCTATACAAAGTACATAATAAAAACATCAAACATTTATCAGATCTATTTTTATGCCGCTGTGAGTCATGTACTTGATGAGAGGCTAAGAAAAAAGGAGATAGCTAACTAGCTAACTGTCAGAAAAGCAGGCCACCCTAAAAGAAACAGAACTGCCTCTCTTCAAGCTGTGATCAGTAGAAGTTTTGTATGGGAATGTTTCCAAAGTCCTAAGGAGTCATTGAACTCCTCTGTGACTCAGAAAGTGATAAACATACTGTTTGCCTTTGACATCTACAATGCCTACAATGAAGGCTACCACACAGTCAGTCGTGAGAAGCAGGTACTTTCAAGGAACATTTATTTCATCTGATCAAGGAGATGAAGTGTAATCTAATAGTACTTATCTCCACTGAGAGTACAGATAGTGTAAGCATCACTAATTCTGACATAAATATCTTGCAGTACAGGAAGTTGCATTTCCTTAGATAAAATTCATTATTCATACTGTAAAATCATCAATATTTTTTATTTATATATTGAAATAAACAAATCCCACTTACTTGTCTTTCAGTTCCAATACTTTTTGACCAACAGAGTTCAGAAGACCCTCTAACTTCTGTTTTCTGTCTTCAGTTTTCTTGAGATTACTATAAAAATATAACACTTATTTTAAGACTATGGACTCAAAGGAAAAAAACCGAGTAAATATAACAGGAAAATAATCTACACAGAGATAGTTCAAAGATGTTCTCCATTTTGTTTTATATTGAAACATATATTTTCACATGTAAAAGCTTTGAGTACTTCTCATTGCATAGTTTTTAAAATGGAAACCAAACACCCCATTCCTAAAGATCAGAAAAAATACTTCTAATACAGAATTTTAAGACCTGAAAAAAAATCAGTACAGATTCCTCAGGTTATGGATGGTCATAGGACAATGTCTTATCTTTCTGATCCTAAGGAGAAACAGATAATGCTTGGTACATGACAAGAGGAACTGTATATCTCATAAAATAGCATGGGTTTCACTGAGATAATACATTTTAAGTATACCTGTGATGTTAATTTCTCCCTGACAATATTTAACTGAGACAGGTAACTCATGATTGTACAAAATACATCCAAGGCGTAGCTTCCAGGAAAAAGAAACTATTGCACACTTACTTCATCTGTCTCAGAATTTACATTTTATTACCTCAGGATGAGGTTATCTTTTATCTTTGGTTTTTAATAAACTTCAATTCACACAGAATCACAGAATGGTTAGGGTTGGAAATTACCTCTGGAGACCATCTAGCCCAACCACCCTGCTAAAGCAGGATCGTGTCTGGGCACAATTTCAATATCAGAGAAGGAGACTCCACAACCTCTCTGGCAGCTTGTTCCAGCACTCTGCCACCCCCGAGTAAAGAAGCCTTTCCTCAAACTCAGATTCCTCCTTGGTGACTTCAGTTTCACCCACCACTATTAGAACTAAAACCACTGATTTGGTAGGAGTCTAACTTACGCTTCCAAGCCAGCCTTTTCTTTTTCCAAAGGCTGAATTCGTTCTAGGACACGGGAATACTGGATGTTGGCATTCACCCAAGCTGCTAACGGAGCAGCTGCAGCACTGGCTCGTTTTGCATTCTGAAAAATTCAGAACAAGAAAACTTGTAACAAGAAAGTCCTTGAAGTATAATGTGGAAGAGATAAATACCGGATAAGTAACTGCAACAGATTTTCTAGCTACCAACTTAAATATGCTAATAAGCCAACTCTTCTAATGAACTAATCTTTTTAATTGTTACTAAGATTACATTGAAGGCCATCAATCCATGTGAAAAACCACAATGGGTATTTTCACAACTATGAAGCTAAACTGAAATTAACAAGTTTTAAATCAATGAATGATTTATTAGACTCTTACTGTTACAAGGATGCCAAAGGAGCCAGTTACAATTCCTTGGTCTAAGTTTTACTTTATAGCAATAGAAAAATCTTTGAGTACTAGACTCCATAATGACTTCTTACGCCATCCCTTCTCACTCACAAACCAAATTCTCACTTTAGAAGGCTGTATGCAACAGAGTAATCTCTGCTACACCTTTATCTGTTTATACTGAAAAATTCTGCAAGCAGAATTCATCACTTTTTCTCTAACTTAAGTGCATCCTAAAAATTATGTTGGCAAACCAGGCCATCATGTCTTTTCTTTTGGTCATTTTTTGGTCTTGTTTCCATTTTATGTAATGTAATCAGGAATTACCTTTGGATCAAAAGATGTTCTGTTTTTAGAAAGAAGTTCTTCAACACTCTCTCGTATTTCTTTTGGAATATTACGGGCATCAAATGATCCTATGTCCTCCCTTACACTCCTTTTGGCCAAGAAACTGTAAAAAGAATATAATAACTAAGTAAAGAAGAAACAGATGTTTCAAAGGTAATTTCCATATGAAACCAAGGAATTCTGAGCACAAGATTCCTGAATACAATAGAAAGTAGCTCATCTTGTAAATTAATATTTAATTTTAAATAAAATTCTCACCTCTTCATGCTCACCCATGATGTATCAAAAATCCCCATCAGCCGCAGAACTCCCTCTAGAATGTCTCTAATTATGTCAGGGGGCATTCGTAGTGACCGGATTTCTAACAAAGCTTCTGGTTTTATATTTCCAACAGCTAATTTAGCTTCATTAACCAATGGCTTAAAAAATGAAAACACATTAAAAAAAGAGAGATGAGGGTTCGAGAACTTGAACATTTCCCCTTCCATTTTTCATACAGTTTCTTGTTCTTTTAAAATACTTTATTACCTAAGAAATTACCATGGATGCAGATACATATTTACAAGTTACTAAAAAATTGCCACATATTTACTAAGTGATAGCAAGTATACTTCCATAGAAAACAGCACAATATAATCCTGACATTTTGATATAGGTATCTTTTAATAATGATGCTATCTACTATTTATAGGCATGACTGGGGATCTCTTTGTAAATATCCCTAGAAGTATAGGCCACAAAAGCTTTCTATTTCCAGTAGCTAAACAAAATCTTTACCCTTATCAACAAAGCAACAAAATGGTCAGGAAACGAAAGTTACAGATGATCATTAAAGACTGTGCACACCTTGCACATCCTTCTTATTTATCAAAGACCACAGAATTAGTCGAATCCTGTAGTTTTATGTCACTTTCAATGGAAGGATATAATTCCTTGGTATCTATGATATTTAAATGGAAGAAAAATGAGGTTGTACTGTTCTCTTAAATCTTTAGTATAAACTTAAAATGCATGGTAAGAAAAATAAAGACTAAAAGCAATTACTGAACACACATACCTCCCAAAAAAACCTGATGCTTAACAGCTGTAAAACCTCTTGAACAAGCAGTTCACTGTAGCATCATTAGGATATATACTACTCAGGATTTAGTAATAACTGTACCTTTATCTCTCACTAAACTATTTCCATTCAGCTGAGAGTACCAAGCTCTATATTACCAGCTTGATCAAGGCAAAGTAATGTAGTTGGTCTATACAAGATATGAGTAATTGAAAATTACATAAAATCAGCAGAATTCAGCTGTAGAGCACAGAAGCATAGAAATAGCAGGTGAAGGGAAGATTTAGCTTGAAAACTCTATCTGTAATTATAATCTAACAGAACTCAAATGCCAGAACGACAATCTCTATTTGCCACATGGAATACTGTTTTCTAATGCATAAAAGTTTTAATATCAAAATGATTTAGAATAAAATTTAAGAATTGCAGGGATAAATTCTGCAAAATCATTTTGCACAGCAGGACATAAATCAGATAAAATCAGACTGCAAAACATTACTTTTCCTTATCAGCTCTTACCTGAACCTCTTTTAGTTCATCTTCAATTTTTCTTTTTCTTTGTTCTATTTCTGCAGCCTCTTCTGCTATTCGGTGTTTTATTTTTTCCATTTCTGCTTTTTGTTCACTAGCACTCTGTTAAAAAAAAAAAAATGCTTTAGTTTGTAAATTTCCATTGATTTTAGGTCTCTTATTTCTTTTAGTTTTCATTATGATAATTTGCACAATACCAATTACAATAAAATAGCTGAGTCTATCTGATATTAGGCAGTCTGGCTAAGTAAATAAACTACATAGAATAAGCATAATTTGCTTTTACTGTGTGTCCTTCCCTTTCTTTACCACAGACCAGATCTGTACCTCTATCTTTGAGGCTCACTATCACTTTTTTTCCCTTTGCTTCTGATTTTCCATTCCTTATCAAGATGTCAGCCTTCTTCTAAAAGCGTAAGAGTGACAGTCCCTGTAATATTCTTACTATATTTGAAAGTACTATTTTCCTATCATTGTCTTTGTCCTGATCCCATTTCTATTTCAATTTCTTTCACAACACCATTAAAACACTCTTTTTCTATCATGTTCATAAAAGCAGCAGTTGTATTGGAACTGCAGCTTATTAGCCTAGAATTACTAATCATGGTATGGTTTCTTTACGTGTAATTTTTTACCAATCTGTCTGTAAGGATAACTGTCTTATGTTCTACATGTGTGTTGTAAACTGTTCGGGTTTACATTTTTTTTTCTGGATTTGTAGTGTGCCTACCAGTGTCTGCAGGCAGACAGTAGCTATTAACCATCTCCAGGAATCCTAAACACTTCAGTACAACAATACCTAGTATATAAAACTACATTAAAATGGACCTTACATATCTTTTATCCTTTGAGGATAAATGTATAAAATAAAATACTAATATTCTAGGCTCAGATCACCTAAAAGAAACAAGACAACGAAGCCCAGAATTTGTGTTTATCCAGTATACAACTGTCCTAGAGTGACT
>WBMY01000363.1:1123865-1184541 GCA_013397315.1 Donacobius atricapilla | reverse complement strand
AATCTAACCCCCAACAACCACCCACACAGTAAATTTTATAGACTATATGTGTTTAAAAAGACTACAGAGCACAAAATTATTACATAAAGGTAAACATTTCCTCTTTGCTCTGAGCAGTGAGCTGTTGATACCTATCCCATCTAAACCCTTTTCCTTCAAGAAGACCTGTGCAATAAATGCTACTGCTCCCAAGTGGCAGAGCCATCATGATAGTTATTGCCTAGATTTTATTTCCCTCTGTCTCTCTTTTGTATATTTTCAGTTCTATTTTGCTTCAGCACAAATGGATGTGAAAAAAAGAAAATAATGAAAACCATCTACCTATTGCTGTTTAGGTAATATGGTTAGAAATGTAGGTTTTCTGTATAGCCAACTGGGAGTTTGCCCTAGGCAGTAATTCAGATGACATCAGTTGGAAGGCATGAATACCCGCTTGGATGTTGACATTTAATTAGATACTTTGTACTACTTTACTGAAACACCTGGAGAAGAAAATTCATCCTTCCCTACAGTAACTAGTATTTTTGAGCCTGAATTACTCCTCAGAATACATTGTAAATTTGCTTGGAGCTTATTTTTGGGAGGGAAGATGATAGTTTGTAATTATGAACAAATATCTGCAGTACTTCAGTATCTTTCTCCCTCAGGCTTTTCTTATTCTTCATATTCAAATCTGTTGCATCTGCTTATATCATCCTAAAACCAGTTCAAAGCCAAGATTTTGAGGCTTTTTTCTTGGGTCTCCTGCCAATCTGTTTAACTGTTTATTAAGTGTCTATCACAGCAGTCTCTTCCTTACTCTGTACACGTATTAGGAATCATTAGCTTTGTCACTAGAGGATAAGCATCCACATGGAAAAGCTCTGTAATGCACACAAGGTGCAGTCTATTGACATTACATCATATGCCTTGTTATATTACCAAAACAATTAAGTTATCTGAGTATCAACACTGCATGTACACATCACATCATTTTTAAATCAAAGCACTTAGCAGAAAAGAAATTAATAATTAAGAACACATAAAACTTATGCTGCCCACACAGTAAGTACATTATTCTTCTCAAGACTTTTACCTTAATAGACTATAAGCTCTTCAGTGAGGGCAGATTTTTGCTGTCCCATACTTGTCTGTGTCTGACAGAAGACAGCCCTGTCTGCTCTATAGCAAAAGTGGAAGAGGCCAAAAAAATCCTGTCTTTAGAATATGTACATGCATCTTGTAATTTTAATTCCATACTAAGCTGATGACTATTCTGTCCTTGATAATTTCTGATCATAACTGCCTGGCCCTGTCGTTGTTGAACACACAGGCGCACACGCACACACACTTTGTCTGGTGAGAAGGCATGAACTGTTTATTACAAAAATCTGACTCCACTTTAATAGTATTTCTACAAAGGCCAGGAATTGGGGGAGAAGATTGACACCTCTCCCCATCTCATTAATCAAGACAACTGTCCATCAGCTGTCCATATCTCTAAAACAAAGAATGTAAATTACCTTGAACTAACAAAAACATTACTTCTATTTATAACACCCATATGTGAGAAAAAATCTAAGAACTATGAACTGTGAGACACACAGAAGGCTGAAAAATCAGGGCAACATGGCCCTTGTTTAATTTTGATTTTTCACTGTCTGAGAAAAAATTTTGTCCAGTGGAAACTGCACTGAAACCATGGATGCCAGGAACATGTCAGAGCAGTGCTACCCACACCGCCAGGTGTTAACCACGAGGGTGGTTTTGACTGCCCTGTGAAATAAACATACCAAACTGGGCACTATCATAAATGAGCTTCCTGACTGGGAATAAGTGGCTAGCCCAGGGCAGCAGAGAAAGTCTCCTCCACCACAGCAGGATAGGTGATTGCTTTGTGCAGTTGGTCCCACTCAGTTCATGACTCCTGCCACCAGCATTTTAGCTCTCTTCTTCCATGCTTCATCTCTCAGGCCATCTGTACAGCAAGGTGACTTCCAAGTGTGAAGCCATAGCAGCCTGAGTTTTGACACAGTCACATTCATAGTCATGGATCAGTACTGGAAATGCTCCAAGACACTTCCACCAAAGAGGCCTGTGTCTTCACTGCACGGTCTGTGAGGGGCCTAATTGGCACAGCTGCTTTCAGGCTGTTGTTGGGGAAACTTGCACCATGTAATTTTAAGTGTGTTGCTACTATAAAACCTTTTTTCTAAGCTTATGTTATTGCCTACATCCCAGATCCTGAGATTTCAAAGTCTATCTTTGCTCTGGTTTTGGTCCATTTTGCAAAATGTTGTAAATGCCTGGCACTAGGTTTTGTCATATGTGTGTGTGCATGTATATACACATAAGTAATTTTTTTTCTTAGCTAACAAAAGGAAGCTCAGTAGAAAAAGAAGACATTTTAGAATGTGCATTAAACAGTAAACATCTTGGGAAGGCTGCGAGGAATTGCAAGTATAATTCAAAATAAAATGCATGTGTATTAAATAATTATTTAATTACTTTAATTACTTCCATCTGTCCAGATTTCCATTCTCTCTTTCATTTCCACAGGTGTAATTTTTATTCTTATGCCATGCAGGTATTTAGAAAATGCATGCACATAAGTAGAAAATATAAATGTTGATGAACTGAAGGGTCGTGAATATTGTTTCAAAGATAACCTTGCCTATCTCTTGTCTTTCTTGATCACTGCACTTTCCCCAAGGCTGCCCTTATTCTTTTTCAATCACTAAACTATTTCCAACAAACAGCAAGTAGCGGGTTCTTCTAGTTTACACTTTTTATGAATTATTGGAAATGAAAATTTCCTTTCTCAATGTAATTTTTTTTTTTCCCGAATAACGTAGCAATGCTTTTTGATGATGCTGAAACACAGCTTGTTTGTTGTCCAGGAATGTTTACTTAATATCTCATGTACTCTGGAGATAATAAGAATTTAATTTCTGGAAGTGCTTGTTTGCTGAGGTTTACAAAAGGTGAATACTCCTCTTTGTCCTTGAGAGTGCCTAAAACGTGAATTCTTACCTGACTTGCTTCATGGTCATCTGCGTGTAGATAAAAGCTCTGGTTCTATTCTCATGCTCCTCATTAGTTGTTCCTCACAAAACTGTGCTGCTTTATTTTGGGGTATTACATTCACAATAACTGGGTTTTTTTTCTGAGGACCTCAAGTAGCATTTCGGTGCCTGGGGAAGTTTTATGGACACTCTTGTTAACCAGGCTGTAGCTGGTAGTGTTATTGAGGCTACTACACCTAAAGCTGCCCAGGGAAGTTGTGGTCTCCCCATCCCTGGAAGTGTCCAAGGCCAGGTTGGATGGGGCTCTAAGCAACACGGTCTAGTGGAAGGTGTCCCTGCCCACAGCAGAGGGTTGAGCGAGACGATCTTTAAGATCCCTTCCAACTGAGACCATTCTGTGATTCTCTTGATTCCATGATTAAACACAAGAAGCAACGATGAGGGAAAGAAATTATGGGAAGAGGAAAATCATCCCCCAGGTTAAGTACATNCGGGTGCAGGGCCGGGTGCCGGGTGCCGGTACCGGGTGCCGGTGCCGGGTGCCGGGTGCCGGTGCCGGGTGCCGGTGCCGGGTGCCGCTGTCCGCGGTGCTGGAGCTCCGGGGCGCCGCAACTTTCGCGCCCCGCCCGACCGTGCGCCCCCTCGGGCACGTTTCCCGGGAGCGCGGCCTCTAATTAAACTAACTCCTNTTACATTCACAATAACTGGGTTTTTTTTCTGAGGACCTCAAGTAGCATTTCGGTGCCTGGGGAAGTTTTATGGACACTCTTGTTAACCAGGCTGTAGCTGGTAGTGTTATTGAGGCTACTACACCTAAAGCTGCCCAGGGAAGTTGTGGTCTCCCCATCCCTGGAAGTGTCCAAGGCCAGGTTGGATGGGGCTCTAAGCAACACGGTCTAGTGGAAGGTGTCCCTGCCCACAGCAGAGGGTTGAGCGAGACGATCTTTAAGATCCCTTCCAACTGAGACCATTCTGTGATTCTCTTGATTCCATGATTAAACACAAGAAGCAACGATGAGGGAAAGAAATTATGGGAAGAGGAAAATCATCCCCCAGGTTAAGTACATGCAGATCTGGAATCCTAGAGGCAGCTGGCTCTACATATGAAACCTCAATCATTTCTTAAACTCTTTGTCCCAGCGTCCTCAGCTGCAGAATAAGGTTGATAATATTTATGAGCCTGTGGTAGTGGATCACTAGTCTGTCAGAATGCATGCAATAAAGTATAATTTCAGTGCATTGAGGGGGGATATCAGTGATGCTCCAGGCACTCATGACCTGATCCCTCTTTTCAGAGAGTGCTGGCAGAAACCACTTGGCATATTTCCAGGAGGGATTGCATGCCATCTTCAGAGGATGATAAAATTTCACAATTGGAACNTAACCCCCTTTAACGGAGCAAGTGTGCTGGCTCCGCCTGGGCTGTGCACGCTGCGGACCTCGCACCCCGGGGGCTTTAATTCCAGCGGGATCTGCCCCCGTCCTCCCCCGACAAACTTCGGGCGCCTCCCGCATCTCCTGGGACCGCGATTCGGGGCTCCCGCCGCCCAGGTAAGAGGGGAGAGGGCAGGAGGTGAGAGATGATGAAAAGGGGATGGGGCGGAATCCTGCGGTTCATCCCTAGCACAGCCCGAGCTGCGCCGGGGCTCACTCCGGGGCGGGGTGGGCGCGGCGGAGCATCCTCCTCCTTCGGCGCCTCNGGCCCCGCCCCGCCCCCCGCCCCGTCTGCTCCCTGGGCAGGTGCCTCCCGCCCGGTAACTTCCCCGAGTTTGGCCGGGGCTGGAGGAGGGAAAGCGGGAGAGGTCGGTGGCTCTGGGGGCGCAGAGCCCAAGGGCAGCGGGGTAACAGCTGGCGCAGAGCTGCGTGCGCTTCCCATTGGGCTTGTTCTGGGCATCCCTCGGAATCCTAGTGCCACAGCTAAGGGAGGAGTCAACAACGTGCTGGCATGAAGAAAGAGCGTCGGAGTTTTGCTCATTCATCCTCTTTTATCTACAATTTAATGCATCAAAATGCCAGTTATTTCAAATTATAGATCACAATATACCGAGCAGTTCAGCTCATAAAAGGTAGTAGAGTGCAGTATGTAAATTGCAAATTGCACACTTTCTTTATTAATTTGGAACTAGCATAATACATTAAATTTAGCTGAAGTTAATATTAAGAAAAAAGTTAGGCAAGAAAGACAGTTTCAATTAACTTTGGGAGAAGTAATACAAATGCAAATGAGTGTGATGACACTTCAGTACAGACATGTTGCACCAAAGGAAACCCAACCTCATAAATTAAAGCTCTGTGCAACCAACTCAGAAGGAGGCCACTGCATACCTATGTGTACAGATAAAACATTTATGGTCAAGAAGGAATAGTAATACTCAAGACAGGTCCTAACATTGGCCTATAAGATTGCAAAACCAGGCTCTAACTTTATTGTTTAAAATCTTGGGTCAAGAATAGGCTGCATACCCGCTGTAAATTCAGGGAAGTAATTATTCTTCCAGTCAAAGGTATAGCCTTTTATTTAAAGCTATTGATACTGGGTTACTTATCTCAGATTTAACCTACATAAAATGTACTTCATGAAGTAAAATACTTGTGGAAAACCATCCATATTTTATTCCTAATGTTATAGAAATTATGATGGAAACTAATTTTTGGAGTTACTCGTTACATTTCAGGTACTTCATACGTCTACACATTTCACTGTTTCTCTGGCATTTTATTGTACAGCTGGACATAGCAAATACATGGGTGCTTGCTTTTGGTTGCTACACCTCTGTAAGCCAGCAGCACAGAGGCAAAAAAAGTATTAATTCCCTTGCCTCATGTCTCCTGCTGGGCAGTGAGAAATAGGTGTTTTCTACTGCAGCTCAGATCTGGTGCAAGTAGGAGGTATTTACCTGCATCTTCCCACCCAAGGCTCCATCAGCAGTGTCAGTCAGAGAAATGATTGAATGATTAACTGAATGAGAATGATTAATATGGGCACAGGATATTCAGAAGGCTGTTGCTGTAACTTACAGTAGACATTCAGTTGACAGTCTTGCTAACATTAGTAACAAAATGTACCATTGTGAAAAACTCAGAACACCAGATATATAATTTTTTTTTAGTTAATATGTAGAAATTGAGTGTAAATGTGTGTCTTTCCTCTCTTAAATGACCTTTGCCTGTATGCAGAGGACTGCCCTGTGATCTGTATGCTGCTCAAGCTACTGGAGTTCTTATAGTGTAGTTATGGTGTGCTCAAAATCAACAGAAAACTGCTTATACTGAAAGTCTCTTTATTCCAAAATTCCTAAATTAGGTAGGTTGTAAACATCAGAATAAATATGAAAAAGAATCCTACCAATCCTATTGCCTAAAGAAAAAATAAGGAAAAGAAATAACATGATGGGTGAAAGCCATTTCTCGATAAGTTTTCACTGAAATTTAGTAGGATTGGCATTTCCAATGCAAATTTTTGTGCAGGTTCAAGTACTAGGTGGGCGTTATTACCTTCCTTTGTCCCTCCTTGACTTCTTGTTTGTGCTAAAATTAAATTTCCCAACAGTGGAACGTCATCAGGCATTTTCACAAGTAGCAATTGAAACCTCTTAACACGCCTACAAAGCTGAAAGCCAAGTCATCTATTTAAAGAGTGTTTTGAAGTGGTGCTTTTCTTTGTTGGTTATCTGGGCAGTGGAGAAACAATTTATCTGACACCAATTCCCTTGGAATATTTGGGTTTTACTGTGGAATAACTGATCTTAATGAATGTGGGGAACTGGCAGATTAAATCTTTATCCATGGTTCAGCTCAATGAAAAACCTCAGGAGTGCCTTCAGCTCAGGGGTTTTGTCTTTAAACATTGAACATAGAGAACCTTTTGTAAGGTCAGCTAGAAGTTATAAGCAACAACAAATGGCCACCTATGAAGTCTCTACTGATGAAATGTTTTGTGAGAAGGACAAAGCAGTCTGCACCTTTCGAGGGAATAAATTTCCTGGAGCCCAAACACCTGTATCTGTGTATCACAGTCACAATGTCTAGTCTCTGATCTCCTCCTAGTGCATGTTTAGCTTACTCTGAGGGAGAGAAAAGTCTTGGCAGAAAACAGAACTGTACNAAGCCCCTCGAGGTTCCTGGTTTTGTTTATCATTAATGCTGTAGTTGTTGTTGTTTGTTTGCCTTGTTATACATACCAGTAAAGAGCTGTTATTCCTATCCCCATATCCTTGCCTGAGAGCTGACTTAATATCAAAGTTTTAATAATTCGGAGGGAGGGGGTTTGAATTCTCCATTCCAAAGGGAGGTCTTGCCCTCCCTAGCAGACACCTGTCTTTCAAACCTAGACAACCAGCCTTTAGGAAAGAGAGATATAAGCACATTGGAGCTGAGGCAGTAGCCACAGTAAAGCATAACATGACATCAGGGGTTAAACTTAAGTGGAAGTGGAAAAATAATGGCAGTCTTTGTCCAAAAAATCCCCTCAGTCAAGATGTCAAAATGAGATATTGCTTTTATTACACTGTACTGATGCTTAGGCATTGATTTTTCTTTTATCTGCTGGTCTGCTTCTCAATCAGCAGAATTTCTTCATCAGCTTTACCTTGCACCTCACAACTTCATGGTGTTTGACTGGGCTTCTGGAAGGTAGCATGCCTTTGGTGGTGGGAAAAACAATGTTAAACACTGTGTTGATTTTCACAGTATAATTTTTTTCTTCTTTTCTAACCTGTTTGCAACCATGATTTGGAAACTAGCTTTACTTCTTTTCATTAGGACAGCTTTCAAAACCCAGGGCCTTCAACAGTGCTGGTTTTTCTTTTAAACTGAAGACAAAACTTCCACAGCAGTAAGTCAAAACTAATGGCTTCAGAATAATTTCCTCCCCTCTTCACCCTGTAAACAAGATATTTCTGTCACAGAAGCACACTTAACTAGACCATAGAATCAAGTATTGAATGAACTATGGATTTAAGGTGGCACATTCTCAGGAAGCTTGGTCAGAATAAAGATCTCTTCAGGTCACAGCGGGTTAGTGTATGCCCTTAAAGATAGAAGGTTCTAGCCCTCATGGATCAGGTATTTAAAATCACAAGATGAAACATTGTTATGCATAGGAAAGTTATTCAAAGAATTTCTTGAGTATTTTAAAATTTATTAGCCACTGTGCTTTTTATCTTATGGAAGCCCAAACAGCTAAACTCAGGAGAGATCCTTTAAAAGAGATGTAAGCATAATTCCAATAAATATTAGAAACTGGTAGACTACTCTCAAAACAATTTTTGGCAAATTATGCACTCTCTGAACATATGAAAGTATGATTGTTAGTATGCGTGGAACATTGACTGTCTCATTCCCCTAGGATTTATGCCTACTTGGATTTTGCATACTCAACATAACAGGAATAAAAGCCCTAACCAACTCTTTCCATCTCTCTTGGTACTCCCACTCAAAAATTAGGTGATGTTTTGAATTTTCCCATTCTTCACAGTTACTCTGCCCTGATTTGGTTTTTTTCAAGTCCATCAAAATTAGTTTAGGTCACACAGGAGGGTTTACAAGAATAACTGCAAGTGTTCCTTGTTTGTGGTAGTAATGTAAAAATATGTAGTATATAGACAACATTGTAATTTAATAACTTATTAAATCATGAACAGATTTCTTAGCTATGCTAGACGATGCTTCACTGGAATGTATTCAATAGATCAACCTCCAGCTAATTTAGTTTTTCTAAACAGTCCTGTACAATATTATTACAAACATCTGTAATTGAAAAAAAAAAAAAAAAGTCAGCAAGGACCAAAGTTGCTCTCAGGCACGTTTGGAAATCCTGTGCATATGAAATAGCACAACTGGGACATATTCATTTGATGGTGGTTAGAGGAGGTATCAGGATTTGACAAACCTACTCAGACTTTACCACCATGCTTGCATGCACCTGAGCAGATCCCCAGGTCAGCCTGGCATCTCCCATCCCTTAGCTGCTCTCCATGAAGACTTGCAAGGCTGTTGGCTCCTGCAAGAGACTGAATAATTGATTTCTGCAGCCGTGCTCCCTTGTTGGGGGAGCTGGAACGTGGTTGTGCTTCTGCACTCTCTTGAGAACACAGGACTGTGCACTTTGTGAGCAAGTTCCAGCAGCAGTTCAGCATTCCCGTTTGTGTATGAGGCATCCAGGTCATCCAGGTCTTTCAGAGTGGTTTCCAGTCATTAAATATACATATGACACTCATGCAGAGAATCATTATACCCGCTCTTCTAATGAGAGCAGGGACTTTTTTTTCCCCTTATTTTTTCTTGTTGAGTCAGAGCAATGGGCTCATCTGGAAAATTTCCCCACTAAATTCCAGCACTGAAAAGAGAGAGTTTGGGTTAGAGCTTGTTTGCTGAACCATAGTATCTGCCTTCATCCTTCTAAGCAGCAGGCTAAAATGTGTCAGCACAAGCACACTGGCACTGAAAAGTCTTTATGGTCACCTTAGGGAGCTTGGAAGCCTTGCTTCCAGCCTCACCAGACCAAAAGGAGCTGGTGGAATGTTGCTATTCTGATTTTGCTTCCTCATCCACCAAAAACAAAAGTGAAGAGGTGCTCTAGCCAAAATGTTTAAAATCCCAGAAGGAAAAAAAATGTAAGTTATATCAGCCTCTGTGAGCTTCTGATGTAGAGAAAATGGTTTGTTAGAAACAAACCAGACCACAGCAGCATGTCCAGGACATGAAAGGTGGGCAAGCGATACACATCATCCTTTATTTATTCTTTTTACAGAAATTTAGTTATCTAGTGTAGTGCCCCCCTTTCTCCTTCAAAGTGTAACACAAGAAAATACATCTTAGTACATCTTAATAATATAATCTTAAAATACATTTTAAAATACCTCACCATTTTCTAATGTAAATGTAGAGTGAGAAAAAGAGATCGGAATAATGAATGCTTCAGAGAAGTGCCGATGTTTAAGCAGAGTATTTTGGTCCTGCTCCTTTTTCTCTGCTCTTTGTTAGTTGTGGATCCTCATTTTAGACATGAGTTTTGGGGTTTTTTTCCTAATCTTTCAGTATTATTCTCCCCCTATATTTGAGATCAAAATAGTTATCTGAATTTAATTTAGTACACCTTTTTCTTGGTGATGGGCTGCTATTTCAGATGGTACAATTCCACTATTAATCATCATAAAGAAAATGCATGAAAACAGTCCAAAATATGTGTCAGGCACTTCAAAGTGATGGATGCACAATAGATAGCCCCATTATTATCACTCAGGAACTTGAAAACTTTCGGTCTCACATTTTCTCACTTTAAAACATCATTAACTTCTTCATGGGATCCAATACTTTGTGAAAAATGTATTACTCTCCTATTCACTTTTTCTTCATCCTTCATGCTGTATTGACAGAGCCAGTTACCTGAAATTTCTTAATGTATTGTAAGTTTACTTCTCAGTGTATGAGATAGCAAAGAAAACCAAAACAAATGGTTTTATGGAACAAAAGTCAATTGCATTGATTTTGATATGTTAATGCAAAAGCAGATTGTATGAGTGATTGTAATTAGGGAATTTATGTCTATTGGTCACAGTTTTATTTACTCCTTGGATTTATTCTCTTTTGTGAATCAGAAAAGGTTTAAGTCTAAAATATCCATGTCAACTGAATATAGCTGATATTCTTCTTTTAGGATTGTTAAAAAGTTATACAAATCTAGTGAGATTGACCAGAGCAGCCCACAGATATCTCCCAGTCAGACCATTCACATAATCTAATCTAACCCTTTGGGATGTAAATGGTTGCAGTTTCCACAACCATCTTCTGCTCTCTATAGTGATACAGCCAATTTCTGTCTCAGAGCCTATCATCTAAACAATTGGATGAAAAATCTTAAAAGCAAAAGTCATCCAATATTTAAACTTTATATTGCAAAGGAAGGTTTTTATTTTTTTTCATTTTGGGAAAAAACCCTTTTTAAGTCTTAATGAAATTGCCTTGAAGGTTCATAGTGTTTCATAAAAGTGAAATCAACAAGTTTCTATTTACAAAAGAATAGAAAAAAACCTATGTTTCTAAAGGCCCAGCTTAAAACATATTTGCCTTCATTCAGGAACCATTTAATTCACAGTTATAGTATGTCTGTAGGTAATTTTTATTTCTCCTAATGGCACATATGTTGCTTTCTTTATAACATTAATCTGATGTTAAAAAAGCTCAATCCTAAAAATATTGCAACTCTTACATTTTTCACTTAAAATTTTAATAAAAGACTATGGAAGAATCATTAGTTACTTAAACTTTGAAAGGTTCTGAAAGCAAACCTGGTAAGTTAGTGACTTTATGATTTAGTATGTTACTGAATAATCAGTCATTGCTATCAGATGTTCTGAATCGCTCTTACTAAATATGTTTTGGAAAGTTTGTAATTACACCACAGAAGTTTCAGGCAGGCATGCTGAACTGAAGAAGACATCGTCAATGATGCAGACAGTGGATCGAGGGCACCCTCAGCAAGTCTCCAGATGACACAAGACCGAGGGGAGCTGTTTACGCTCCTGAAGGACAGGGCCAACCAGAGGGATCTGGACAAGCTCAAGAAGTGGCCCGTGGGAACCTCATGAGGTTTAACAGACCAAGTCCAAGGTTCTGCACTGGGGTTAGAGCAGCCCTTGGTACCAATCCAGGCTGGGCATGAGCAGACCCAGAGCAGCCCTGGGGGTGCTGTGGGTGAGAGGCTGGACGTGCCCCGGCCGTGTGCGCTGGGAGCCCAGAAACGCCCGTGTGCTGGGCTGCATCCAAAGCCCCGTGGCAGCAGGGCAGGGAGGGGATTCTGCCCCTCTGCCCCGCTCTGCTGAGACCCCACCTGCAGGGCTGCACCCAGCTCTGGGGGCCCAGCACAGCAAGGACAGGGACCTGCTGGAGCCAGGCCAGAGGAGGCACCAAGGGCATCAGAGGGATGGGGCAGCTCTGCTGTGAGGAAAGGCTGAGAGAACTGGGGTTGTTCAGGCTGGAAAAGAGATAGTTTTGGAGTGACCCAGTTGTGACCTTCTAGTACCTGAAGGAAGCCTGCAGTAAAGATGGAGAGAGACTATTTACAAGGGCCTGGAGTGACAGGACAAGGGGAAAAGTGTTAAACTGACAGAGAGTAGGTTTAGGTCAGCTATTAGGAAGAAGTTCTTTGCTGTAAGGTTGGTGAGGCACTGGCGCAGGAAAAGCTGTGGCTGCCCCATCCCTGGAAGTGTTCAAGGCCAGATTGGATGGGGCTCTGAGCAACCTGGTCTAGTGGAAGGTCCCTGCCCATGGCAGGTCCCTTCAAACTCAAACCCTGCTAAAGTTCTGTGATTCCATGATTTGCAGAGGTCCCTGTCCTGATGTCACAAGAACCTGTGTTCCAGCACTGGATTTGCCATCTCAGTTGAGCCATGGTTGCCTACAAGCTGAGAGATGTCCTAGGTTATCTGTTCAGCTCTGGGTGGGAGCTCACAGCTTTTCACCTTCTGTGCACAAAGGCTGCTTCTGGCAGCTTGGAGGGAGGAGCAGGAGTGCTTTGGCCCAGCAAGGGCAGCACTAGAAACCTCTGGTGTGGTATGGACCTTGTTTTGCTGCTCTTCTATTGCATCTGAATTCAAACAGGCTAAACTATCCTGATACTGCAGGGAAGTCCTCATAGATAGTATCTGGTTCCGCAGATGGCCCTCCAAGGGAGCTTGAATTCATAATGTCTTTGGTAATGCACTAACAGAAATGAGGTTAAAAAATACAGTCTTTGTAACAGGCAAAGTAAGACATCAGGGATAAATTCAATTATTTTAAATGCGTCAGACCAGGTTCTGATTTCAGTTACATGGATATAAACAGGGCTGCTGGTACCATAGACTTTTGTGCATGCAAGGGAGGTCAGAGTCTTGTCTCAGGGATGTAAAAATGCATCCACTTTAGACATTATAGTCTGTATTAGAAAAAATTTATTCTGTCCTTGGACTGTCATTAGACATCAGCATTCAAAATATATAGGATATTTTGTGGGTTTGGTGATCTTTTATCAGTATTTTTGAGGTTTTTTTCCATGGCTCCATAATTCCAAACATTTAATGTACCTACTAAAACTCTTGTATCATCTTTCCATTTCAGAGAGATCCAGCTGATATGTGAGGCTGGCTGTATTAAAAATGGCTAGAGAAGCCATTTATCCCTTCCTATTATCTCTACCAAATATTTCATGGGTGCTGCATGGAGAGGAAAGCTGTTCTTTAAATATGGTTAAGTGGCTAAATTCTACTTAATCTGCAATGGTAACTTCCACTTTTATGAGGCAAGTGACATTCCCATGATTTGCCAGAAAGCTGGCATATCTTTTCTTTCGTCATTTGCTAGAGATTTATAAAGTGTATGCTTGCGTAGAATAAATACTGTTTTCCAAAATTATAGCTTTGTAGAGAAACTTATAAACTAATTATACTAAAAAGGATACTTGAGTCTACATAGTTGATATACTCAGTGATTTAAACAAGACAAAAGCATATAATATAATCCAGGTTGTAACAGAAAGAAAGCAAAATACATGTAAGCTGTTGCCACCCACAAACTGAATTCTGTAAAGCCTATGGATTTTAATGGATTGTGCCATTTAGATGGCAACAAATCTCTGGAAATGCAACTGAAAACCTCCCAGCTTTTCTTGCCAACACTACTTCGGCAGAAGACTCATCTAAAACAAACTTAAGACTTTGTTGGAGTCCTTTATATGACAGATTTATCCATGTTCCCTGATTCCCTGCCAACTGACTGCACCTGGTTCACTCTAAATTAATTACAGTTAATTGTAAATAAATGTGAAGAAGGTCCTATTGCCATTTTCTCTTGGCTGTGAAGCTGGTAAGTCTTATGGCTATTTATCAGGTAGAGTTATAAATGCTGAGATTTAGAGGATAAAAAGAAGAATAAAACAGAGAGCAGTGGTAGCTGTTATTATTTTTTCCCATGTGTGTTTTGGGGCAGGCTATGTATGAGCGCAGCTGCATTAAGGTTGAGATATTATTTAATTCAGCTGACTCCTGGTTGGATGGGCTATAAAGGGTGTGGGAGGAGAGCTGGGTTTTTTTTTCTGCTTGTGTAGGGAGACTTGTTAATCTAGAAGGAGTAGGAAGAAGGAAGATCTATTGGTAGGTTTTTATTTCCCTTTTAGTCTAGTGTATTTTTTTTTCCTCTAACAGCAACTTTGGAGGGTAATAGAAAAATAGATTCTTCTCTGTGGAGTTAAAGTGGTTAATTGTTTTTGTGCTTTTGGAGGTTGTGATTTGTGTATCTCTTAGCTTTCCTACAGTAGGCCTTGCAACAACAAAAACTTGCTTTTAAAATTATTTTTTGTATAGTTGTAATTTCTGTTCATCTCTTTACAAGATAAATAAAGGAAAGGGGAAAAAAGAGGACTTTTTCCTGCCCTCTGCCTCTCTAGAGCTGTTGCACCTCTGTTCCTATTGATTTGACATGCTTACTGTTTGATTCTGTCTTTGGTCATTTTATTCCTGTATTTGAGGGGCTGAAGCAGTACTGATGTAAACCCAAATGCTGTAAAGGTTAATTATAGACTTGCTAGTTAAGCTTTTTTACTGTAATGTACTTCTCTGTTAGAAGAAGTGCTCTTTAGTTAAAAAATGTGTTTCTTTGAGATAAACCTGTTTGCCTACACCTGTGTAAGAAGTGAGGCTCAGGAGTCAGATGGGATTAATAGTTTTGAATCTGAGGCAGTTTTCAGCTTCTATAATGAAAGCCTCCTGTTGAATTTTCCTTGGGAAATGCAAGCTGTAGTTTGAATTCTAAGTAACATATGTGTCAGTTACTGCTCTCTGCTTCCTTCCCTTTATGAATTATCTCATAGAAGACAAGAATATGACAGGAATAATATCTTTATAGCTTAGATTATCTCCCTGTCTTTGGACTTTTGTGCTGTTGTGAAGTGCACGACTTTCACCCAGACCCTGCAGCCTCTTCTGCCTGGCTCTTTCTTTCAAGGATGGTTCCTGTGCTGTGGAGAAAATGGCTCTTGGATCCAAAATAAAACCTTACAAGTTTTGCTTCTTTTCTTCTTAATTGGAGTACTATGGATATGGTCTCTAGCCTTCCCCCTAGTAAGGTGGCTGTTTTCCTCTGCCTATTAGTTATGAACTTTCAAGCCAAAAAATATTTTTCAAAAGTTAGATGTTTCCTGGTGAGGTTGTGATATAATCATGGAATGGTTTGTGTTGGAAGAGACCTTAAAGATCATCTGATTCCACCTCCTGTTGTGGGCAGGGACACCTTCCACTAGACCAGGTTGCTCAAATCTTCATCCAGCCTGGCCTTGGACACTTCCAGGGATGGGGCAGTCACAGCTTCTCTGGGCAACCTGTCAGGCCCTCACAAGCCTCAAAGTGAAGAATTCCTTCCCAATATCTAATCTCAACTTACTCTCTTATGGTCTGAGACCATTCCCCCTTGTTCTATCCCTACATGCCCTTGGAAAAAGCCTTTAGGGACTGGAAAGCATCTTAATGCTTTCTTAGCTGTAATATTTATATTACAGCTAGCAGTGCTGTAGATGCAAATGCCAGCTTCTTGTGGAATTCGAGCCTTCTGTAGACACAGTCAAAACAAAAATTATCTTAGACATTTTAATTAATTGTAACATAGGTAAATAACTAATTGAATACCATCTGTTTGCTTGGGCTGAGCATCAAGAATGTGACTGTTAGCTTGAGGAAAGAATATTCATGAAACAGAACATTTCTTTCTCAAGGTACTGGTTTGATAAAACTATTTCTTTGACCTTGCAGTGGTAATGTGTGTACATTTTTAGGACATTTATTTGTATTTATTGTTCTACATTTGTGCTTTGGAATTCCCGTTTTCAGTTGTTGGCTTCTCCTTTCCTGTGGGGGGTTATATAGTCCAAAAAAGACAAGACCAAAACAAACAAAGCTTTTTAGCATTCCTTTCTCTCTTCCTTTCACATGCCTGAGGAGGGGATGGACAGGAACTGTGTGTGCTGGTTTGGGAGGGCACTCTTTTAATGAAATAACAGCAGCTCTAGGGGCCCTCAAACAAATTCTTCACAAGAAAATCAAGGTGTTTGTAACAATGTGGAGGTTTCCCTGTGCAAAAGGGTTACCTTCAACAATCAGTTTTGAAGCATAAGACAGTTTTCTTTCTGAACGGCTATGGGAAGTGCATGGGCAGGTACTTTGTGATCTGGGCATATGGTTTTGCACTGATTTAGTGCAAAAGTGAAAATTTGAGGGTGACAGCAAACAGGAAAAATTACTCCTTCCTTTTAGCCAGTCCGCCAGAACCCCTTCTTGTAGGAGCTTCCACTGCCTGCCTTCCCTCCATAGGTGGGGGTAGGTGAGAAAGGGAGAAACTGAAGTGTAGCATTCTACGTCTGCTTTTGTAGTCTTCCTTAGGTTTTCTTTCTGTAAATATTACTGAGATTTTAGGTTGCACAAAGCAGAGATATTTTTCACTGGAGATCAGTATTGAGAATTATGGATTATAATTTCAGTTGAACCTTTTGTTATGGATGGGTGCTGCATCCATGAATTTGGAAAATAGCTTCTTTAAAAACAGAAATTACTGTAATATCAACATTAGAAGTATGCTTAGTCAGCCAATATGTAAACATACCCTTCTGTTAGTGTATTGTTTTCCCTGTTTTTTTCCAAGTTGTTTTTTTTTTTTTCAATTGTTCTGTTCACAAGGATTTTATAGCTTTTTATAATGGGGGAAAAAAAAACCCCACCAAAAAAACCAAACAAAAATTTTTACAATAGCGTCTTTTTAAGAACTACTTATTGCTGCAAGATTTCCCGTATGTTTGATAAATTTCCCAAATATTCACACAACAATTTATGTGATAGCTGCCTGTGCTTTAGACTAGAAATGAAATTCTGTATTTTCCAGGCAGTCCTGTGTAATTTGTACAGTTCTGAAAAATCAGTATTTGATTAAACAGCTCTTCTGATGGAGAAGATTTGAGGCAGAGTGCTATAAGAGGAGGTGTGGTGGGGAATAATAAATAAGTAAATGTTGCCAATGACAGTGATGATGCCCAGAGAAGCTGTGACTGCTCCATCCCTGGAAGTGTTCAAGACCAGGTTGGATGGGGTTCTGAGCAGCCTGGTCTAGTGGAAGGTGTCCCTGCCCAAGGCAGAGGGTTGGAAAGAGATGAGCTTTGAAGTTGCTTCCAACCCAAATCATTGTATAATGTGGAAAATGTGGTGACTGGAAGACACAGTTGGTCCCTAAAAGTCCACAGTGAAAAGCAACTGCTAACACATCTCAATCTTGTAAAACCCAAGATTGAAAATAATTCAAGTTTTAAGTACATTGAGGGGTTTTGCCTCAAGAAATTTTCTATGCAATATAGTAAGACTTCTAAGAGACTCAGTGAAGTGCTGCTTGTTCAGGACTTTTAAACCTGGCTGGATCTGGCAGGTTTTTTTGTGAAGCTCAGGCCTTCTGTACAAAAGGAAAATTCAAGCATTTTCAAAGCAGCTTATTTTGATTTTGTAGTAGCCCATGAGGTGACAGTCTTGAGCAAACAGTCAGGGAGGTTCTGAATGAAAAAGCATTTTTACCAGTATTCATTAAAGTAGAGTTATGGATGTGTACTGAGGAAATTTATGGGAATTTTTTGCTTTTCTTCACCCTAAGGTATATTTCCCAAGAGTTATAACTAAAACATTCAATAATATTTCTTTGCACAGCATCCAATAATGCAATGGCTGGAAGACAAGGAAGTGGCAGAGTAGCTGGGCGGATGCAGTGGATATTGGTAATAATTCTGATGCTGTGGGATCACCAGATCAGTGGACAAGGACAAGGTAAGTGAACATCATTTACTGCAATTTGTTATTGGCATGGTATTGCATAGCAGTGGCTAGAGAAGGTAGGCTGTATGATCAAGGGCTGGACTTCTGTGAACAGCTGACAAGAAATAAGGATATAAAAACCTGAAGGACTTCAGCTGAGAGGTCAAATTCTGTTTGGAAAATGATGTCTTGATGGGATTCAGGGATTATCCAGGTGCTTGAATCTGTTTTCACATACTCAGTGATTGAAGTGTGCCTTGAAATAAATCCTTTTGTATCTGTTGCTGGCTCTCTAGGTGTGGAGAAGTAGCTGTTTAATTGACTATAGACATGGATACTTCATGTTGTTTGGCTGTGATACCTGCAATATTCAGAAAGGCTTTTGTGGCCATGCTATAAATAATTTCCCTGTTGCATTCCTGTCTCACTCACTGATGGTGGTGCATAATAACAGCTCTAAGGAGGCAGACAGGCAAAAGGAAAAGTCTTCTTGGATTTTCAGTTTTGAAAAATGAACCATTATTGCATGTTTCTGATCTGAGGGCTGCTAGCAAGAGAGGTAGCACTAGGCTATTGTACTTCTGAATATATATTTAGAATAAAAGATGTTTGAGTGTAGTGTCAAACTGGGAAAGGGGAAAAGTGTAATTTTGAGGCTCTGAAATTAAAGGGAAGTGGATCGGCTTTCCTTTTTCAGAATTCCTTTATCAGGCCTTCAGGAAATACGTGTTACATGTGAGCTGAGATTTCCATATCCTTCATTTACTCCTCAAGTGTGGAAAATGCTGTATGTTTTTCGCTAGAGCCTCTCTGTTCTCTATTACTCCAGTCACTGGCTACAAGCATGATGCTGGTTACTGTGTGCAGCCTGTGCTAAGTCCTTTTTCCCAGGCAGTTTGGGCTACGGGAAGAGCTCTTGGCTGTTGGAAGGATAGTGGTGTTCACTCTTGCTTGGTACAGTTTTAGAGGTAGGAATTGGATGTAAACTGCCCTTCAGTTCTGCTGTAAACTTCTGTGGAACTCGTGTGTTGCCTCCACAGATCCTAAAAGCCAACCTGGCACCCTGTATAGGACTTCAACAGGAAAGTGTTGTGAGTGTTTTGCAGGTAGTAACCAGCTTTTCTGTGATACAAATTGCATTTGTACAAAAAGGGGTCTTGCTTTTCTAAAGTGTGCATTTTGACATTATAGTCTTTGAATTGGAAAACCAGACATAGTTGAAGACTGACTGTTTTGTGGTATTGTGCTAAAGTGTGATGGGTATGGTAAATTTTTCTATTTTATGAAATACTGGTGAATGGCATTGGAAAGAAACAGAGATATAGAGATATTTTGAAAGAGTTTGTTTTCAAAGTGGGTAATGTGAAGGAACCTGTGCTGTGAAATATTCTTTTTCTGGTTTTAAACCCTCTGTGAGTTTCTGGCTGATGACAAGATAGTCTTGATCTGTAAGCTGACCTTTAAGTCATGTAGTTCTGTGCATTTCTGCTTTCTAATAATTTCTAAATTGTAACTAGCAAATTGTAGGAAAATGAAACTAGTATGACAAAACACCTAGAATGCAAAATGTCTTCCTAAAGTTAGCAGTAACCTTTAGTGGAAAAAGGATATGGACCATGATAGTGTTATTTTGCTTTAATTTCAAATAACTTTGCTAGGTTGTTACACAGCTTTTGAATATTAAATACCTCTAAGCAGGTCTAATATAATAAAACTGGCTGTGTTTCAGTCAAAGTCAGTAGACTTTGTACTCTATTCTGATGGAAGTGTAGGGTAGACTTTTGAGACTCATTTCAATTGCTGTGCATTGCTTGAACCTTCACTTGAGAAATGTGAACTTTTAATGGAAATGAAGTAGTAAATTATAAACAAGGAACAAGTATTTTTTTGGCATAATTGCATACACAGGGTATTTTAAAAATGCAAAACCTTTAGGTTTCTGGATAGATCTGTAATTTTACTGCAGATTTCTGTTAACACTTTATTTTTCTAAAGTAGAAAGTAAAGCCCTTTGGGCATGCCTTGCAGGAAACTGAGAAATGTAATTTCTGATTAATTTGAGTAAAATTAATATTAATTATAAAGTTTGGTTATTTGGAGTCTATCAGGACAATAAAATGAAGAAATAATGATTCTGTGTCTGGGCATAGAACCAAGAGTGTTTAAAAGCCATATGGCTACATTTAAAGAAAACAGCTTCTGAGTCACATAACTTCAGCGTGAGTGGGTTGCTATGGAAGTTAGAAAGAAATCAACATTTGTTCCACTTCCATTTCCAATTGGAATAGTAAACTTTAATTGAAAACCCTTTGTTTTTCAACGGCTCTTTCTATCAGTCTCTTTTTACACATTAACCCAAGCTAAGGATTCTCTGTTTAAGTCCTTGGGGCTGCATCTTCCTCTATTCATGTGTAGCTTAAGACTAGGTACTTCAGTCTACCCAGTGTAAGTGTCCAGTAGAGACTGGAGTAAGGAAGAAACTGTTTTAATTTATTTTTCACGCTCGCACAATATACAAATATGTAGTTTTTAGCGTTTTGCATTCATTCTGCTTTTCTCACTTACCTGAATTTTTCAGGTTTACACCTCTGTCTTCAGAGGACTAAATATATTTTGGCTTTTATTTTGTACACAGAAGTAAATTCAGAAAAATACTTCTCTAACATTGAGCCTTGAGTAATTGAAGAGTATTTTGAAACAGACTTATTTTTCTTGGGGGACTTAGAAATTATATATCTGGAAGTCTGAAGTTACTTGAACAATAAGCAGGCAATTACTGTTCAGTGATATCCACAAATAGTGTTAGTATTGATATTTAAGACAGAAGATGAATAAGGAGTCCTGGAACCTAATAACGTTCAGACTTGTAAAAGAAGTGAATGTTGCTTAATATCTGGAATTTCACTGCTGTATGGATGAAGCAGGTGCTCTCTTTGAAGCTCTAGAGACACTAGATAAAACAGTATCTGCTCTCTGAAGTACACAGTGGTGGTGCTGGTGATCTTGGGTGCATGCTCCCTGCCCAAGATGTGCCTTTCAAATCTTTTTCTTTTTTTTTTTTTAATTTTTTTTTTTTTATTTTTACCGAGCTGTCAGGGTACAGCATTGACAGGTTGCTTTATTTAATGATCAAACATAAAGGCTGTGCAATGCTCTACAGCCGAGAGGCTTCAGAGCTCAAACAATGTGCTAGAAAGCAGTGGGTGTTGCTGGCTGGCCAAGTTCTGACCCCCTGCCTGCAGGACCTTTTTTTCCTGGGGGAAAAAAACACCTTAACTTTTGAATTTAAACAGTGTTGTATGTAAGTATATAATATTTTTGGTTTCTTTTTGCATTTTGTAACTTTAATCAATGATAAAGCAGACAGCGTTATGGCTAGCTTGGAATATACAGGAGTATATATATCAATTTACCTTCAGAAACAGAAAAAGGGAGTCTGCTGGACTTCAGAGCGGTAAGGTGAGTGCTTATAGCTGAGGGCAAGCATTCAAAATGCCTCAATTTCACCTTTTGTCTGCTGCTCCAGTCCAAATGTTCCTCAAAATATACTCCAAAGCCAATGAAAAACAATGTCTTCACTCCGTTCTGAGAATAGTGTGGCTTGTCAGTAGTGGGAAGAAAGGCAGACTGGAGATACCTGAGATTTCTTCCCAAATCCATACTTAGTGACGTGTTTTGAATGTGATGACTAAGCTGTGGTGTCTATTTCCAACCACTACACTTTGCTATGGGCTAAAGCAGCTGTGTGTCAGTATCTTTGTCTAGCTCAGCTGTCTCTCTGACAAGGAAAAGTATTTTGTACATATGGAGTGTGTATGTATGCACATATCCCGTTTTATGACTGGCAGTGATTTTGGCTTTAAAAAATGTAAAACCAGAGAAATAAAAACTGTGTGTAGAAATCAAGAGTCTTGGAACTGGTTCTAAATTTCACACCTCAGCTAATCCTGAAGTGGTACAAGGGTGCTGTGGTGCCATGATTTGCATTCAGCTCTGCCAAACCTGCCAAATGCATGTGTGTAACCTGGCTTGTGACTCCCTGTGGGCAGAGGAGCAGCCCCATGGTGATGTGGAATGGGATCCAGGTGGCACTGCTGCCTCAGGGGGGCTGCCCACACCAGCCTTGTACAGCTCCCAGGTCATCCTGAGCCTGTGGCACCGCCCAGCAGGGTAGGATGGGTTTTCAAGCGCAGAGGAAGAAAGCTGAAATTTGTTCAGTGTCTGATGTGAGTTGACTTGCAGGGTTTTGGTTTAATGGTAACTTCTGCAATCTGGAAATTAGTCCTCTTACATCAGTCTCTTAAACTCACCTTTAAATAAATAAGTGTGCAAAGCTGCAGGTAATGTATTAATGCTTTAAAAAGCATTGAGTCTGTGACAGACCTGTGCTTGGATCCAAATCTAGATTAAACTCAGGTGACAAGCTGAAGTAGTCTTTGCTTTTGCACTACTACCTGTTATAAATTCAGGTGTATAGTGAGAATAATTTGGGATAGAACAACCAAAGCTCTCCAGGAATGTTGTTACATTGCAGTTATTCCTTCTCTCTTGGTGCTTCCTTGCTGTGGAATTCTAGCTGGATACTTGAGTTAAGTGATGATGAAGCTAAGTAAGTATGGAGCTAGGCTTGTGTTAGTATCCTCACTGTAGGTGTGTGAAGGTACTTGGAGACATTTGAGTTTTTGGCAAAAAAAAGAAACCCAAAACCTTTGTTCTTGAGGCCAAGATGTACTGTGCTGGAAATGTGTGTGAATGGTATACTTAAAACTCATGTTCTCACTTCTGCCTATGCAAATTGGATGCTCTAGGTGGAAAAGTGGTTCCTATATATACACCTGTGCATGAAAAACATTGAATTGAAAAGTCTTGTTTTTGGTTCAGCAGCTTGTATTCCAGAGCTTCAGCTTTAGTGAAAGAAGCATCAGCCTTGATGCAAAGTGGCTGCTGCTTGTCTCATACAAATGTTCTCAAAATACATTTGAAAGCACAGTGTGTACCTTTAGCCTATCAAAGCACCAGTAGTTTTTTTATAGCAATTGAACATGATTTAGTACTTAACCTTTCTCTCTTATACATTATGCAGCTTTGCTAATGGATAGCAACACTGTATTTTGAAGGGAGGATTTGTTTTGTTTTTAATGGAATGGTTAATAGTAGCCACTTTAAAATTGGCAAGTAGCTTTAAAAAAAAGCTGTTAACCAATAATATATTACATTTTTAAAAAAGAGGTCTTAATTTGTCAGGGCAACACCCTTTGCTGAAACTCTTGATGGAAAAGAAATTCGAAGAGTCTGTCTTTAAGGTATTCTGACTTCAGGCACTGGCTAATTGAAAAGTGAAATCTGAAAAAAGGCAACTGCACAGACCACCTTGTAATGCAGCTGAACTTCTGCATGATCTGTGGAATTTAAATTCGATCACAAAGCATTCTTTTCTTTCAATCAATTATATTTCCATTTGTCAGAAATCCCTCTTGCAGGCAAAGGCACTGCACAGTTAATGCAACCTACAAATATTGCGTTTTTCTTTGGAATTAATCTTCATGGACTTTCACAAAAAGTACAAGTTATTAGCATGCAGACGTATCTCTTTGTGGCCAATAATCAGAAAATACTTCATGTCTTGCCTATTTCAGAGAGAACCAAGGTAACCCAAACAGTAAATAATTAAATATAAGACATCATCATTATAGATTCCACTACAATGTAAATCTCAGAAATCATGCTACAAAAGGTAAGACTAATTTCAGCATTAAGTACGGGAGGATGTAACTTGAGCAGAATAGCTATTACTAATGAGGAAGAAGAAAATTTGTGGCAATAGTGCTAAGTAGCCAAGGAAAAAAGCGTTCTTATTACTGAAGTGACAAAAAAACCCATGAAGTTTTTGGGATAAAGTGATAAAAGGGCTTGAGAATACTCGCTAAAAATGTGAACTACCTAAGCACAAACTTAGGTTTTCCTCCTGAGTAATTTGCATGAATTTGCCTAAAGTTATTTGCATGACTCCCTTATGACCTGAAAAAATCTCTTTCCTGTCGACTGTGTTTTCTGTTGCTGTTTTCCTGTAGTATTGTTAGTCTGCATCTCTGAGAGGCGAAAAACCTGCTTTTGCCGAAAAGGTTCTATGGGGAGCAGGAAAAGAATTGTTCCATATTGGGGAGCAACGCATAGGGAATTAGACCGAATGTAGGATATGAATACATTACTCAAGTAATAAAAGGTTTCCTGTTCCATACACAAAGAGCACAGGTACCACTGTTAGCCTTCAGTTCTCATAGCTTAGCCAACCAGAAATCAGTGAAAAGAATGAGAGCAGGTACTGAGTGTAGTTTTACCTTCCTAGTAGAACTTGTGTTGCGAAATTAATGTTATATTTTTAGTACATGAAAAATTAGGAGAAACTGAGGCAATCTCAATGTTAAATGCTTGAATTAATGGCCTAATGCAATTCAAGATGTAGAAATTTTTTTAACATCATGCTATTTATTGGGCCATAAATAGCTATGTAGGAAGACTATTTGAGATCAGGTGTGTGCTTTATATGATTGGTTTGTTTTAGTTAGAAGGTTCAGTGTTTGCAATTTACAACAGGTTAAATCTTCAAGAATGGCTTTCCAGGAAGCTTTAGCCTTGAATAATGGGAACTTTCTAATGAGTCTGTATGTAATCGAGAACCTCAGATGTCATCACCTGGAAACAAGCTTGAACGATGCAGATAATTGGTGGTGCTGCTGGGGCAACTTTTGTTCCAGGTGGTTTAGGACTCACTTCCCATTGTGTAGGAATTAATATTTTTCCTGGCACTAAACTGAAACCCAATTTTTATTTTCCTTTCCAAAAAGCAAATTTACTTATTAGATGACAGGGTATGAATAAAATCACCACTATATACAACTTAAAAGTTTCACTTTATATAATTTAAAGTCTTTCATTTTGGAAAATATGGTGTTCTTGATGTTTTAACAGAATGTATGAGACTTCAAAAAATGTTCTTGGCAGTCATTGTGGTAGTAAGCTTCATGAAAAATAATAAAAATTGGCAGTAAGTAGAATGATACAATGCATGTAATATAAAACACTTTATGCTGGAACATGTACAAGTACTAAGTGTCCTAATGTATATTTATTGAGCTAGAGCTTGAAGTTTTATTTATGTTACATTTTAAATGAAAGTATTTCAGGATTCAGTTGTCTTTGTCCATTTTTTATACACTTATTTGTAAAAGTTACCATAACCGTGAACTATCAGATCTTGGTGACTTGAAATTAACCTCAAAAAGGATATTGCAGGAAGCTCATAGTTGAAACAGACTTTTTTGATATCTTGGGCTGAAATATATTTGCTTTTAATGAAGGTTTCTTTTACTATTCAATTTCTCATCGGGGTTCATCTCTTTCAACACCAAAATTTAAAAAGACCCAAACAAACCCAACAGCAAAGTCATTTTAGCCTTTCTAAAAACAGATCCCTCTATGAATAAGTGCTGTGAAAGCTTTATTAGAGAGAGGATGCCAAGCCTGGGTTCCAGCATTAATAGCTATTTTCCTACAAATTCAACCTTTTCTCATCTTTCAGTTCCTCTGCTGGCTGTGTGATGTTTGGGAACAGATACTCATTTTTTTCCTGCTGCCACTTGCTGTTCTGTGTTTAGATCCTCACTTCTCCAGGAGAAATAAATCCAGGCAAGGATTTTGGAATGGCAAATCTTCACTGGAAGAAAGCCAGTAAAAGTCCTCTCAAGTTGACTTTACTCTTGGCATTTGGGACACCAATTCTCAGCTTTCAAAAGAAAAAAAATCTGGGGAAAACTGTCGAAGTGTACCAGAAAAAGTGATGGTCAGTAACTGCTGAATCCTGTGAGGCTAGAGAAGGGGCAGGGAGAGGGAGAGGTGGCAAGTGACATCCTTGGCATGAAGAGTGAAGGAAAGGTAAAAGGTCATCAACAACCCTTCTAGCTCTGCTTTGAAGGAACTTGGGACCAACCAAAGAGTATTTAACTGCAGGTCTATAGGAATATAAAGGCAGAGTGTCCTACACAGTGCCTTGCATGTGAATCAGTTAATTGCAATTTGTGCCTAGAACAAAGTAGGCCATTTCAGTGCTCCCTCTGGAGGTGAATTATCTGGGGGTCTTGAATCTTTCTGTACCTCAACACCAGTTCTGGAATCCATCCAGTGAGGGCTGTCTAAGAAATATTGGTTTTTAAAAAAGAAAATTGTTTAGTTATACTTATTGGGCGACATTTTATTAAAGTGAGGAACTTCTCATTAACACTTGGTTCAGGGAAAGTGGTCTTCAAAGAATTATCTCATGTATTAGATGAAAGTGTTCAGCGATTTGCAATTTCAGAACAGTTTTTCATTCACAGTTTAAAAATTGCTAGCAAATGCACAATTAATTACATAACAATTTAACTTTGACAGCTCATTTCTGGATCAGATAAAATAAGTCACAGCTTTCTCATCTTGCTAAATGATGTTTCAGTGCTTTGTGACTATGTTTCATAGTTGTAGGGTCATATCATTAAAAATACATGGGGAAGATTGTTGTTTCCATTATTCTAATATGTAATAGAAAATGCAGATTATTTCTTATCTGTTTTAACCTATCTCTGTAAAATGAATATTTTCAATTTTCTCAGTCTGTGTTAAAAGTAGGGGAAAATAACGTGATAGATTTTTTGTTGTCACTAATTTCAGGCAAATAATACAGAAATGCTTTAACCATAAAAGCCAAACTTCACTGAGAAGAACTGAAGTTTTATTTTATTGAAAAGAAATACTGTGTTCCATAGTTAGATTCCAAAGCATGTCATGCTCTTTATGACCTTTCTGAAATCTGTTTCTTTCAAAAACTCTGGCATTGATCATTGCCAGTAATAAAACCTCTCATATTTCTCTATGATAGAAAAGTAGCCTAGGGCAATTCTTCTTCATGTATATTGTAAGATTGCAGACACATATATATGTGTATGTGCCAAGCACTTTCTGCTGGCTTGATTTGCTGCAAGATTTTTATTATTTATTAATTTGAATCAAATGAATAATCCCATTTACATGAGAGATCTCTTCATGAAGTGCACTTTGAAAATTTTTCTTCAATGGTAAGACTCATAAATCACTTTTAGATGTTTTGCTTTAGACTAGTATAAGGTTCCCAAGAGAACTCTGGGAAACATGGGGCTTCAGGTTTCACCATGTTTATATTTAGCACTGTCCACTTGAGTCTAAAGCTTTAAGTGTCTTCTGTAAAGTAATTCCATACTTTTTTCCCTTAAAATCTCAGCTGAAGCAGAAAAGATAAGATGTTGAGCAGTGTATAGAAAGTGGTCAGGTGTTCTCACAGTGGCTGAGGTTGTAAAGGTCATCTGTGCCAACCTCCCTGCTCAAAGCAGGCTCAGCTAGCAGAGTCAGCCCAGAAACATGTGCAGACACCTCTGCAATACAAATATTTGGGAGATGTAGAATTATTATTGCTCTCTAGACCATCTTAAAGATCTGAGGGGGAGGGTATTTGCAATTCTAAATGCAACTTTGCATATTAATTTATGCACGTGTGTGACAGGCAAACTGTGATTGTTTTACTGGGCTGTCCATCAACAGCAGAATGAGCTTAACAAATATGTTCATTCTTGTACAAATCAGGAGGCAGATGCTGTGTGTGAGGTGCCACTGTACACAGCATGGGCTCATACATGTCTGTTAAGAAAAATAAACACAAGCATGACAGGCTTCCTGTGAAACTGCTAACTTCATCTGACAGGTCACTGTCATTATCTCCGACTTGAAATGCAGTGGAAGCTTTAGAATCCCCCACTCCTCCAAATCTTTCTCTTTATCAACCCTGTGTGTGGAGCAAGGTATTTGTTGTGAGGAATCCTTTGTTTTAGCTTCCAGTGTGCTTAGACATTCTGAATTCATAGCACATACAGCCTGCCCCTGTTCAGCTAAAGAGGCAAGTTAGATGTTCTAGCTCTGTGCAAATCTCTGAACACATGAATATTTTGCCAAGTTGGCCCCCTATCTGATGAAATTTTAGCTTGGTCAAAAAAGCTTTACAAACACGAGTAAAAAAAATTAAATTGTATGCAGAAGGTGTCTTCTCTATTTATTGCGTGTGACTTTGTGTTGTTACTGCTTTTAATAGTATAAATATTAACTCTGCCTTCAATAGTCATGAATATTTGTGTGCAGTTGATGTACTTATTTCTTCTATGGAAAATTTCTTTACCATTTTGTCTCCTTGATTTTTTGTGCTTTCTTTTTACATGAGAAATTCTTCTTTCCTTCACCCAAACCCTTCTAAAGAGCTAATTTTATGACTGTTTTCAGGCTGAATATGAGTGGCATGCAGGGTAAATGTGATGAAGGGTGTCACAAAGGCCATGTGTTAGTGAGCACCTGCAAGATTTAACTTTGTAAGCCCTCAAATAAGATGGACAGCTACACTTTTATTAATAGAGCCTAAATATGTAAAATTTTCTACAATTCTCATAAGAATATAATTCAATAGCAAAGTATTTGGCCATTTTTGGGCCCTCTGTTGTGTACAGTCATTCTTTACATCAGGTCTGAGGGAAAGCAGTGATTTATTTTGTCTGCCTCAGGTGGTTCCTAAATTGTACCATTTTTGAATCTTGTGAGTCCTTTGTCCTTTCCAAGGCCAGCCACTGAAAGGGCCTGTGACTTTCTGATAACAGGACACGTGTGTTCGAATAATTTTTCCTCTTGAAAAGAAGCTCTGCATATTCCTCAGTGTTTTCTAGATCTGATACATGGAACACTTCTAGAACCAACATAAAATTATTAGCTTCTAGCATACCTCTTCAAGAGAGTCTGTATTTCAAAGTGCATGGAACTTGCAGTGTGGGATTTTTTTGCTAAGGCTGGATACAGATCATCCAAATACATCAATATTGTGAAAATGTTACTAAGCAGTTGTTAGAAGTGGTGGCTCTTGCTGAGGTGGTGCTGGGAAGTAATGCATTCTAATTAAATTCCACAGAAGAATCCAAAAAGCATTTCAGTGAGGCTGCTCTACGAGCTTGCTGAAGGCAGCAGTCTCCTCTCACTGTAAAAGCATGAAAACAAAATGGTTCTAATTCTTCTTGTTTTCACAGTAATAACTGTCATAGGTTAAAACAGATATTTCCATTAGAGCACTTGAATTAGGTTAGCTTAGCTTGTTGAGAGGTAATAATGACTTTCCTCCAAGGATGAGGAGGCAAAAAAAGGAAATCAAATAATATCAAAGGAAGCTGCAAGTACTTTGTAAGTAAATAAAGACATAAGTAAGTCAGATTTGTAGTAGAAATACGTATAAAGGATGGTGATGGGTATTTTAAAACTTTTTTCTCACCATCTTAGGAGTTTCCTTGTGGAAGTAAAAAAGTTTTACATCCATGTGGATGGAAGCAACCAACATGTTGTGCTAACATCACATCATTATACATCATTTCTCCATGCTGTACAAGGAACTGCCTGGGGGTTTTCCTTTCTTTAGAGGGCAAAAGGAATTATGTCAGTATGGTAATATGGTTTGCCTTAAGAGTAATGTTTGGATTACAAATTGAAATAAGTAGTGGCATAAATTCCTATGAGAATCACTGATGCCCCATCCCTGGAAGTGTTCAGGGCTAGGCTGGATGGGCTCTGAGCTATCTGGTCTAGTGAAGGGTGTCCCTATCCATGACAGGGAGGTTGGATCTGGATGATCTTTAAAGGTGCCTTTAACCCATACCATCTGGGGCTCTATTTGAAGGTGGCTGCAGGCCCCTTCTTCAGGGGAACTTTTCCTTGTATCATGCTGAGAAATCCCAAATATAGTAAAACACTATTCATTTTATTGCATTGGGCACTTGTATAAATGGTATTGATAGCTCCTGGAACAGGAAGAATTTATTCATTTAAGTATTCTTAATATAAATTTTCTATGTTTCTGTCTTCCTCCATTAATGTGCAATGTGTAGGATGCAGTGGACAGGATTTGCATATTATTTCAGTGGAAGGGTAAGAAAGTATGCTTGTTCCTTAAGAAAGTTAGAGTCCTGCAAATGATCCTGTGTTTCTGGGAAGATACCAAATGCTGTGTTCTGTCTCCTGAATGCACACTATTAGTAAAGCCTGGAGCAATGCCATTGCCTAAGTTGCTGTTTTAGCAACTTGGCCAAGTTGTGAATAAGGCACAGCAGTAGTTTCTCCCCATGCCCTCAAACCAAATCAGTCTGAAAGTAGTGGCTCCTGGCCTTGTGTGTTTAGAACACTCTCCTGGAGCAGAAGCGCCTTGCTGGTTGCCTCCTGTGGTACCTGGAGTCATCACTGTTGTGTCTCTACCTGGCATCTCCAGCCATTGCATGGGGCTCCCCTCCTTTCTTCCCTGTGTGGGTCTCTTGTTTATTTTTTGGGAACAGACTGGTGCAGAACTACTGAAGATTTTTTGCTCAAGTACAGCAATATCCATCTGTCAGCAGTCTGGAGCTCCTCTCCATGAAGAGACCAAGGCTGCATGGCAGTGGCTTAGCTGCAGCTGCCAGTGTCACCAGCGTCCCAACAGGACATCTCCCTGTGCATGGGCTTTCCCTTGGGGTGGCACAGGGCTGCTGGCACTGCAGGGCAGGGAGACACCTGGCATCCTGTGGCACCACTGCTCCCCTCACTGCCCTGGGCTTCCCAAGCTCTCTCTTGAAAATGTCTTGATGTTTGATTCATAACACGAAGCCTGTGATTAGGGCAAAGTAGCTGCCTCAGGTTTGGAGCAGGAGAATCTGCTGTATCAATTTATATCCTTAAGTTAGGCAAGGACTCACCATCAAGCGTTTTGGCAGGCGACCAGCTAAGCATTACTGTCGTATTTGATTCTTTATTAGGCACTGTAAATGGGTATTGGAGTTCAGAGAAAATAACATCTAGCATAAATACTGGCCTAATTTGTGTATGTTGGCTGGGTTTACACCAGGCTTTGGTTTGTTTACTTTCAATTAGAGATGGTATGGAAAAAGATTTATGTGATAATCCATACCAAAGGGCCAGTTACTAATGAAGACATTGGTAATTCTATGAGTAATTAAATTTCATCTGAGCTAATTACTGAGGTATTCTGATTCAGAAGCCTCTAGCCACAAATATTGAAAATCCATTTATTTAGTTCAGCTTTTACTTAGCTTGTTGCACTAGCTGATAATACACAGTCATTTCTAAAGCATTTCCCTTGGGTGTCCTCTCTTTCTTGTTGTGGATGTGTGTCCACAGATACTTCCTTTCTGTTTGAAATACAGTACAAAATGGTCTTCTATATATCCAAGCCCACAATAAAGCAATCCAGCAAAGTTTCTCATTTTTGTATAGAACAAAAACTATTGTTGAGGAGAATTGAATCCATGTATCCCATATCTTGTATTATTTTCCCAGTTATTCTCTCTCCACACATTAGATCCTGATGTATCATGCCATGTAAAGCTTGTTTTAGTAGCTATAATGTGCTCTTATGTGACTGGAGCTGATAGCAGAAACTAATGGAAAAGGACTGGACTCTTTTATGATCAATTAAGAATCTGGCTGCAGTAAACTTAATGAAAACTCTTAAATCTTTAAGGAAATGTAAATTTGCTTGTACTTGCCTTTGAACATAGCTTATAGAGAGTTTATTGTCTTAATGAAAAAATTAACACAGACTTTTTTTTTACTGTATCTTTTTGCAAAGAGAAAGGACTTTACAAGTCTTGGGAGCAAAATGCAGAACTTGGTTTGTGTGCCTACTTTTCCATAGAAAGAGCTTTACAAAATTTTTTCACAATAAATATTAATCACAGTGTTACACAGTAAATTTAAGCAAGGCCTGTTTTTTCTTTCAAAGAATAATAGTATTTTTAGATAATAAGTTGCTTGAAAATACTTTCTTAGAGAGGTGTTACATAAGTATTATTTCAGAAATTAGAAAGATCCAGTTTTTGAAAAAGGCTAAAATAATTTCTAGCATTACTGATTCTTAATTTATGTAGGCAGTGCAAGTGGAGGCCCTGAAAGTTCTGCTAGAAACTATTGCGCCTGATGTAAATCCCCAATGATTTTTAGGGCATTTGTCTTCCCCAGTGGCCTGTGATACCTCTTGGGGTTTGCTCTTTTGGTGATTGTGCAGTAAGGCATCCTTTAGCCTTGGTTGTAACATGGGGGACCTCCTTCCCCATCAAAGATCTGTATCCAACTCCAGTGCCAAGCAAAAGGACATTGTTTTGAGTGAGTTGTGGTCTTTTGTTAGCATCAGAGCTGTGGGAAGTTGGTGTGAGAAGTTGCTTTGATGGAAAGGTAGGCTTGGACTTGACTTGTGAAAATTGCCAATGAGACTAATTTGGCAGGTTAGAAAGAAATGCTACTTCACTTACTTGCTATGCTACTTTCCATAAATAATTCAGAAATTGGAATTTCAATTTTCAGACTTCTCTGTAACACGTTTTACCCATTTATTCACCTTTCATCCCCTTTAAAAATCCAATCAGGTTAAGAGCATTTTAATGCACTTCTAATATGTGCATTACCTTGAATTTTAGATTAAAGTGGAAAATGGATCTTTATGACTATAGTGAGTGATGTTCAAGGGTTGCTTTAGGAATGATAAAACTTGTTCCCTTTAGTGTTTGTTGTGATCAAAATGCTTTGCAATTTAAATACACATCCTCTGACGATCACCTTCAGTGCTGGGAAGTTTGTAGACCATCTGCTTTGACCTCTGCTCTGGAGACAGTGAAGTCAAATCAGACTGTGTTACTAATGGTAATCACAGCTTGGTACCTCTGAATGGGTGGCTGGTCCACAATAGTCTCACAGTGAATCTGGCTCTGAGACCCCTGCAGTGCTCAGCTCTTGGTTTTATAGGTGTCAGGTGCCCACACTGAAGTGATGGGTAAATGTTCAGAAGCCTGGAGAGAAACGGCTGCATAAATCCAAATGCGCAGACTAATTGATTGTAAAATTGCTTATGCTGGTTTGAATTAGTTCTCCTGCTTCACACAAATACTTTTCTCCTGACACTTGATAATTGAGGGATGAATGCAAAAGTGATCTGTAACAGCTGAGTGCTCAATGTTATGATGCACCGATTCCTCCTAATGCTGGAGGAAGGTGGAGTTTTTGCCTCCTTTGCAGAAAGAGGGAAAATGGAAAAGATCAGCATTCACTGGAGAGCAAGTGGTCCAGACAATCTGGAAAATGAAAACTGATCTTGAGCAAGGAAAGGTGATGCATGCGTTATTTGGTGCCTTCATTAACTATATTAGATATGGACTTCAGTGAAGCGAATGTGGAGGAAGGGAGGTTCTGACAAGTGCCATCTTATACTGTGGATTACTGGATGAATATACTTGTCTGGAAGTTAGTTCTTCTCCTTGTGTCCCAGTGTATTTCTGGTGGAAAAAAAAGCAACATTGAACACATCTTTATTTTACCTTAGTTTTTGTCAAAACTGTGTATGTTCAAGTGCTTGGAAAGTACAAAAATGTTATGAAAATGGTCCATTGCAAAGGGGTAAGAACTGGAGGGAAAATTAAAAAAATAGGTTTTCATGCCAAAATATTTTTCTGTAAGTTTGTTTTTTTAATTTGAACTTGATAATTTTTTTTTTTATTTTATTTATGGTCATGAAACTTAAATGACTGGTTGGGTCATCTTTATTTTCAAGACCTACTTTTACAAAAGGGAGGAATAAGGGATAACCACTTCAATTGAAAATCCTAATGATTCTCTGTTAGGTATGGAAACATCCCATGGAATTGAGTCTTTTTGTTGACTTCACTCACTTAATAGTCATTTAGAGTCACTGTAAAATTATTACAGTATGAAAATGGGATTACATTTGTGGCCTTGATTTGAAAGAATTTTGATAGTTTGTGACAGTGACTTCTCTTGCATTTAATGTACATGATTTAGCATATTAAGACTTAAGATTTATCTACATGAAATGAATTCAAATTACAGGCTTATAGATGAAATACAGCAGCCAGCTTTGTGGTTGACCCATGTCAGTGGCACTAAAGCATGTGCCCCTTGGTAGGGTCAGTATTTCTGAGGTACTGAATCTTTTTTGCAGTGAAATTATTTTTTACATATATTTTCTTAATTCAAACCCCAGAATTGGATTGATCTTTCATACAGGAAAATATTATGTGAAGTATACATATCTAAAATTTGTAGTCTTTATTGTGAGACACTAGGGATAGGAGGAATATCAGAGTGTATCCATCTTTGTGGAGCTATATATATCCTGCCCCGCATTTTCCCATGTAGGGAAAAGACTCTTCAGTGCTTTTAAGCTTGTCTCCTACATGATGTTTGTGATATCTTCACAGCTGCTAGTGACTGTCCCTCTTAATGTAGAGGGCTTTGAAGAAGTTTCGGCTTTTATTCAAGGCAGTCACAATTGGGCTTGATACAACTCTGCAGGGTCAGGTTGCATTTGGGTAATACTCTCATGATACCACTTATTTTCCTAACATGTTTGCAGCATTCCAAGAAAGCCAGAGAGTAAGGAAAAGCTTTTTTTCCTACTTCATTACTGAGTGCTTTGCTCAGATTTCACTACTGCATTGGAAAGGTTGACACAATCATAGGAAATACTTCTACCACAGTCAGTGTTAAAACTGAAACACCAACACAGCAAAATTGAACTTCTGAATGATAAATTGGTTGTATAGTCTGATATATTTAGTGTTATCTCTAAGAGAGGTCAGTGCCTTTCCAGTGGGTAATGCAAATACATACATAACTACATTGGAGAGGAATAAGGTAATATATCTTTAAGTAGCTGCAATGGTTTTCATACACCTGGGTAACAACTGGTGAGCTACTAGAAATATTTGAACAGAAGTGTCTTGTTATCAGCATTGGCAAAATATTCCAGAAAATTCCATTTAGCATCCAAATTTTGTTTGAAAACTGAACTACATGTATTTTGGCTCTTTGAAATGCGCAGAGAAGGAAAAACTGAACTGAAAGAAAAGCCTTTTGCTTGAATTAGTATTCATAAAAGCTAGCAGATAGCTAGTAAGTATGAATTGTAGTAAGGTTTTCAGATAAAACTATAAGGAATGCAGCAGCATGAAATAATACATAAGAACTGATCTTTTTCTTTCCCATCTCTTTTCATCTTATTCTATCAAATGCATACTTTGCAAGTTCTATTTTTTACTAAAATAGGTTTGAAAGTTCAAAGTACATATTTTATGTATCTTGGGAAGAAAATTATTTTAACCTGCTGACTAAATAATTAAACATACTTTTATTTCTCTTATACTTAATTTCAGTCCATATTGATAATCAAATGGTTAAATATATTTCTATAGTAATTTGTTTGAAGGCTTCTTCAGGTCAAAAATTTCTCCTCTTCCATAAGCCAGTAGTGCCTGGAAACTTCAGATATTGTGGTGTTATTTACTTGGAAAATAAGCTTGCCTAGCTATTAATACAGAAATCAGGATGTCTACTATTTATGGAGCTGGAGGATATTATGACTGTTCAGGGGCAAAAAATATCCACAAAAATAAGTCCATTTTGAGATGACAGGAAATACACCCCTAAAATCAGTGTTTTAGTGCATCTTGGAGCAAATTTGAGTCTCACTGTCCCTTCTGCTGAAGTGACTGTGGGCAGTAGGGGATCGTATTGTCTCAGCCTCCATGGTTTATAACATGCTATTTAGCTGAACTGAAGCAGGCATGATTTATGTTGAATGCTTCCGGTATAAGCAAAAGTGAAAAAGTGAGAGTTGTTTCATGAGCTGTTTGTCCATTTGCTCAGCAAAGAGTGGGGAAGGCTGAGAGAATTCACCTCATCTCTGCCAAGCCTTTGCTTTCCTTATACATTTAGCTTGTGGAAATATAGAGTCACTGCCATTCACAGCTCAGAAAAGGCAAAATAGTTAAAGATTCAGCTGCAATTAACCTTTGAGAGCTGTCTATGTAATTCCCATTCATGTCTTTCAAAAAAGTAGTCTTTGTACATCTCATTAATTTGATTCAGTTGCTTCTATTCAAAATGATAAGAACGTGTTTGAATGCATGGCTATAAAAGATCTGTTGGGCAGTTGAATTTTTCATGTGTTTTGCAACCAGCCTGCAATTTTCCTCTACAAAGTCAAGCCCTATGAACATAAAAGTCAATATGCATTAGTTGGATTGTGGGAGGATAACGTTAGGGCATTCATAGAATCTTTGCTTTTTTTTGTTCTGCTTTTCCAGATTTTGGTGTTTGGTTTTCATCAGCAAATCCCAAAGTTCAGCTGTTTAAAGATAAAGCTGTGTAAAGAAAATAAGTCCTGTGATATATGGCACTTACACAGCAAGGCTTAGGTACCTGCACTGCATGCAGTGCTGTAATACCAGAATCCATCACAAACGTTTAAGGCTTTGTCCCATAGTGAGGCAAAGTATGGTGCAACCCATTTTTAGGGAAAAGAACTGAGAAACTGAAGTGATATTGGTACAGATTTTAGGGGCCTGTCTTCTGTACTGTGGTAGATTGATGCTGTTGGCAGTTCTAAGCCCAAAACTGAGCCCTCTTGTAAGTTCCCTGGATAGCCTGGTTTTCTTTTTGAGCCCTGCAGCCCCCTCTCGTTATGTTAAGAGTCATCTTAGAAATGATGCTACTAAATTTTTTTAAATTTAATTGCAATAAATATTCTCTCACTGTAGAATGTTACTTTATGCTGCAAATTTGTTCAGTCTCTAAAATCAGAACTTGCGGTCTTGAAAATTCTGTTTATGTATAATTTATGTACATTTAATTTGCCTCTGTTAGGCCCCCAACTTACACAAGGCAAGGGAAAGCTTTGTTATTGCACAAGTGTTTGGGAATACATTGAGAATACTTTCAAAGATGTTACAGTATTTTTTTCTCTACATTATAAACTCCTTAAGTTGCTTGCAGAATTTTTAATCATAACTGTTTTGCTTCCTGCCTTCAGGTCTTCTGTTAGACTGGTTGCTTACCAACATTTACTGAAGCTGAGGTCTAGAGGTTTCTTGGATATGTAGACAAAAGACAGCATGTGAGAATATCTTTTTTAAATAAACACTTGTGTGAAATAGGAAGACTCAATTGAAGTCAGTGAAGTCAGATGTTGACCTTTGGATTTGTTGAGCTGCCAATTATCTGAATTTGTTTCTTTTCTCCCTTCCACTCGTGCGCCATCAAGAGCACAAACATGTCTGAAGTATGCAATTTTGCGTGTATGAGAGGTATAACGTTGGCAGAAATATAATGATTTTTCTACCCACAGTGCATATAGACAATGTGCTATAATTATTCATGTGCTTTGTTCTAGCTGCAAATTCAAACACATAGAGTGCAGCCTTCTATACCAGTACTCTAGAAACAATAAGTTTTTATGAAATATTATCTTGACACCTTTTAGAACAGATGCAAGCAAATTGATTGAACTATATTTTTACCCTTGTTTGTAGAAAATATGCAATGTTCACTTAAAAGAAAAAAATGGAAAAATTATTTTCCATTTAAAAATTGTTTGTACTTTATACATCACATAATATGCAATGAACTTCAAATGGGAGAAATGATCTAAAGTTCTGTAACCTGCCTTTTGCACTGCATTATTTCAAATCATTTGTCCATAATTGCTACATTTTTATACAATTTTCAGTGAGTTTTCAAAGCATCTGCAATGAATCATCCCCGTTTGAGTTTCAGATGGCATCCAAGCTTGGTAACAGAAGGTACAAGGGATTAATATTTCGTTGCAAAACAACAGTTTGAGCAGGTGGTACTTGATGCTATTACACATATAGGTCACTTGGGAGAGTGCTTAATCACTGAACTGAATATTAATTAGGACAGCTTTCTCAGCCCGTTTTTTTTTAAAAAAGGAATACTTCTCAAGGAGGGGAAAAAAAGATGAAACCCACCAATGTCCGGAGTTAGGAAAATTGCTTGCTGTAAAAACTTGCTATATAAATTGAGGTTCTGTGATAAAAAGTCTCTGTGAAATTAGAGTACAAGCTGTGTGGACACAGTCTTTCTTTGTAATTAGTCTTATCGAAACTTTTCTCTAACTTTTCTCTTTTTCTCTCTTTTCTGCATGGATTTCACACTGTCTTGTTAAATGCCTGACCAGAATTACTTGGTCACTTGAGGCTGTAGCTTTCCATAGGTACAAAACAGTATTTTAGAAAGTTTTGCCTTGAGATCCTGAAAAGAAATGTGGAATGAATGTATCTGAGTTGAAAAAATAATTCTTGATATAAATTAAAGAGAAACAGCTGAGTTGTATGAGCTGCAGAATGTAAAATCTACTTTCTTTTACTTTGTTTTCTGTACCAAGTCATACTTTAAATAACTTCAGAATTATTCAGGTTCCTGTTTTAAAAGGTGTAAAGTCTGTTTTCAAGGTGCTAGAATGCTCTGAAACACAATACTAATCTGATTTGGTCATGCCTGATGCTACCACAGATTAAATCCTCTGAAATCCAGGAATCCACAGGAAGAGCTGAAGGAGTTTCCTGGAGGCAGTGCTTGCTATTGCTTCTGCAGGACAGCAGCTGGCATTGATATGCCCTATCAACACTCCTCTGCTGCACTGTCTGAAACTCCTTTAGGAGCTTTGATTTTTCCCAGGGCTCCGTTTGGGAGCCGCTGGCTGTCAAAGCTGCGCGACAATGACGAGCAGCAGGAATTTGCCTCTGCCCCAGGCAGGGGCATAGAGAAGGCATAGCTGTCTCCTGGAGTGGATTCCTGGAGGCTTTTCCACTCAAAGGGATGAGGTGTTTCACTTGGAAAATGGGCTTTAGGCACTGAGGAAGTGAAGGATGGTTGGGGGGGGGGGGCAGCGTGCAGCTGGGACTTCCCAGGACCTTGCCACTGCCCTGCTGAGTTCAAAGCCTGCTTCTCCTTGCTCCCATCAGCTTTTTAGCACCGAGCTTTCTGTCCTTTATCAAAAGTTCCTGGCACAGTGTCTTGTACCTGTCCATATTTAGGTAGTGCATGGTGCTTTCACCTGGGCTGGGTGTTCCATGAGCCTCCTGGCAGCACCTTTCACAAGGTCAGGTGTTCAGTGAGCGCAATGCACGCCTGAGGAGGTGCTGCAGCATTGTTTTTGCAACAGCATCTTCCTTCTGAGGCCTGGTTTAGCATCATGCAAGGATGAGGTACTGTAAATTTTACCACTCTGACATTTCTAGCTTCATTTGGGACAAGGTCATTTTATGGTCAGTGTTTGCTTATTGAAAACTATCAGTAAAATTCAGGGTTTATATGTGTTGGTGAAACAGTCCCGTGAATTTGAAAAATATTTCCATTGTGGAAGCTTAACTTCTTAGCTTAATTTTATATCTTTGAATGTTTGGGAGAGGAGACTTTTTTTTCCTGTTCTTTTTTTAGTTCAGAGATGAAGTTAAATATTATAATAAATATTGAAGATAGCGAGATAATTGTTGACTTCAGTACTCAGGTGGAAGATGTTTATCTTTAAACACCTCTCAGTGTGTGAGATCTCTGTATAAATACAGACTAGAGGAAACATCTAGAGAGAGGAAAAGAAAAGCTGAGTTGGGAATGAATTTGAAATGGACTCTGAATGAGATCCTACATATAAATAAACAGTTCCAGCCAGATGGCACTGTCAGATACCTGGGATAAGGAGGCAATGCAGTGGCATAGGACTTGGGGGTAAACAGAAAACATGTCTCCATGTCAAGATGGATAAATGAAAACATTTGGGTGACTGAGGCTAGGAGTGTTGGTTCTCAGAGCAAGCACCAAAGTGAGCTGGTGCTTAGCAATAAAGATATTGCTGGAGGTTGAAATGGTGGACATAAGGTATTTATCCTGAGGCAGGCAGGAGAGGGAACTATGGGTCTCACTGGAGAACTAGGTGGTGTTGGTCAAAAGAATGGGATAGAGTTAGGCTGCAGTGGGATCCTGAGCTTTTAGTAGGAAGCATAGAGTTGGAAGACTGAGATTGGAGAAGGAAGGGGTTTAAAAAACAACACAGGACTGATAAAGATCTGTGGTAGAAGGCAGAGTTTATTGAGGGAGTGGAGTAGTTTGGCAAGTCTGCTCCCACAAGAGCATGTTGGCTTCCAGAACCCACAGCAAAGCTCCACATTCTTGACTCTTTTTGTCAGCAAATGTGTGAAATCGTTTTGGCCAATTCTATCCCTGAAAACTCACCGTGTAGCAACTGCTACCGCTTACTCCCCCAGTCTGTTTATTGTACAAGGGTTTCAAACGTTTATAAATGGACAAACTGGTTGTGAAAGAAGTAGAATTTGTTTTAAATTCTGAAAAAGTAATCAAGGATGTTGCATGCAATAAAAATATTATTCCCAGAAAAAATGAGGAGTTTATAGTCTAAGTATGGTTAATGATTCTTGCAACAGAAGTTTGCCTCCAGTTGTATGCTGTACAGTAATAATTATGCTATCCCATGCTATTTTTGTTGTAAGTTATTCTTGCCTTATTCAGGTTTTTGGATGAACAGAGTTTGTTTAATGAACAGATGTTCGCTATTTTGTACAACATGTGGCCTCAGGCCTCATTTCCTGCGTTTTATTCAGACCCTTACTATGAAGTCAAAATGATTCTTTTCCTCAGGGGCTTTACATGATGCTCATCACTGTAATAGCTGAATAGCTTCTCTAAAAATAATTAATTTACCTTCACAACACCCTTGAGCTGTGCAAGTTTTATCTATTTTTACAAGCAAGCAATAAAGGAGGAATGAGATTGAGATGAAATATCTCTTTGCAGAGTGCCAAGTCTGAGACATCCAAGATGCTGTCTGGGTGGTCACTTTTTTCAGTTTCTTTTTGGGTACACAGCACTAAATTTTGGACTTTGATTTCCAAATTTTAGTGCTTACTTATATGTTGTGGAAGGGATAAACTCAGGTTAAAGTAATAGTCTTTGGTGTCTTTGGGTTTATGGACACTAGTTATGTTAGTTTTGTTTAAAGAATAAAATAATCTAGAATTTCACATTTTTGAAGGGAATAAAAATGAGTGCACCCCAGTTCATGGTTATGAATTCATAGATATTTATATGTCAATGTATTTATAAAACAGCCCACTGACAATTTCTATTCATTTGTAGGCTGCTCACTCATGTTTTGATAAGAAGGTAAACAATGATCTGTGGAACTTGTGGTTTGTCTCTGAACTAGTTAAATCAAACAACTAAGGGGTGAGCACAAAAACATCACTATGAATAGAAATTAATTTTCAGTGCCATAACTAGAACAACTGTCTAGAAGTCCTGACTGTAGAGAAAGAATTGGTTACAACAATGCTTTTCATGATGATGACAGGAGGATTTTGTTTTTAATCCAAGGAAACAAATTGAATTATTGTACTTGTTACAGAAAGGGTAACTACTCAACCTACCGAATTCCAAGAGCATCTTAGAATATCTGGTCTGCCCTGGATAAGATGGTATCTTCCTATGTGAATCTCATTGCCTGATAAATCCAGCTTTTTGCCTTACGGTGCTGATTCATTATTAACTTATCAATAAAAATCATATTTGGAAGCCTTATATAAATTATGCATTTACTGAAATGTACCAAGTTAAATTTAAAATGAAACCATAAACATTTCTATGCAGCATCAAACTGGCAAAGCTTCAAGCTTGGTGGTCTCCTCAACTGGAGCCCAGATTTTACTTCCCCTTGTTATTACTTGTATGCACCTAAAATTATTCCCCTCACAGAGTGCTGCTTCAGGAAAGCCCTTTGGCTGCCCCCTGTGTTAGGCCTATGAAAGCTGTTGTGCTTTATATAAAGAGGATTTTGAAAATATGCGTTGGGCTGTGAGATTGAGTAAAGACAGTGAGCTTTATGGCTTGGGCCTTTGTCATATTAGGAAATAGCTTCAATCCCTGTTTCAAGTTTAGTTCAATGTTTAGTTTATTTTTATTGACTTGCATTCGGTGATAGTGGTAGTATTTAAAATTGTGTGTGACCCCTTTCTTCCCCCTGCTCTGTGTTTAAAGGCTTCATGCTTTTTAAGCTTTCGAAGTGTTTATGAGCCTTATCTTACAGACAGGTCTATGGTTATAGGTAAGGGTTCACTTTTGTAGGTCAGTTTTGCTGAAACAGATGTGCAAGCTAACATCTGGAGGGCTCAAACATGCTTACTAGAGGTTCCTGGTAAAATCCTGCTCAGACAAGTGATTGCTTTAGTCGCTGTTGCTTTTTGACCATCTCATTTCAGGGCTGTGTCTAGGTGCTTAAATGCTCAGACTTGTCAGCCCTGAACATTTTAATGAATGTGCCCTTTGTGGATGTCATTTTAATATCTCTGTGCTTAATACCCTACTTGGTAGAGATATTTCTGTCACAGGTAGTTGTGAGAGCATAAAATGCCCAGATAGTGGGCTGAGGGTGCAGTGCACAAAGATGAGAAATGCAAAGGCTGCTTGGTACCTGGAACCCAGACCTGTGGAACTCCAGGGATTTAGAATGAACTGAGAAATGGAGTTTTGAGCCCACAGGAAGCTACTCCTACAAGGGTATGCTACTGGTAGGACAAATTAGGTCCTGAAGTGATCTTCCTGCAATTCTGAATTTCAAGAATCCACCTATCCCACCTTGTTGATAGGGATTTGTTGGTATAGGTATAGTTCTTTATTTATTTAAACCTTAATTAGGCTACTCTGGAAAAGACAGCAGTTAGTCTTTTTTTAACGGCTTTTATGGTATAATTTTTCCTCCAGCAGCTCAGGTTTTCTCCCTATTTCCCTGCTGCTCAAGCCTGCACTGATACACTCCTCCCAGTGGCTGAACATGGCAAATCTAGGTTCTCAAGCCATAAAGTTGCACTGAACTTTAAGCAGCCTTGAATATTACCTTGCTTTGGTCTGCTGTAGCCCTTGGTGTATAATCTAGGATGGTGGAGAGCCTCTGGGATACAGTGTGCAGCCAGGGGCAGACTACTGTTCTTTTGATGGTTCTTTTCTGAAAGACAAGTGTTTGCAGCCCTATAATCCAAGCAGCTGCTGTCGCTGCTCCAAGCTGAGCTGCTGATATGAAAGCATGGGCACTGTCAGGGTTGGACTGTTTGGGGAACTTTGCTTGCTGATTTTTGAATGGAGAAATGGGTGCCAAGTTAGTGCCAAGGCTTATATGGAGAAAGGAGTGTGAAGGAAGCTTTATTCATAATGCGCCCTGTACTTAGATCTTAGGGATTTTGCAACAGCACAAAAAGGGGAGGAGAGGGAGCAAAGATGAGTGGCACCTTATGGGTTGTTGGAATAGAGAAGCCCAGTTGTGGGTGGTGAATACACGGCTTATTTAATAACAGAGACTCTGCGTCTCTGTCAGTGCATAGGGAATGTGAAAATGGCAGCTCGCGTTCTGCTTTTTCCCAAACTGAAGCTGTCTTTTGAATGACTGGATTTGACAAGGTCAAGATCTCTGTCTTGTGAATTTGACTGATCTTAATGACCTGGAACAGGGCAAGCTGAAACGGTTGCTGTCAGAGGAAGGTTATCCTGAACACAAGAAAGAGTTAACAGAATCTAATATTTATGAGTGCAGTGGTGAAAGTTGCTAACACACCAAAACACGCAGCATGCTACCTGAACCTCATCATCAGTTCCTGCTCTGCCTTTCTAATTTGTGAGCAATTTGGTAAAATTCATTGGCATTCTCTGTGGCCATTGTGTGTGCACACATGACAAACATTTAAGATGCCAAATGGACTCCACTGACATGTTTCTTTTCTTTTTTTTTTCCAAGTGCTGAAGGAACAGTGGGTCAGAGAGACAATAAAAATTTTTTTGCCTTTTTTTTTTCCCCCCCTGCAGTTGTATCTGAGCTACAGAAGTTGCTATCGGTCATCTGTGACCAATACATCTGGAATTGACACTTCCAGCTAAAGCATTTGGGGGACATAAACAGTGCTGAGAGCTCCTAGGAGAAAGTCTCTTTTTCTGTACCTTTTTTTTTGTTTTTTAAGCATTGTGAGCTCTGTATTGGATCCTCTGGATGCTGAAGGTTATGAAATTTAAAAAAGAGAACACAGTTTTGGACCTTCAGAGTTACTTTATAATCTCACACTATGGAAGTAGGACTTTTCATACTAATTGAGAAATTAAGGAAAATTTTTATTTTTCATTATGATTTCAAAGTACTTGTAGCCAGGTAAATCTGCTTCCATATGTGCTGTACAAAAAGAAAGCTATTATAGAACTGTGATGTGATCATGCTGCTACAATATTGAGTACTTACTCTGTGAGTTCAGTGAGTCAGTTCTGCCCTTCCTGCTGATGTTTGGTCATTTTTGCAATTAATTTGGTGCAAAAAATGTCTTCACTTCCTGATCTCAGTTCTGCAATGCTGGGTAAGACCACTGGGTGGAACTATTACATTTTACTGAACAGGATGATGCAAAACCATGCTGAGGCTGAAATCTGTGTTCATTAAAAAAAAAAAAAAAAGCTTTTATTAAATAACGATATTACCATTAATATTTGATTTTTTTAAAAAAAAAAAAGTAAAAAAGCCATAACAAGAGCAGATTTTAAATAATACTTCTATGAATCTAAATTAACAAGAAATTATATTTTTTCTTTTGCAATATCTAGTTATTCTATTTGGAAGAATTGGAGTTGAAAAACCAATAGAAGTTTAATTATACTTTTTGAAGTCACAAGGGCTTTTAAGAAAGATACTGTGTACCCTGTGCAGTAGTATTAGCCAGCAGATTATCCAGCCAGAAGTTTTTCAGGACTTAATATTGTTTGGCAGATAGCAAAAAGCTTCCACTGTGGGAGATGTTAGGCAAGAGGCTTTTAAGAAGTCATGCTTCAATTATTCTGGTTAATTAGAAAGAAAGAAAGTCTGTAATTAAGGGAGTGGTTCTTCCCTTTTTTTCCTCTCCAAATGCAAGTTGAAAGTTAATTTGGAGCTAAGATTACGGGGTTTATTTTCTCTTGTCTTTCACTTTGATCGGATGGACATGATAGCTACTGTCATAATACTGGGGGACCTCCAGAGAGGAACATTTTAGTTGATCAGCAGTTTGAATTTAAAGAACTAGTTCCTATATTTGGAAACTTTGACAGATTCATGGAATTTCATATCCTTACCAAGGTACTCTTTGTGTGATGATAGCTGCAAGGTTTACAGTGGAAAGCTACTTTTATAATTTCCTAACAAGGGCAGCTGCTAAAATAAAAATCATAAATTTCTGTGTATTGTCTTAAAACAGACCCCTCTTGAAGATGAAACTATGACAATAGAAACTCATTATGGCATCATTCCCTAGGCAGTGACAGCAGGCAGAACTCATTGGAACCCAAGCTCTGTGTACTCACACTGGGGTCCTGAAATATTCATTTGTCTCACATGTGTGTCAGGAGGTGTTATGGAGGGAGACCACATTCATGGGTGGTTAGCAGCTGGCACAGAGCAGGGTAACATGCAGAGATCTTCCCTCCTTTTTTGTCCTATTTGTAGTAGTAACACTGGGGAAAAAAACCAGCAAAGCCTCAATGCCTGTAATACCTTGTAAATAATGTGATATCCAGCTCTTTATTTAGAGGAGAGAAACAGAGTCATTAATTATGCCATACAATATGAACATTTTAATGTGGTGTTTTTTGAGAAGGCTATACTTCGTTAAGGCCAAACAGCACTGGCAAAACAGACTCTGGGAATGTGGGAATGCTCATAGCCTTTCTACTGACACAGCAAGAGGACTGGAGGAGCACAAAGAGAAGTTCAGATGGGTGACTGCAGACCTGTTGAAGATGAGGACCCTTTGCAGATGGTGCTAGGGTTGGTCAGTGTAGTGGCTCTAAGGATCTGCATGTGAACTACTGAAATTCGTCTTGTGAAGTTACCGAATTTGTAAAGTGATGTCAAAGTTAGGCTAAATATGTGGACCCAGTATTTCTTCTGTCAGGGAAGGAAAGAGTGCCTGAGAGGCAGCCTTCTGAATCTGGAGGAAATCCAGTCATTATCAGGAAAAGACATGTCTAAATTGCTTCAGGAAGAAAAGAAATAATTAGATGGAGCAAGCTATTTGTTTCATGGTTTTTGTCTTACTTTTCGTATTGCTAAAACCCAACAGAGAACAGCTGTTTTCCATGCTGGATTGACTAAGCCTGCTGCTTTGTCTCCTTTATTATGACTTGGGTGTGAGGTGGTAGTGGAGCTGTTTTTCTCCACTCACCTTAGTAGTTGTCTTGATTTTATTTTTTTAAAGAGGTTTTATTTCACAAACTAAAAAAATTGTCTTTTTTTTTTTGAATATTTGACAAATGCAACTATTCAAGTAAAAATAAAATCAAAAACATTTTATTTTTTTGGATAAATTGGCCTTTTTATAGTGTTTGCCACTTCCTGTTCTGACTTCTGCTGTAAAAATTCATAGCACCTTAAACATTTCACTATAGATACTTGGTATTTTGAGGTATCTCCAGCTAAATAACTCCTGATTGTCAAGAATTTTCTTACATGGTTTTTGGTTTAGATGGCTTTTTCCTTTAGATGGATGTTGATTTAATAAATAGAATACAGAATACAGCTAGAATGCTAACCCTGGGTGGAGTTTTCCTTTAAGGAAAGGGAAAATTAGTTCTGTGGTATCATTATCAGCTGTAATGCCAGCATCTGCCTTTTGTTTCACAGCATCTCCCAGATGCTGGAGTTCCCAATCTGTCTGGTTTCGCAGCTCCTCACCTGCCTTGCTCCTTGCAACTAAACTACCACAGTGTAATTGAGAATTTCAGGCTGCACAAGCACCAGATGATGAGATTTTTTTGGTTTAAGCCTAATTAACTGTTAACTTGTTAATTGGTGAAATTCCTACATCAGACATCAGAAGTTTGTGTGGCTAATTATCATGATCTGGTATGTGAAGCTGTGCTGACACTGGCAGCATTAGCAGACTGGGATAATTAGAAGTAGAGAGAAGCAAAACCAGAGTACTTATTCAATTGATTTGATGGAATATGGAATATTCAGTTTTTCATTACTCCTCCCTGCCTCAACAATAGGAAACCAGTATGAGCTTCTAGACATTGGAAGCTTGGTTGGCATCTGAGTATGTGACCAGGCTGTGCCCAAACAGGCAATCTGTGAATTGGTGTAAAAGACTCTCTCTAGAAGTGCACATATATGGTTTCCACAGCACTTAAAAGGAGAGCCAGAGGTGACTGGTTTTGACTTTTTGGCTACTGGGGAGTAGCACTTTGAGGCTGGGTCAGCACAGCTGCAGAGGTAGGTGACAGCTGTGGTGGTGCTCAAGGCTGGTGGCCAAAGAAACCAGAGCCCCTTGTTGGTCACAGGCATCCCACGGGGAGAGCTGGCAGGGTATAAAAAATTCATAGCATAGAATGAGGTCCAAATACCCAGATGTCATTAGCATGAGGTACTGCAGTAGCCTGGCAGGACACACATTTGGTGGTGTTACAACTAAATTTTAAAATATAAAATCTAAAATGTTTTTGAATTAATAATTTCTCTAATGAATTTTTGGGTTTTTTTCATACATAGTTGTAGTATGGGTTCTTTTGGTTTTTCTGAGTTCCTTTGTTTTTGCTTTGATGTGGAAATGTGCCCTGCTTGTAGGATAATATTGCTGAGCCTGTTATTTTTGTATTTTTTGCTTTTCCATTTTGTTCTTTATATTCACTGTTATACATTTCACCTTTCTTTGCTTTCTTGAGCTCTCTTACTTGCCAGTGCATAATCTCCTTTGCCTTGCAAAGGGTGGTGGGGAGAAGTTTGCTCCTGCAGACACCTGTTCAGGCAGTGAGTACAGTGAAATGTCACACCAGTTCTTTGTAGGACAGGGAATGCACTGGAGTGGTACCCAAAACCTGTTTTGGTCTTTTGTTAGCAATATAAAGAAGTAGGCAGATGAAGTTCAAGAGTGAAATGTTGGATGACTATTGGATCTAAAGAAAGAACAGAGAGGGAAACAAAGCATTGAAAGGTGAGTTAATGGTTGCCCATTTGTCATATGTGTTATAGAGCTATAACTACAGTATGGGTAGGAAGGCAGGGGGAAAAAAGGCCAAGATGGATGAATAAGTCAGTGAAAAATACGATTGCAGGTAAGAGGAAAAAAAAAATGTGTGATGAAAAGATTCAAGAAAAGCCTGGCAGTATATAGAAAGAAGTTAAGGGAATATAAAAATTGATGAGGAAAGTAAAGAGATTTAAAAAAAAAAGATTACACTCACTTTCAAAGGAAGAGGTTGAGATGAAATGACTTTTTTTTATCCTGGTAGAAAAGGTGCTTTTCTCTCCTGAGAAATCCTGAAGTGCCCAGCAGGGCAGGAATGGGCCTGGGGTGCTGCAGTGCTGGGGTGGCCCCTGAGGCTGGCCCGGCTCACCAGGGAGTCAGGGATGGGAGCAGCCATGTCCTGCAGAGTTTCCCAGGCTCAGCTTCATCTCTCTGGTCTTCCCACCATTGCTACTGGGAAAATTTCTCCCTTCACTTTAGTTACCTGCCTCTACTTTGCAACTACTGGTGTCTTGCCATAGTTTGGGTTTTTTTCCTTGAGTAAGCTGGAGTTGCTACTTCGCCATGAACATGGCCAGCAGGCAGTATTTAGCCTCCCAGGAAAACGCAGACACTAATCCTCAAACATCAGCCTCTGCAAAAGAGGATTTTCTGCTTCCTTAGTAAAAGAGCGTGGATTTTCTCCTTTTTCCTCCAGTAAAAATATTCCTCTTGAGTACTGGAGTTCCTCAGATTTGGAAACAAATGATGGAGTAGTGACCTGAGCTGAGTCTTCTGGCCCTCCAAATTGTGGCAGCTCCTGCAGGGTAAAAGTCCAACAAAACCAGACCTTTCAAGCTCTTCCTAAGCCCATCCTTAATTTAGCATTCAAATATTTTCCTGCAAATCCAAGTACCTAGTTCAAATATACCCCTCTGCCTCCAAACCAGCTGCGAATTCAAGTCTCAATAGAAAGTACAGCGGTTTAGTAAGGAAATACCTTGTGGTGCGGATCAGTATGTCTTAAAAAGATTATTTCCTCATCCAAGTGAGGTAGATTTTTCACAGACAAACCTGGGGAGTGGTGTGAGGGGGAAAGTACCTGACTACAGCCCATAGTTTGACCAGTGTGGCTTGTGTTGGGGCAGTTGAGGTTGAAGTTGCTGCTTTGAACCAAAGTGTGTGGACATCTGGTGCATATGTGTTCTGTTTCCATAGTGTTTAAAAAGAGACAGTTTTGGGTGACCCCAGATCAGTTGTTGGATGGCTCCTGTTACACAACAAGTATCATACCGAAAATTTACTTTGTAAGGATTTCTGTTTCCTTTAGCTGTTACCTTTCAAAAATATTTAAGACTTTTGCCTGCAAATACTTGTAACCTGCATTCTGATTCAACGAAAAAAAAAAGGTGCATAAAATATATGGTACATGATCTGGACTGTCAGTCATCTGTCACTTATTCAGAGTTTTTCTCTTGGAGGTGGGAAGAGGTTATTTTTCGTCATGCACATTGGTAGGTTTGGCTGCACGCTTTCTATTGCATGGATCATGTGCTCATGTATAGTAATGTGACCTGTAACTCAGACTTTGGGTCCCCAGGTAGATGCATGCCATGGATTGATGAACAGGGACATTTCAGTAACATCTTCCCGAGTTAAACTTGACAGGTTAGAGTCGTTCTGTGCATGTCTTGTCACATAACACCCAGAGAGCATCAGGAGGGTCAAGTAATATCTGAAAATGAGCTAATCCCGGTGAAAGTCTGTACAAGCTTTATGTCAATTTTTTGAGAGCATTTTTTTCAGCTTCTCACTTTCTATGTGCTTTTTCATGGCTGTATTCCTGTGCTGCTAGAATTAGTTTATGACACTGTTAATAGGAGCGAAGACAAAGAGATTTATTCTCCCTCTCATTTGATTGTAGCCTTGTTAATATGTAGGTGCTTATGCCAACAGTGTCCTAGAAAAAATATGGATTGTGATTTTAGGATGTGCAGGAGAGGAAAGCAGAGGAATCAGTGGGATGCTGTCTGCTTCTGTTGCAATGTGCTCTCCCTCTGTTTCTGCATGGGTCCACCCCCTACTGAAAAGGGTCATTGGAGTGTGGTGGCTGAGATTTGCCAGAAATCAAAGCAATAAATAGAAGGCCCCAAACACAGCTGCTGGGGCACTGCTGACTCAGATTCAACTTGCCACTGGCCCTTTCCACAGCATGTTTTTCCACCCTCGTTTTCCCCAGTGTGTGTGTGTGTGTGGTCGTCCCATCCCAGATGAAGGATTCAGCACTTGTCTTTGTTTGAGGGAGTCAACAGCTCCTCCCAGTTTAGTATCACTGGCAAACTTAGTCTCCTTTCCTGTGCTGAGTCCAGGTCATTTATGAAGACGTTAAAGGGCCACAGGGCTGAGGGTGGAACCCCACTAGTGACAGGTCACCAGCCTGATGTCCCCCCAGTCACTGTAACCCTTTGTGCCCGACCTGTGAGCCAGTCGCTCACCCATCCCATGACGTGCTTATCCAGCTGTGGGATGGACATTTTATCCAGAAGGATCCTGGGAGAGACAGTATCAAAACTTCACTGAAATCCAGAAAGATTTCATCATCAATCTTCCCTTGATCACCTCATCAGATTACCCAGTATACCTCATCATAAGAGAAAATTAAGATTTTTAACAACACCTTCCTCTCTTGAATTCGTGCTGGCTGTGACCAGTGACTGAGTTGTCTTTGGGGGTTTTTTCAGCATAAACACAAATGCTGTTTTCAGCTTCTGTTAAAGATTAATGTGTTTAAGGTGAGTTGGGATGGTGGAGCTTGTTAATCCATCAGGTATGCTGACTGTGTGACAGTGTATAAAGCTCAGCCACTTGCTGGTTTAGTACAGAAATGAAATCTTGAAGGCTTTGTGAAACACCACAGACAGCATTTCTGCATTAACACAATAAGATTTCCAGGTAAAATTTGTGGATTTACCTATCACTTTAACCCAGTGCATGTGTGCAACAGAACAAGCAAAGTAAATTTTAAAGGTTTTCAAAGTATATTTTAAGTACTTTATAACAAAAATGACAGAATAACACATGCATTTTTAAAGTATTTCTATATATTTTATCTGAAAATTGTTAAAAGTATTTCTAATAATAGAAGTCATAAAATAGTTACAGTGTGCTATAAAAATGCAATTTATTTTACGCTTGGTAATGCAGGATGCAGTAGAGTAACACTAAATAAAATCTGATGCAGTGAATCTGGCAGAGTACTAACTGTACATTTAGATGACGATGCCATTAACCTCTTTCACAGACCCTCTCTAGTTTGTGGGCTACCTTTTATTACAGTAATAAGTGATAAGGACTACTGTTAGCAGTATGAGATGACTACTGGCCCTCAATTCAGTTTGCTATCCAAACTGTTATGACAATGACCTGTACAGTCTTTCAGATGAAATTAATTTTGATTCAGAGGGCCAGCATATGGTTTATGGTTGCCTCAAGTCCTACTTAAGCCTAGCCTGTGCTTGTTGTTTTATTTAGTATATCTTGTATAATAATTAAACTCAGACTAGATTATTGTATTAGTTTTGCCCAGATTGAACAACTTTTTCCAAGAAAACAACTTCTGAGAAGACCACAGGCTTTATATCTGTAGAGTTTTGTAGTTGCAAGCCAGGTGCTGCTGCAGCTGAAGCTGCTTATTGCATAATCTCCAACTGTGCTCCTTGAGATATGCATCAAGATTTACTCCTGGATTATATGGTTTTATGTTATATAATACAACATTCTTGTACTCTAAATATATTTTTGTCCAATGTAGCTTAAAATGTATTTTTTTTAATCTGTCATTTTCATCAATGATTTATTTCCTTTTACTTAATTGTCCTTCTGGATAATGGTACTTTTGCTATGAGTGTCTTACAACTTACGTGAATATATTTTGTAAAAGAGCATCAATTTTCTCCAAGGTGAAGCTTCAGCTAAAGCTTACATCTTATTAAAACCTACACAATTAATCAAAAAGTATTTTTGAATGCACCAAACCACAGAAAGCATTTAGAGTTTGTGTCCTATATGTACCCCAAGAATCATTTGTCTGTCAATGGCTCTCCCAACAACTAACATAAAGTGAGTTGATGATAGAGTAAATTGGTGCTAAGGATAACAGACCTCTAAAATGTGAATATAAAGTGAATAATTTTATAAATCCATTGAAAACCAGGTGGAAGTCTTGTATAAATTAATTCATGTGTGTCCTTCATGTGAATATGAACTGTGAAAATTTTTAATTTCATGCTTACTTTCTGTAATTTTTTCCCCCTTTTATATACTAGTGCCTTCATTTTAATGCCTCTTTATCTTGGTTAGGTCAAATTTAAATGTCTAATGAATTTGACTCACTGTTTTCTTTAAGGGTGTTTAACGATTGTGTCTGATTGTGTGTCATGATAGTTATAGGGATCTAGCCTTTTTGTATCTCTTCACGTTCAGTTCTTTGTACAGTGGAGCTAATGCAATTTACTTTTCTCTGCATTCTGTAAAAGAATTGTTATTTGGGCAAAGATTAAAATACAAAATGCAGCCATGATTCACGTTAACTTTCGAAGGATGTGAGCTTTTTTCAAGCATACTTGAAAACTGAGCCTTGAAAACTGAGATAAACTGAAAAATAAAGCCTGCACTTTTGAAGGCAAGGAGACTAAATAAGAGCACAGATCAGAATCCAAATTCCAAAGACATAACTTAGTTTTAGAGATTCGTTTTAGGAGCATGTGGCACAGACTAATCCTAAATTCTGTCACAGGTCACATGAGACTGTTCTGACATTTAGAATGGTCCTCAGCGTGGCAAGCTTTCAGGGTGACATTTAGATGGAACTTTTTAGAAATATATCACCTACTTGGGGAAATGCTGTGGAGTGGAGCATATTTATAGAGGGAAGAGCCTATTATGCAGAACTGTAGATCACTGTCATCCACCACTAAAGCCAGCTTTTTGCTCATGTTCGTTAAGCGTCCTTTGCCTTTCTCACTCCTTGGTGAAGTAACAAGTCAATTTGATAGCATTCTTTTAAAATATTTTTGCTGGGAACACTAAACTCCTATCGTTTCTCATTGCCTGCTCAATCCACCACTGAACTATTTTCTCCTTTTTCTTCCATTTTGCTTTCAACTGCCTGTTTGCTCCAAAGTTGTTGATATCAATGTGTTGTACATCTAATAACGTAGCTGGGTTCTCGATAGGGCATCCATCATATTACTGTGTACTGTATATATACGATTGCAAAAAAATAAATCAATGAAGAAAGTAATTTCTAGAATGCAGTGTTATTGTGTGTAAGTACAGTGTTACCCTGAGACAAATGTACTGTTCTGAGAGTGCAAAAAACATTTCAGAAAAAAAGGGGGAAGAGGGGGGGCATAAAATGACTGCAGTTACCTGTTGTCAAAATTTGTGAAATGACTATTAAGGCAAACTTTTGGAATTCTGTAAGTTAATGGTCGATTTTCTGAAACATTGGTAATATTTTGTAGCAATTTGTAACCATAGTGTTTCAGGAATGTCTGTTTTTTGATTAATCTCTAATCCTTCATCTGCCAGCACCACAACTCAATTTAGGCTGAGTCCAAAGGCTCAAATTTAAAAAGGTTTTACTCATGCACCCTCTTTTTCCCAGTGTATCCAATTCATCCAGTTATGTGGAGCAGAGCTTTGGCTGGCTGTTCATTTGGATTCAGCAATCAGCTTAATCAGCCATAGATGATAGGTACCCTTCATTAATGTTTTGAATGAGGGTTTCTATTCTCTATCAATGAGAAGGGCTGATAAATAGGTGGAAATAAAGAATGAATTATGTGAATGCAATGTGCTAAATAAATTCCAAAACACAGATGAATTTGAGTATAAGGAGGCTGTTTACTGGTGACATTACAGAAATAAGTAATGGAAATTTTAAGGATTTGATATTGAAACAATGATGGATTGTTTTGTGAGGTTTTCAGATTAATTAATTCCTAAAGTCCTTTTTACTGTCACATCATCTCATTTTTCTATGTTATCATTTATATTGCCACTATATTCTACTGCTATAGAAGTATATTCTAATTAACTTTGTCACAGACTAGTGTAATTGAAGTTAAGGCTTGGTAAAGCTGAGGGTCAGTGCACCTTTATGACGATGGGGCATTAGGAAGATATTTAAAAACGTAGAGTTTATAAAAATGCATGAGAGGAGAGCCAGTTATTAACCTGATTTCAGCTAAAAAAGAAATCTGCTATTACTTTTGTGATATGAAGAGTCCTTCTGATTTGTGAAAAGCTCACTGTATTCTTCTTTCTATGCAAATTTCCTAAAATTATGTGAACTCGATGTTGCAAAATGTAGGATGCTCATTTGGTCTACCTATACAGATGGAATTAGTGGTTTTTTGTGTTAATGAAGAAAGGGAAGTATCTGACATTTGATCTTTTCATTTAATGATCCACATCCTCATATAGAGATTTACAAATTAGGTATGGCAGGCTATCATTCATCTCATTCTGTAGAACTTATGACAATGGAAGCAGCAGAGAACACTCACAGTGTAAAGCTGTAAGAGATTCACTCTGCAGTTCAGCAGGTAGATGGAAAACTTTAAAAATTACCACGTCAAGCCAGGCTGAGATAGATGTGTTTGTGTGCAGTGTGAGAGTATCAGCTGTCCTTTTCACACCCCCAAAAAAACTTAGTCCTGACATGCTGGTATGTTGCTTCAAATTTCAGAGAAAAACAAAATCCCAAAATGGGTGAGTTTGGAAGGGACCATAGTGGGTGTTTTAGGGCTGTTCCTGTTCCCATGATTAGGAGGAGTGTGCTGGCTGTCAGGGAGCTAATTTTCTTAATGACTGCACTTGAAAAAAGCTTCAAAACTACAAAAGAGCAAGTTTAAATTGTTGAAATCATCTTTCTGCATTAGACCATTTAGGGACATCAGGAGGGTAAAAAGGATATTGCTGGTTTAGTTTATTTCTGGTGTGTACACTGCTGTTGGAGTCAACTTTGTGCGTCAGCTGTTGTGGGATCGTTTTCCCTCCTTCCTGTTGCAGTCAGGTATCTCAACAGCTGGAAACAAGTATCTCAAAAGTAAAACTTGCAAAAGCAAGTCTGTAATAACAGTAGATAACTTCATGTGAACTACTATAAAGGTAAGTGTTAATTGAGTAGGCTTTTTTGTGCCTAACAAAAAATTACTAGCTTCAGCTCTTAAATGAATGTTTGTCCCTCTCTAGGTTTTTTGCAAAAAGCTGTGCAATTAGCTAGTTTGATTAGAAATAGTTTATTTTTGCTATATTTTTAAATTATTGAAATGGGACAAAATATCAATTCTCTCTGCATACAGAAAGGGAAAGGAGGATGACCTTAAAAAAGCATGACCATGGCCAATATTTTGTAGTACGGAATTGTAGTTTGAAAAAGTGAAAGAAATCAAAGGGTCAAAGTAGATTTGGTTTTCTTGGGTGATGGCAAGTCAAGTAAAAGGAAATTTTATTTGTTCATTTATACCCGTTAATAAAGCTGATAGCAAAACAGACACAAGTAAAGCAATGAATTCCATGTTGGAAGCAGTGTTTCTGTGAATAACTTGTGCTGTATGTTCCACTGTTGCTGGAGCTAAGATGACCAAGCAGAAGACTCTGGCTTGACTGGAGTCCTTGTATAAGGCTCCTACCAACAGAAAAATATTACTGTTCTTATATTACAGGTTAGTTCACACAATGTTTTGAAAAAACTTTATCTTTCAGCTTGTTCAAATATGAAGTGTTGCACTTTGAATTCCCAACATATTTTTCCGCATTTTTTGTGGAGAACAATTTTATCTTTGCCATGAATGACCACAGGGTGGCAACATTAAAAAATGAAACCCCAGAGCATGAGCTACAGACACACTGGTAAGGTTGAGAGTTGGGTTGTGGAGATTTTAGAGAGAGGCCAAGTACGAGTGGGTATGTCTCAGGATATATCCCAACCTTCCAGTTTTTTATTGACTTCCACAGCTTAACACTACATGGTTGAAATTTCTGGCTTTGCTTAGGGATGTAGGGAGAGAAACTTCATTTGGAATGAAACATTTGTCAGTCTTTGTTCCCATCCAAAAATTTTTATTGATGGGTGGTGATGTTATTTTCTTGAGTAGAGTAGTTACTGCTCTGTTGAAAGCATTGAGAAAAGGGCTGGCTGGTAGTCAGAGTGATGCATAAAAATTTGCTGCAGTGTTACCTAGATGAAAGAATAGGTCAAAAAGCCAATCTGCTGCTAGTATTAGTACTCATCTTGAAATTTAGCTTTAGTACAATTAATAAAGGCAGGAGATAAATTAATTTTTAGAATTCTGAACCACATATTAAAATGAAAACTTGATAATATTTTCTTCCTAGTATGATTAATATATAAAATGTAATTTAAAATGCATAATTGTGTACTGCAATTTCCCAACTGGTTTGTGTTGCTTTTTTTCTGAATGCTAGTTTTTTTAAAGTCCTTGAGACTTCAAAAATCTTGTTTTTTGAGATATGTACAATTAACAGCTGCTTGAGTATTGTAATGTGCATATAAATGCATGTACTGCACTCAAATTTAGAAATCAGTTTACAGAGGTGTGATAGTTTTCTATTGTTATAGTCTAACAAAGAGAAGAAGGCTGAGGTGAATTTAGCCTTGTTGATTAACCAGTGAATGGACTGTAGCCTGCCTATAAAAGGAGTTTGTTCAGTGGAAAACTTGGTCTCTAAATCACATGGTTTGCTTTTGGCTCTTTTACTGGACTTGGTCCTTAATAAGTTGGAAGAGATTCTGAGTGACTCACTGGAACTTTGAACTCCTCCAGGAGACAATTAGGAGAACATTTAATAGTAAAAGATTTAGTACTCAGGCTGAATAATGGTAAGACCTATTAAATCATCTTCTTTCATTTATTAAAGTATTTCAGTAAAACTGACACACAATCTACCTTTGTTGCTCATAAAAAAAACTGAGAAAGAGGGGAAAAACACCAGCTCCATGTCAGAATTGATATCAGCTTATTGTTAAGCACATCTGATGAAAGTGTGTGCTTGCATGTGAACACAGCTACACAAAAAATTAGCCAGCCCCTTAAGCAATTCCTCCAACTGTCATCTAATGTAATATGTAAAAATATAAATTCTTTTCCAAACTTGTAAGTAAATAGTGTGGCTTTTTTTGTACGTACTTTTTCTGTGTTTTTTTTTTTTCCAGTGAAATATGTTTTTTTGTTTTACATGGCTTGTATAACAATAAGTGATAAGTGATTAATTTTTCCAGAGACTCTTCCATTAGCTTTATCTGGCAGAAGAAAATTAAGGAACGATAATATTAAAAAAGTATATGTGAAATCAGTAATTTGAAGCCTGTTAAACTAAGTTGTCACTCAAAAAATTTGTAAATAAATCTCTGTAGGGTAACTATACCCTACCCTATGCTACAAAATTTTAATATATTTGAATTTCATACTAAATGGCATCCAGACAGAATTGGTCCACAGTGCTAGAAGGAAGAGCAGTGTGTGACTAGACATATACATTTAATATTTTGTTGTGCTTTTTCTGTCTTGTAGCTCCTAGTAAAGATTTAGACTTTTGCCTTGTGCTAGGAGAATGTGCAGACTCTCCCTTTTAAGGTGGTGACATCCACTGCAGATGTTGCAATTTATCACTTGCCTTTAACACAAATGTGACATGATCTCATTAAACTTCTGCCACGAGGTTTTATTGCTTTAATAATTTGTTGCAATATTTATAGAATAATGTGATGAATTGAATTGGATTTATCATATTATCCAAAAAATAATGTGGCAGAACAATAAATCAATCACATTTTAGAAAGTGTTAAAATTGTATTGTCTTAGCATTCTAGATCCAAGCATAATAAGATCTCCTCTGAAAAAAAAGGGAAGCTTATTAGCATGAAATATTTCATAGTAGACTGATTGGTTTGGGTCTTGATCAAAAATCTCTCAAGCTGTTATCTGGTGGCCGCTGACTTAACTTCTTAAAAGAGTATTTTGGCAATGCCTTATCTTCTCATGAAATGTACTGAATACAGGAGCAGAGAATAAAGGATCACTGGAGGTCTTCAGCTGGAATGAGTCCAGTCTGATGCTGATTTTCTTTTAATTTGCTTGGTAGTAGTGAGACTGTCCCTAGAAATAAAAGAGCAGAAAGGGGAGTACATGAACAGGGAGCAGAGCAATTTGTAACAACCACTTTGTCTCAACTGCCTTTTGAAGGAACCAGTTGCTAATTCAAGATATCTGTGAAACCCCAAGGAGAGCTGGGCTGTGTGAAATACAGGTATCCCTCTGTACCTGTTTTTACACACCAATAGCTGTTAAGTAGCAGGAGAATAATGTAGCAAAGGAAGGGGAAATAAAAAGCCTAAATTTATGATGAAAGGAGTCACTAGTTATTTAATCCTCCAGGTTATGATTTTTTAATTTGAAATGTGTTCTCTATTTGTCCAGCCTCCTCCACTCCATACACTGATTCATTCTAGAGTGATGCTGTGGTTAATTCTAAAATTGCAGTTATTGCTTTTATGAACATCTGTAAACCAAATAATCCAAATCAGGGAGCAGGACACCAGTGTGGTGAGAATTACCTACATGCAGACATACTCCCGACACCTCTGATGCAGACCCTTGACCTGCGGTATCTGCCAGGTAGGGGGCGAGAAGAGGAATAGGCACAGACAGATGAGAGTACAAACAAATAATTAAACAATGATATCCATTTGACTCAGCCCATCAGAAGCCTTATTAAATTAAGGTTTCTCAGACACAGAAGTTTTTAAGGAACATAAAAATTCTATTAAGATTGATTTTGTGAGTGCGTACAGGATATCATCTGAGCACTATACATAGTGTTCTCTTTTAATAGTCAAAAGATACAGAGAGACTCCAACTTTGGCCTTTCTTAAAGGGAGGCACTTGAGTGGCCAGAGTAATAATTGTGATTTCCGTGGTGGCCTGGGTTTAAAAATCAAAGTGTCTTTTGCTTTAATAATTCAATATATTTTTCTATCTGTGTATGTTTTCAACATTTTTGGATGAATCAAATTTTCTGGCATTGTCAAAATGGAGCATTTGCTCTCTTGTGTATGGAACTGAAGGAGAAGCATGTTGTTGCAGTTCAGTTCTACTTGGAGCTCTCTCTACCTCTGCAATGTGTGCTGCTTTTTTCCTTCACACTCTTCTTGTGTGTGTGGCAAGTACTCTGTTATCAGCGGGTGCAGGCATGTGAGTTCCATGAAGTGCTGCTTTGTGATATTTGAGCAGACACGATGGGAAATGCATCTCAGCCTAGAAACACAGTCTAGGCAGAAAAGAGGTGAGGTCTAACTGTCCCTTTCTGAAACTAGAGAAATCCACTAATTGGAATAATAGTGATAGGGATTTCCCGGAAAAAAAAAGTGAGTTTTCGGTTAGCATCTTTTTAATGGGATGTTTGTCTACCTTTGTCCATCTTGAAAGTATCTTTATTTTGCCTTCCTTCCCCTCCCCCTGCCTTTTTTTTTCCCTCTCTAGCATTACTCTGTCATCTTGGTAGGTACTTGACAGTTTCCATCAAAGTTTGGTGGGAAGGCTGATGGTCTCTTCCAACCTTACCTGTTCTGTGATTATTTTTTATTGCTGTGAACACCTTGTGAATGAATGTGTGTATGTGTTTCTGCTGACTGCTTGTAATTTTCCAGGATGTTTAATTTGCTTACAAACCATCCTCACCTCCAACATGCTCATGAATTTTCTCAGACAACCAAAAGTTATCCTTGACTATATCATGTCAAGCTTGGATTTTTTGAGGAAAATAAAGTGATTAAAAGGGCACAGTGATTTTAAACCTGATTTTGAATGAGTACTAGGACTTTCAACTTGAAGTTGTTGACTAAAGCAAAGGATAAAATGTTNGCAGACACGATGGGAAATGCATCTCAGCCTAGAAACACAGTCTAGGCAGAAAAGAGGTGAGGTCTAACTGTCCCTTTCTGAAACTAGAGAAATCCACTAATTGGAATAATAGTGATAGGGATTTCCCGGAAAAAAAAAGTGAGTTTTCGGTTAGCATCTTTTTAATGGGATGTTTGTCTACCTTTGTCCATCTTGAAAGTATCTTTATTTTGCCTTCCTTCCCCTCCCCCTGCCTTTTTTTTTCCCTCTCTAGCATTACTCTGTCATCTTGGTAGGTACTTGACAGTTTCCATCAAAGTTTGGTGGGAAGGCTGATGGTCTCTTCCAACCTTACCTGTTCTGTGATTATTTTTTATTGCTGTGAACACCTTGTGAATGAATGTGTGTATGTGTTTCTGCTGACTGCTTGTAATTTTCCAGGATGTTTAATTTGCTTACAAACCATCCTCACCTCCAACATGCTCATGAATTTTCTCAGACAACCAAAAGTTATCCTTGACTATATCATGTCAAGCTTGGATTTTTTGAGGAAAATAAAGTGATTAAAAGGGCACAGTGATTTTAAACCTGATTTTGAATGAGTACTAGGACTTCAGGTGTGTCAGTTCATATACTTGCTTTTAGCTGCTGCTTTCTCTGGGCTGCTGTATCCAGGTGCTGACCCAGAACCCCAGCTTTTGAGGTGAGCTTCTTTCCACCAATGCTCTCCATCTTTCCCTCACTGACCCTTTGGAGGCAGGGAAGAAGAGTTGGCATGACTATTGAAAGTGGAGAGTGGTTTCCAATGGATTTGAACAGAGAGTCAGCAGAGAAACAAGTCCTCAGCTCTAGCTGACATTTGAAGTATGTTATCTTTCCTTAATAGTTTAATGCTGGGTTTTGCAAGGGGGGGTGGGGGGTGGGGTGGGTGTTGGCATTTGTTGTTGTGGGGTTTTCAGGGTTTTTTTTTT
>WBMY01000363.1:1100735-1123157 GCA_013397315.1 Donacobius atricapilla | reverse complement strand
GAAGAGGGGTTGTTTTTGAGAGGGTTTTGTAGTTGGTTTTTTTGTTTGTTTACCTTTACTGTATGTTAATAAATCTAACTGTTTCTATTTTGAATTGAACCTGTTTTGCTTTTCTTTTAATCCTATTCCACTAAAATGAAAATTAGGCGAATGTGATAACCACTACATCTTTTGGTGTTTCCGCCCGGTTGTTGAATTTTAACCCATTACAGGTGGGTGTTGGTATTTGTTGTTGTGGGGTTTTCAGGGTTTTTTTTTTCTTTTTTTGTGTGTGTGTGTGTTTTTATTTGTTTATTTGAAGGGATTGTTGTTGTTGGTTTTTGTTTTGTTTTTTTTTGAGTGTGGAAAATCATTGAAATAGGTAGATAAATATTTGTGGTGCTTTCATAGAAATAGCTGGCCCAAGGACTGCTCAATTGTTTTAGAAATAGCAGCAGAGCTCAAGGTTTGTTTGGAGTTTGGAAATACACACTACATACACTACATTGCTATTACTGTCAGGCTATTGCATTTCTTTTTTTAAAATGTTACACGTCTGGTCCTTAAAGGTAAGGTTGTTCACTGTTAATATGTTTTATTTACCTTGAGCTGGCATGGTTTCCTCTTGTAACCTGGTGACTCCCTTCTGATGCAGTTAGCAGTTGTCATTTCCAGCCATTTTTTCTAATGTAGAGACAAATGAGATGTGGTGGAACTAATTTCTTAGAAATATAGCAACTCTCGTTTCTAAAATGTACCATGAGGACTACATTTTCTCCCTCTCAAAAGACTTCATTGAGACACGCATTCAGTGCTTCAGGAGATAAACATGTTTTAGGTATGGCTTTATATTTTGAGAACCTTTTAGTGCCACTGAAAATTATGACACATAAATGAGTAATAATAATGATAGGGCTTAAATTGTCTTGGGTTGTTACGAAGAATTTTTCTAGGTATGGCTAAGTTTCAAGTTCAGATAGAGAAATATTAAAAATCATTAGTGAAATCTTACAATTTGATTGCTGAATTTGCAAAGGATGAAGGCAGTGGGTTCCCAAATGAGTCTGTTCTCTCAAGGGAGCTAGAAAGGGGAATAACTGTGTCAGCTTCCATTGCAAGCACTAAACCTGGAATTTATAGGTGCACATTTTAGTAATTATCTGCTTATACCTTTCAAAGAGGGCCTTTTAGTAATGTAATCAGAATTGTAAAAAGGAAGTAAGTTTCCCTTGCATTAAATTTAGGTCTATTTGAAAAGCTATTGGAAACGTTTGAATACTTTTAAAGAAGAGTAAGTTGCACAAATATTTGTAATCTAAGCAGTACTGATTGTGAGGTTTTTTGTTTTCATAGTGGCCATTTTAGAGACGAATGTTTCCGTAAGACCTTGAAACGAAAAGGTCACTTAATGCAGAATGTACATCTGCACAATTTATATGCCAATTAATATCCTGATTCATGGCAGACAACAGTTAAAAATCTCTATGGTTTCATGCCAAAATCTATAATATAGCATTCATTTTGCTCTGCATAATAGAATTTTATTTGGCGAACATATTTGACTAGATGAAGACATCAGTGTGTCTTGGATGAGTCTGGCAGTAACCCCATATATTTGCCATCATTATATTGTACAGTTGTCATCATGTCTAACATTGGGAAAAAACCTCCTTCCTTTGGAAGCCTTCTTTTGCCTTCCTGTGGCTCCCCTGGGGACAATTTAATGGTTTTGGAAGGATATAAATGCAGTTAAGTTGACAAATGTATATACAACTTGTGATATGTTCAGGTAGCTTCCTTAAGGATTCAATTATTTCCTAGGGCTTCCTATATTTGAATCTGGGATACCATGGACATGGGGTATGTGGGGATGTGGTGTAACTCCTGCAAATCTTAAACCATTGCTTTGCAGCATGACAGTAATCAAGGATTGTAATTTAGCACTGATTCTTCCCTTTCCAGGTTCCACATACATTGTCTAGTAACCTTAAAAAAGTAAGTACATACATAATATGGAACATAGGAGGAAAGAATAATCATTTAGAAAAGCATTTTACATGATATTAAAAACTAGCCATTTGAATTCCTCCTAGATGTTGGTTAAATGGGAGTTAACCCCTAAATTATCAAAGGATTTCTGAAAGTCTAATCTGAACTGCACAAGCTAACGGTATTTTATAAATCTTCCATTTTTTAATTTTTTTAAGTTCCTAGACAAATCAGTAGTCTAATGCATTTACCTTTGGGAATCATAGGGTATCACTTCAAATGACTAAGTAGTGGGAAAAGAGCTTAATTCTTATGGCTTGTCTACAAGTAAAGAAGATCAACGACAGCGTGATCAGGTTTGCCAGCTTTGCAGCTCTTTTCAGTCTGGGGAAATTAACAGTCCCTCACAAACTTAGATCTGTAGTCCTGTCCTGGACAAATATGTTCATAAAAATGTGGGAAATTAAAGAACAGGACAATTTTTCATATCTCTAGAAAAAAGCTATTACCTTCTTTAAGAACTAATGTATCAATTTACACAAGGTCGGTCAGCTCCAGGATTGGAATTTCTCATCAGAAGATGTTCTGCTGAAGTGTTTCCACCTGCTGGAAGCACAGTGTGTAGACCCTGTGCCATGAGCTTTTGTGGCTCCAAAGTTCTCCAGTTTTACCTGGAAATGTCTCTCCTAGCTGGGCAGTGGCTACTCAAGGAAATGGATACTCTTGTAATTCACAGCAGTGTTGGAAATAGATCTTCTCTCAGGATTTCTTGTTTCCTCACCTTTTGGTGTAGCCAATCTGACACCTGAAGCAAATTTCCCTGGATATGTGGGAAATCCAGTGGCTCTGGCACTGGGTGGGATCCTCACTTGGGGAGGCACTTGATCATTTTTATATATTATACACTTTTCCTTCTGTTTGTTTGGCAACTTCTTTTGCATCCACATTCACTTTTTTACTGCATTTTAATGCACATTAGATAAACTACGCTTGGATTTCTTTGTTACCCTGGAAAACCAATTCTGCCCTGCCAAAGTAAAATAAATTAATTGCAACCAGCTCATTGGGAATTTATATTTGAAGTGAGTGGAAACAAAGCTCCACATGAGTGAAGGCAAATTTAAACAAAGCAATACTGGCAAGCTTGAGGAGTAAGTGTTGGGCACATTCTTGGAAATTTTGCAGCTCTTCTGAGGGTATAATTTCCACAGGAATATATGTGAAACCAAGGTTAGTTGTGCTTTAAATATAACTTCATTCATATTGATTATGTTGTCCTCCCCTGTGAAGCTGAGTTGCAATGCCTTGAAATGTTTCTGCTTGGAAAACAGGGCTCAATGTCTTCAGTAAAAAAGACATGTGAGGAGGAGAGAAATTGGTCTAAATACTTGGTCAAAAAAATCAAAGTTTAAGCAAAACGATATGGGGATGCAAACTTTTTTATTAAATTAAAAACTTTGTGGAGAGAAGGTTTGTATATGATTAAAAATGCCTGAAATATGTTTCTCATTGTAGATCTTGCATCTGTGAAATTTCATTTGATGGGTAGATTATTCTGGGCAAGGAACCAAAACAAAGTAGTCAACAGACAATAATTTTATAAGGGAATGAGAATGTATTGTAGCCAAAAGGATGTGGGTGCAGTTTTTAAAATCCTTTGAATGAATAGAAATATCTTTAAACTTCTCTTATTAAATATATTTATAAGCAATTTTTTAAACACTTGTTGAGTTTTAACAACTTAATGGAATCATCTAGCACTAATATTTTTGAAATAGCTAATAATTGCAGTACTGTCTGCTGCTATAAGTTTTTATTTCATTAGTTTCCAACTTAGTAATTTAATTAAAATTGCAAAACCATTACCTCAAACTTGTGTATTTGACTTTGATTTGGTTTAAATGATTGAGGAGAGCCAAGCAAAGGGAGAAGGAGCTCCAAAAAGATGATTCTGTAAAAAAAAAATTGAAACATGTTTTCAAGACAGTAGAATGCAAATTTGCATTCAGTGTGTCAAACATAACCAAAAATTTGAAATTTTAAGGAAAATTCACTAGTTTTATAATTAAAAAAATATTCTCTAGGTATAACAAAAGTATAAAAACCTGAAAATGCCTCGAAGTCAGAAGAAAGAAAACATGGGCTTCGTGGGTTGAAAAATGCATGAAAAGTAAAAAAAAACCCTAATAAGCACTGTTGCTGGTTTGCTGCTGGTTTTGGGATATTTGCCGGGTGTACTTCCTAGAATGGAGTTTTCATTACAGACTGAGTAGGATAAAAAGTCAGATTCTCCAGCATCTTTGAGTTGGGACAGGCTATTTCTTTCTTTTAATACCTAGAATACACTTAAAATGAGGAATACTATAAAGTGGCCTGCATCTGTGCCATAGAATATTATACATTCACTTAGTTAAGCTACCAATTTATTAAGTTTGATGGTAGAAAAAGAAAGTATTTCCAAAGCTTCTTATAATGAAAACATTCTGCAAATTTTCCGTGTGAGTTTCTTTTTCCTGTTGACAAAATCCAGTTTGGTTAAAGTGAAGAGAACATAAAATGTCAAATTTAATCTAATTCTGAAGTATGCAACCACATTTAAGTCAGTATAGGGATATTGTTCTTCATAAATCAATTGGCTGAATAATAAACATTGAGTTGTAGGCATAAAACTAAAAATATCCTAGAAAAAAGTCTGCATGGTAAATTAACCCATAAATCCATTCTTCATGTCCCAAGACCCATCATTACACTGCTCAATATCATCTAACTTAGAGGTGGATTAATGCCCGGTTCTTGTTTTGGAGGTTCAGGAGCTGAATTGAAAAAAAAATAAATATTGATTTTTAATCATGATTGAAACAAAGTTCTCTTGAAGAACCTTATTTTTCTCAGGGAACAAAAAACCTTTCAGCCTATACAAATTCATATTTTAAGGACTTTAGAAAGGGGCTACTGCTTCAGGTAACAGGCATCCAACAGCCAAGTCATTCAAGGCATAAATTATGCAGGGCCATATTTCTGGTTTTTTGAATGTAATGGAGAATTTACTGGTGTTTTGTTTCACATATCAGAAGAACTTTGTAACTAGTGGGATAAAGTCCTTCTGATGTCTTTCATGGGAGAGCTGTTCATCTTTGTGCTAAGTGTACAAACCTTACTGGGGAAATACCAGTTTTTATAAGCAAAGATTGCTTCTGTCTGAGCTCTAGCTCCTGTTGCAATGGCAATTTGATAACTATATCAAATAATTGCTATTTATGTGGAACAAAACAGGATTTACAAATAACCACACATGGTGTGATTCTGGGTCCTGAGCAGGGCCAGGAGTTAGGCTTTGAGCTTTGTGGTTCTCTTCTGAATCAGGATATTCTACGATTCTCTACTCTATAATGTTGTATTTGAGGGTACTTGGACAGATTGTGAGGTTTCCATCCTTAAAAATACCCCAAGACAACTGGACATGGACTTGAGAAGTCAGGTCCTGTCTCAAAGCCATTTTTCACACTTAACAGACTGGCAGGTTTTTTTTTCCTCTCTTTCCCCTCAGCCTTGCTCAAAAGTTGATTTTAACAATACTGGCAACATTCTTTATTACAGCAGAACATATAGAAGGCATGCTGTGAAGAACTGTAGAGGCATTTCACAGTATATACATTCTTTTTATAGGTGAATACTCCATTTAAATGTTCAGTTGAACAAAATTTAGGTAGTAATTAAAAGTGTTTAACCCACATAAAAAATTTTATGTAGGTTATGCAATTAATTTTATTACAGAAATTGCATTTAACTTAAGAACTGATGACCTTATCCTAATGCAGTAATGTATTTTTCATTAAAATGAAACATCCTGTTAGCCAGGCAATAACCAGCCAGAAAGGAAGAGATGGAAAAGGTCCACAATATAACATGTACAACATCTGTCTAAAACAAAAAAAAAAATAGCTAGTAATGCAGCATTTTTCAATTTATTACTGTGTCATATTGGAAAGTTTAAACTGTAATTAAATGGATAGGAACTACTAATACACTGTCATTTTACAACTTGGATGGCTTCTGCTGCTGAGCTGTCCTACCTCCTTCAGTAAATTACAGCTGTTGCTTGGTCTTTTATGCAGGCATTCACACATGGGATGTATTAATCATTGAGGAAGATTATTGAATGCATTTCCAGACACAGGAACAGCCAATATTTCTTCTGTCAAATGCACCTTCCACCTGTTTGCTGCAATGCTCTGTGCATTTTTAGGGGTTTCTTGACTTTGTTGTATGCTGATAAGAACATAGATCTTGCAGATGAAGTTTTCTAGGTGACTTAAGATGATAACTCTGAGAGACTGAATATATTATTATCATTGTTTTTGCTGTCATGAGATTGTTTTCTCAGTACAGCATATTATTACAAGTGTTTGGTGTTAGCAGCAAAAAATATTTTAAGCAATGTTATACTGCAAGGAAGAGGGGATTTTTATTTGTAACAGATGAATAATCATTGATTGCCTATAGAATTTTACTCCAGACTGTATACTTGCAGGGGGTGAACAAACCTACCACCTAGGGGGTTGCTGATGGGGTTTGGAGTACTTTTCCTCTCTTCAGGTTATTAAAATTCTTTGGATGGCAGGCAAAGACATTTAATTTCATCCTTTTTTAACCATGCTTTTAGATTGCAAGTATTTTGGAAAAAGGTCACTTGGATGTAGAGCATGTTGTTTAAAACCCCACAGCTTAAGGCTGCTTTATGGTGTCATTATTGAAAAATATTGTTTTGAATCAGCTAGAGGATCTTACTAATATCAACACACATCAGATGTATCTGATTCTGCAACCTTTGTCATCAAACAGAAATCAAGAATGAAGGAAAAAACCCACCAAGCAAACAGGAAAATATTAAGAGTAGAGGTTCAAGCCATGAAACAGCTCTTTCTCTGGTTTTCAGTAAAAAACCAATTTATTGCTTTGGGAGAGAGAAATTCTCAGTTGGCTAATTTTTAGGTATTAGGTCTGTTTTATAGTTGGCTTCAGTAGAGAAAGTTCCCTAGGAAAGTGATGTGTACAGCAAGAATACTCTTCTTACTTTATTAGATGGCTTGGTAGGTTTTATGGCTTATGTTTAGCTGCTAATAGTGTTCATTCTTCCTTGAAGTGGTAAGAGAGAGATCATCTGTAAATCTTTTTCTTCTTGAGCTGGATCAAAGACTGTAATTGTAGAAAACTAAAAGAAAAAAAGCACTGAATTTGTTCAGAGGGAAAAATACCTTTTGCTTGCTTATATGGGTTTACAAATGTGTAAGTGTCCAGGGAGCTAATTGTCCTGATGCAGCAGTTACAGTCCTTGAATAGAAAATTTCATTGGCTTGAGGTAGAATTGCTTGAATTTCAATGGATTTTACCTTCTTTTAAAACAGGTTTTTTTGGGTGGGGTTTTTTTTGGTTGGTTGTTTGTTTGTTTATTTTTGGGGGTGTTAATTTTTATTGCTTTGGGTATGGGGCTGTTTTGTTTTTGTCAGTTTTTTTGTTGTTGTTGTTTGTTTGTTTGTTTTGACTTTTTTTTCCTGGGTGGTGGTGGTGTGGCATGTCTGTTTATTCTACTTTAGTTGGTGAGTGTTTTCAGGAAAATAAAAAGAGTAAACTGAGATAACCATTTAATGAGTGATTTTTGGAGGCAGGAAGGCCCCTCTGCAGGTTGTATAATCTAGCCCCCTGCTCAGGGCTATGTCTCACTGGATTTTGAGTATCTCCAGAGGTGGAGGCTCCACAGCTTCTCTAGGAACCTCTACCAGTGTCTACCACTTCTGTAGGAGGAAAGTGTTTTCTTGTGTTGAGGTGAAATTGCTTCTATTTTAGTTAATTTCTATCTCCTGTTTTCCTGTTACTGGCACCACTGACAAGAGCCTGGCTGCCTCTTCTTTGCTAGCCCATCTGGTATTAGCATACATGGATCAGATCCTTTGGCTTTCCCATTCGTACGGTTCCTGTCAGCTTAATTCTCCAGCCTCTTGAGGTCCTTCTGGATGGCAGCACAACCCTCTGGTGAATCAGCCACATCCCCAGTGCCGTGTTATCTGCACAGATGTCATGCTTTGTGTGTCAAGATAGAACTTTTGTTGCTATTGCAGAAATCATTAATACAGACAACCAAGGCTGAGACAGCTGACTACTGCTGAGCTCTTGGTTTTTAAAAGCGTTGGATGCCAATTGTAAATATTTTTTCCTTTTTTTCTTTCTCTAGATGTTTTGCCATAAAAATGAATACAGTCTTATGGTCATTCCCTAAGTTTTTTTGGTGATTATTTGATGATGTCTTAAGGATGATAGTCATAAAATTACACTGATGATACTAGCTATTGTGTTTGTTGTAGCTGATGATCCATTGCCCAAGTTAGCACTCCCAAATGAGATTTTTTTTTCTTTGATATTTGTTATTGTTAGTGGTATTGTACATAGGTTTTATTTAAATATTAATTTTAATGGTAATTACAGTATATATGAATAGCAAGTAGGTTATATTTCCAGTTTCTGCAAGGAATTACAGTTCTGCAGTAGTTGAAATCCTACCATTACTAAGAAATTAATAGATTACCTTCAAGGAGCTTGATTTTTCTTGGATGGAAAGGCGGACTGGAACTTAGATGAACTCGCAACTTTTGTTAACTTTTGCACTATCCAATAAATGTAACCAGGCTTCAGTGAAATGGACGCACTCGGTAAATATAGGGATACCTATTAGCAGCTAATTGAGGCCTTCCTTCCAGTGACCTAAGGGAGGAAAAGATTTTTTACTGGGAGGGTGGCAAGGATGCTGGAATATATTTCCCAGAGAAGCTATGCTTGCCCCATCCCTGGAAGTGTTCAAGGCTGAGTTGGCTCGAGCTCTGAGCAACCTGGTCTAGTGGAAAGTGTCCCTGTCCATGGAACTGGGCTCGTAATTGGATGATATTTAAGGTCCCTTCCAAAGCAGATTATTCTGTAATCCTATAATTGAAGTTTTAAATGTTATTGTTTCTACCTCATTGTGAGGGAGCAAATGAAATGGCAATTTCAAAAAAATTTATTTATTATGTTCAGTCTCATCTTTAAAAATATTGCTGGGGTTCCAAAACATTTCACTGCTTGCTCCTTTGCCTGCAAGTGACCTGTATGTGTCAGTGGTGTTCCTGAAAGTACAGAGAGATAATCTGAAAGGGTTAATCAGGTTATGCAAAGTTTCTTACTCATAAAAATTTCAGGCAGGATTGAAAACTTAAGCAGAGCCTGAAGTTATCTTCTTGTCTCTTATGGATATGTTGCTGAAGGCGCTTCTGCTATAAAAACCTGTCAAGCAAGGAGGAGTCTGTTCAGATATGTCTGGTGAGATTGCATGTGGAAGTGATTTACTGGCTCACATGGCAGCTGACAAAGGAGAGCAAATGGGTAAAAGCCTTGGTGGTACAGGACGTTTGTTGTGAGGCAGTGGAAAAGGCTTGCAAGGGTCTGGGGTGTTGCAGAGGGATGTGTTATTTTAGGTGTGGCACCAGAGGCTCTTTACCAGCTTCCTGGGCTGTGACTTGGTGTTTGACTTCCTCAGCACCCAGAATGTGAGATAGATGCCTTAGCAAGAGGCACTTGATAATTGGGGTGGATTTATATCGGCAGGGAATCTGCATAGGTGTCCAACACACTGCTGCAGCTGCCAGCTGGGAGGGAGAGAGAGAGAGGAGCTCAAGGAATCGCAATTTCTACTCTTGGGTGCAGGAGAGCTTTTAGCTTCTCACAGAGATCCCATAATTTGGTATGTGAGTATTTTAAGGCCCCTGCAGAGCAAAGCCAAGGAAGTTATTTAGAGGCCAGATCCTCTTAATCGTGGGGGGAGCTCAAAACATTCTCACCAGGCCTTTCAGGGCCCATGCAATTGCTCAGAGGGACTGGGAGTTGTCTGAAACACCTTTTTAGCTGTCCTGAACTAAGCACATGATTCCATTTTTTTTGCCTTGGAGCAAAGACCGAAAACTATCAGAAGGGGTTTAACCTGGCACATGTGACTTTGCATTAAAGTGGACTGAAGCACTCATGCTGTCAAGAGCAGATGAGATACATAGGAGGAAACCTTTTCTTCAGTGTTTCCTTCAGTCCCTCTGCACATCACTCATTGCAAACAGCTGGCAGGAGCACGTGCAAATCCACCACTTCTGCTCACCTGCCTGGCATGGGAAGGGGAACTTCCAGGGCAGAGGTCAGCAAGTTCAATGTGGGCAGGAAACTCATCCCTCTGCAAAAAAGCTGGGCTAAGGAAGGTTACTCTGCACTTAAGTTTTAAACTGAGCTTAGAAACACAGCCACTCTTAGCAGTCAGAGCCTGGCAGCAGAGCAAACACCTGGTTTAGAGTGGCCAGATGTTGGTTTCAGGGATCCTGGCCCAGACTAATAGACTAGTGGGGTGACAGGTTTTCACAGGATTGGTGTGGGAGATGCAAATAGTATCTTATCCACATTGTGAAAACACAAATGCAAAAAATAAACCATGGGGAAGAGAATGAAAGGTATGTACTGCTTGTTAATGAAGACCGATGATATTAACAGAATATTAATGAGTCTGTGATAAAAGAAGAGTTCATCTGAAATGTTAATGTGGAGCCAGACTTGATCGAAGTTACTAAATATAAACTCTGTATTTGATTAATCACTTTTTATTGTGGCATATTTTTGGGTTGTATTTAGTGACTACCTCTGAAAAAGTAGTTGCGATGGGAATCAGAGAGCAGTAATTGGAAGGCAGGTGATACAAGAAAGAATATGCAGGAATGGCTGCTCATGTTTTTGCTTTGCTGTGGAGAAAACAGGAATGTAAATTTAAGCTGTCGCAGTCAGTCCAGGCAATGCTGCCTGTGAGATTGTAGCTATAGAGGGAGCCTGTACTCCACCTAGGGAAACATGCCCTGGTGTGCACTGAACTGAGAAGAAATATAGGTACTTCTTCTGGCATGACAACCTGAACCCCCTGGGTGACATCCAAACTTGTGTAATTGCAAGACCTAGATGACATTAATCACTCAACCACAAATTGAGTTTCAAGCTAAAGAAGTATGTCTGTCTTTCAGCAAATACACTGTTCTTGAATACGTAATAATTTCAGATGTTTGCTGGGACTGGGGAGGAAAGATGAGCTCAATGTAGAAAGAATATACTGAAAATAAAAGACTGCCTGACCATTTCAGTGTTTTTACTTTTAATGAATAACCCATTTTTATGGTTCTAAAAATAATTTCGTTTTTCCTTTGAAACAGAACAGCTCTATTAATGCTGTTCGTGTTTATACGCTAAAAAAATTCCACAATAGATCTTCCTATAGTGAAAAGAGCCTGGTTTTTAATATTTTGCTGGAATTTAAATGGTCAAGTCCATAGCAATAATACCCAACAAGCCATATGCAGTATGAAAGGGGAATTTTATCTGTTTGCTGTTTGGATTACATATAAAGATGTTTCTTTTAAAAAATGAGCAGCAGCCTTCTCGTACAACTGCCTGCCTCAGTCTGTGGTGATATAACTGGATGTAATTAGGAGGTGTGTATGAGGAACAGCATGTAAAATCTTTAAATAGATGCTCATCTTAGAGGATTCAGCACTCTGTTAGATGTACGCAGGAGAGGTGCTTTGACTTTCAAGATTTGTTTTATAACATTGTGATGTAGAGGTAAGGAACATGCTAAATGGTTCTGAGAGAGGGGCAAGCTTGCCAGTCTCCCCTGCAAGACAGCAGGCTCTTCCAGATGGGGTGACTTTTTTATCCTACAGATTGTGTTAATATTCATTATCTTTTTTTCAGCTCTGCAGTTCAATACAGGAAGGTGAAGCTTCTGTTAGTGTCAGAATTGTTGAGAACAATTTGGAGGGACAAACTTTAGACTTTTAGGTTTTAAGCAAACTCTTAAGGAGAGAATTTTGTGAATAAAGGTACTGATTATTTTCATAATTTCTTTGATTTTTTTTTACAAAAATTTTTACAAATTTATGATATTCTTGTTTCCTTTAAAGGCACTAAGATTCATTGGTGATGAGTTAATAAAGCATGGAGCTACATTTCATTGATGGCTGTAGAGTAGCATTCTGAGATTGTGCAGGGTTCTGTCAACTTCACTCTGAAACTGTTCAAATTGAAGTACTTGAGTAACCATGAGATTATATCTTTCCAATGGACAGCATTGATTAAATTTCTTAAATTTCACTTTTCCTTTAAGTGGTATATTTCATTAAGTATCTCAAGGAGATTCAGACTCTGATTTTGGATGGATATTGGCATAATTTGATTACAGGGACTTATCAGAGACCTCATTTTATTATTTTTCAGCCAACTATCTGTCATGATAGTCTTTCCTTTTCTTTTTAACTTCCTGAAATGGTTATGAAAAGTACACCAGCCCGCTTCTTAAGCAAAACATGTATCAAATCGTATTTTTATATCATACAGGCTGCATATATTGTGTCCTATTCCAGATTCCCACACTCTTCTCTCTTTATGAAAAAAAAAATTTCCAGTTGGAATTCTAATTTGTATAAATGTCAGGGAAAGAACAGTTTAGTGAGTGTGTGTTCTGTTGGCTTTGCAATGTAATTTTGGTCTCTTGTGAAGCTTTATGCAACATTTTAGGATTCTGAAAAACCTGAGAAAAAAAAAATTCTCTAGGGTTAATAGAAGGTTTATGCCCTGAGCATTTGGAGGTAAGTCTAGGGTAGAGCTGTTGGCAGGTATAGCTAAAGAGGAAGCCCTTTAGTTAGACAGAAAGTATGGAAACAAATGAAATGTTGTAGTCCCTTGATGAAACATTGTTAGCCCCTTGCTTAGCCCCTAATTAAAATATTATTTGGTAGGTGTAGAGTTTGCAGAAGGGTATAGAGAAAGCTGCATTGCCATCTGTGGGAGAGGTGTTTTGAGTAGACATTTGGAAGACAGTAGAGGACGTACTCTGAAACACATTAATTTAAATGCATTGTTTCTACTGAAAAGAGGAGTGGGATTGAAATCAGCGTGCCTGTTCAACACAAAATTTAAATTACAGGTGGTGTTACGTGCTGATTCAGGTCCATATATTAAAATAATTTGTGGGAGGAACTGACTCTTTGAATGTTCTTTTCAAAAGACATCCCAACTTCTTGACACTGTTATAGCTCAAATGGTAATTAAAGGAAGTCTTGAAGCAGGAAAGAGAGAAAACGTGCAGTGCATTTTTGTTCTCTTGCTGGTACGCATGTAAATCTCATTTACACCTCTGCAAGTTACTGAGTAAAATCTTCCCACCAGTAAGGCATAGGGTGTGTGATCTTACAAGTTCTTTTCAGACCAAAGGATTTATCTGATAAAAATCACTTTGTGCCCAAAGAAAATCAAACAGAATTAATTACATGTCAGTTATGTAGGGCTGCATCATCTTTCTATGCAAGTTCTTAACAGGATTTTTACTGGAGAGGAACAAGTTTTAACTGCTTATTTTTTTCCATCAAAAATCTAATATTCATAATGGATTAAATGCTCATCAGTTAGAGGGATCACTTAGGCTAGTTGATGTCTTCTTACTGTCATTCACTTTGCAGACTGCCATTCTAAGCATGAAAAGAGAAGAAAGAAACCTTCTGTTGAAGGTTATTTTTACAGTTCAATCTACAGCGGGGGTAAGGAGAATGACAAATTAAGATATAAAATGTCCCTGGAAGATGAAATTACTAAAATATCCATGCATTAGTCAACCCTTCTGTGAGATTTCTTAACAGTCTAAGGAGTAGAAAGGTCTTTCTAGAGAGAGAGCAGCGAAATTGATGTTTTATGTGTGCCACTTTACTGGCTCTTTGTTTAGCTGGAATAAATCTGTATGAAATGGCATCATTTAAAGGACTACATAATCTGTAGGAGTTGATGATGAATTTTTAATTTGAGAAAGACTGGCTTTTTACAAAATAAGCCTCATGATCTAAGATGTAATGACTACAAATTGCTGTTTTAAATGCCAAGGCTGTGGCTTCATTATTTTTTGCACATTAAATAATGATTTTAATAAAAGTCTAGAGTTCCTGTTCTCTTCTGAAAGCTATTACCTCTCAGCTACTGGCATATACCTCTTTGTCTAGAGGGCAAAGTGAGCAACATCTCATATTTTTCTTAGGTTCTGTATGAAAGCATTAATTTCCTTCTGATGCTTTGATGGAACTCTAGTGCTGTGGGGCAAGTTAAAGCAAAATGATCACGTTTTCACTCATCATCAATATAGCTGTATGACAGTGGGCATCTATTTTTTCATTTTGGTAAAGCTGAATGATGTGTGGATTTTGTACAAAAGGCTCCTTTTGAAAAGCAGGCATGGAAATAGCATTTTTAGCAGGAGGCTGAGTCACTTGTTTATATCTGTAGTTGCCTCCCAGCAAAGATCTTGATGTATTTCAACACGAACATTTTCCCTTTTCATTTAGCTGTTGCGTTTGAATAAATCAGAAGCTTGACGTTTTACTTAAGGAAAGCAAACAACTAGCTATTGATCTCCTAAGGTTTTGGTGCAATTATTTTTTCCATTTGAGTATCTCTGTGGTCTTGGCCTCCTTACATCAGGATGCTGGAAGCAAAAGCTGCTGAAGATCCTTGTTCATAATTGAGAGGAGAATGATGGAAGGAAAGAAGTGCATTGGTTTTCAAGACAGAAGTTGAAGTTAAAGCATCTGTTTTTGTGATTCTGAAGTTTTTAAGTGCCCAGACATGGAAGTCTGAGTGTTTGCATATCATTATAAAAAGTTTGTGGAGGATTGTCTCCTCTGGGAGGAGCAGGGGAGAAAAGTATGAGAAGAAGGAGCAGCAGAGATGTGTGATGAACTGACCACAGCCCTTCTGTCCTCCTGTGCCTTTGGGGAGGAGGAGGCAGAGAAAACTGTGAGTGCAATTGAGCTTAGGAAGGGGTGCTGGGGGGAAAATGAGAAGTATTTTTAAGATTTGGTTTTATTTGTTACTACCCTATGCTGGTAATAAATTTTGCATAATTTCTCTCCAAGCTGACTTTCTTTTGCCTGTGATGGTGACAGGAGAAGGAGGCTTTTCTTATGGATTTTTCTCCCCTTTCTAGCTGGGGAAGGGAGTGACAGAGTGACCTTGGTGGGCACCTGCATCCACCACAGGAGTTTAGTATTATGTTTGAAAAATACACTTAAAAACCATCAAAATTTTCTGTGCCTCAGCCCCAATATTAATAATGTGTAGTAGATTTTTCTTGCTATCAAGTGGTCAAGATTCAGAGTATGTTAATTTAGTATATTTAGCCTTTCAAGAGAACAAATAGAGGAAAATTTAAAAGTCTCTTAGGCTCTGTTGAAGTCACATTTTTAGCCTAATAAACTGTCAAATTATTTTAGTAGAAGGTAATTTTTTGTTTTATATTTCAGTAAAGAGTTATAAATGGGAAATATTGACCTCAGAAGTCAAATAACAGCAGGTGTCAGAAATCATGTAATTATAAACTGCTGATGAGAACACTGTGAAATGCACTATGGAAGATTAGCTCTCCTTTAAAAATTCTATTTCTGGCAAGCAAGTAACAGCGCAAAAATTCTCAGAATTCTTAATTCTTCTCAGCATTAGTGTACAAGATAATTCTAAATTACAATAAATTTGGGGGGCAGGGATATGGAAAAAAACCTTGTTCTTAGGGAGAAAAATTTTGGCATTCTGGGGAAAAACTAGCCAGCTCTATCTCATGTGATAAAGCAGGTATCAACAGCCCCTTCTTGATCCATGATATGCAATTGTGAGCTTTAATTTCCCTTGCAACTCGGTCGACGCCTGTTGCAGAGCTGCAGCTGTGTGTGAAGCTGCTTCTGCTTCCCCCACCTGGAGCAGGAGTTACGGATTGTCCCCAGCACACTGCAGATGATTAATCTCAAGACAAAGCATGTGACATTTTTTGCCTTGTAAATGGGAGATTTCGTCCTTACATAGATCTGTGTGGCTGGGAGGGGACCAGACAAGCTGAGACAGACCTGACAGGCACAGAGATGTACGTGGCTTTACTGGGGGACTGGCAGATGCCTTCACGTGAACAAGTGTGTTTGTAAACTCTGCCCCTTCTTCACAATGCTTCCACCTGTCTACACAGCGTGACCCTCCTGTTGCCAGCACTCTGAGTCAGCCAATTGTCTCTTCCTTTGGCCTCTCTTTCTGCCAGAATTATGAAGCCAAAGAGGTCTTAAAAACTTGTTCTTGGCAGATTATTGATGGTTTTCCCGCCTATGTTATAACAAGCTCTTCATTTGTTTGCTTCATTTTAATAAAGGAATACTGTAACAAGTTTTCAGCCTTATCAGGTAGGACAGATTAGGCACTCTCAGATTAAAAAAAATATATATTTTAAAAATCTAGACACCAGGATGTAGAGGTATTTAATTTTTCTTTTATTCTGCAGTTTCTGGAGGTTTAGCACCCTTAGAAAATGCAAGTGACTGCAGATTTGTCATCCTGAAGACATAATTTTTCAGCAGATACCATCTGCAAGTATGGCTAAACCTTTCAACCTGTCAGACACAACTATCTTGCTAACTACAATTTGAAAAAAATGAGACCATTCAGTTGTTAAAAGTTGACTTCCATGTTCTCATTTACATTAATATTGTTAGTAGTTTCTTAAATTAAGGAAACAAAAAGATGGTATCAGCCAGAAGGGAAGGAACTAAAACACTGCACAACGGATTCCCTGGTAATTTGCCTTTTTCGCTTGTTTCTGCAAGTTAGCAGACAAACTCTCCAGTCTGGTGTTTTCTAGGATCCAGCTTGTAACAAAGTTCTTTCCTGGGTGTTTTCGGGTTTTTTTCCCCCTAGAATTCATAAATTTGGTGCATTGAGAGAGCTGCTCTAACCAAGAAAAGACTGAATCTCATGGGAGCAAATGTAGGTGAGAGACTGACACCAAGGCATGTCTTGAGCAATCACACACAGAATCATCAGAGTTCAGATGCTTTGGGTATGCAAAAGCAATGTTATCCATGGGGAATCGGTGGGAAACAGTCCTTGTTCTGTGAGCTGGGGGCTGCCTTTGGTCTGCACCGTTGTTGAAAGGCAGATTTTTCTTGTTGCATGGCTTTACCATCCACAGAACTCTTTGCCTCCAAACAGCCAGCATGAGAGGGAGGCCAGTGCTATGTCTAGGGCTAGGCGAGGAAAAAGGCCTTTGGTCAGTTATGATCCTGTTCTTCCATGACAGGGAGGAAATACATTAAATATTGTCAGCATTTGTTTCATGTTCCTACTGTCACAAAGCTACATTTCTGGTCCAGCTGTGCTGTGCTGCCAATCTTTCTCCACTGGTGAAAAAATAAAATCACAATTAAATCTGCTGGCCCAATTTTGTGGAATAATTGTATTTCTTGCTCACAGTTTTACACACTGGTCATGATTTGAAGCGGCTTTTTGGGACTTATTTGAGCTTTTAACTTTTAGAGACATTACAGGGCTCCTCCCTTGTGCTGTGCTTTGGTCTCCTCACACTTTCTCTAGATTTCTGCTTCTTATTTCCAGTAGTACAGTTATGTTGCATCTGTTGCCCCCCAGTCCAGTTCTTTTGGACTGGTAACACCCTTATGCCTGGGACTCCTATCCTACCTTTATCCTTGACTTGTGGATGTTTCCTTACAGCAGTAAATCACACTTTAGAAGTTTTATCCACCACTACCCACAAATCACTCCGTGTTCTGCAGTGTGTTATTACTGAATCTATAAATAAGGGAATAAATCATTGGTTTCTGACTGGCAAAGAATATGCTGCCACATATGAAAATACATCAATTTTTAATTCATTTCTGAAGGTGACCCAGAAGCAAACGATCACCATGCAAGTAAAATAGAAATACACATATAATACAGTTCCCTGATGAAGAATTATGTTTTAAGAGCATCTGCAGGATTTATGATTTCATATTTTTAATTTGCATATGCTCCATATTTGTTTGGGATTTAATATGCCATGTACTTAATTTCATAGCCATGCAAATAAATTCAGTGGGAACTGCTGCCATCTCCTGGTCGATAGATAAATTAAATACCGGGCTCGAAGATGCAAGCTGGTATTGCAGGGGGACTTTCAAGGTCTTCATTGCTAAAGCTGAGCTTAAAATTCCCAAACTCTTCAACGTGCAATATAGAACCCTAGATATTTTACAGGGCAAGGTTTTTTTTGGTGAGATTGAGTTTAACATGAAAGAATGTCTCTATTTAGTTATTATTATTTAATAGGACGAACTTCAATAGAGATATTAGGGCAGGTACCTTCCCTGTAAATATATGCGCTTGTAGATTTTGAAATTTAATTTTTTATTTTCAAAAATACCCCAATAATTTGCAATTGCAAATATGAAGGCCATCTAATGCCTTACAGGACCTTTCCCAAGTGAGTTTATCATTTCTAGTATTATTTTTTCCTTCTTCCCCAACCATTGAACTTATTTCCTTCTTTTCTTTCTGTCAACAATTGTGCTGAAAGAAAACTCAGCATGGTAAGATCTGTCAAGCTGGAGTATGAGCTTGTTGAGCTTCCTTGTTAATGTGTTTGTGTTCCTTTTTTTAATAAAGTGGCTTTTGGCCTCATAGTGAATTCTGCCACTGTGAATGGATGTCACAAAAAGCTATTTCTTAGCTGTGTACTTTCAAGTGTGCCTAAAACATGTCAAAACTCAGAAAATTGGCATGAAACAGGTAACTTTGTAGTTTTTTTCTTGAAGTCTGTAGTGCTGCAACGTGATGCAAAACTAAGACATTCTCCCTCTTTTTTGGTTTTTTTTAATAGATTTATCTCATTTTGAATACAGAATGTGGAAACACCTCATAAAATAATTGTCACAGTTTTATCACTTTTTTTTTTTTTACACATAGCCTCTCTTAAGCTGTGCTCTAAGATGGTGGATGTGTGCAGGGTCTCAGTACTAGCGCTGCTACCAACCTTCAATTTCATGTTCCTGTGAACTTTAACAAGTTCATTTTTTATGCCTATTGTTATTTAGTGTCTTCCTGTGCAACACAGTTAGGCAGACTAATTTTTAATGTTAAGTGGTTTATTGGCTCACGCAGAAAATGAGAGGAGAAAAATTTGAAATTTTGTCTTTGTAGTATGGTTTTCAAATTCAGGAGTCATGGAGTTACACTCTCTTGTCAGGTTTATACAAAACATTCAGTTCTACCTGGTCACTCTGAAACGTCTGAAAGAGTCTCTGCATAGAGAGAAGTGACCGAAGGAAATGCAAACCCCTTGTAATGCTTAGTTGCTGTTCTAGATGCTGATGCAAAGGCACACAGTGTAACCAACCTTTGTGGTTCTGTCTCATACAAAAGCTGAACTGGGCAGATAGCCACTAACTTCATTGTTTTATTTTTTTACATTTAGATGTCTGACTGGAAAAATAGCTGATATAAATAATAGGGAGAAAAAAGATTAAACTTATCCAAAGAAGGGAGTAGAAAAAGGAAAGATAGTAAAAATCTATTCCCTGTGAACTTGATTAAATGCAGAACTGAACTTAATCACATTGAGGGTTTCTGTGCTTTGGATTCAATATAATTATATTGTTGCCACAGACAAGACCACATTATTGTTTTAAAACTCATCTGAGTTTGAGTCGTAGAAGCAAAATAAAAAGGTTAAAAGTGTAGTCTATGGAGTGAATTAGGACAGAGTGGCTTTGTGGTGTTTTGACCTTAACCTCACTGGAAAAACTATGAGTTATTTCTGTGGTGACAGGAGAGGATTTGAGGAATAACTAAAAGAAGACTATAATAGGAATTTTCCACAAACACAGATCTGTCTTTCTCCAGACAAGTTAAGACAAATCAGTGTATTGCTCAATAAATGCATAATTTATGAGGGTATTGATGTAAACAGCTTAAGGAAAAACGTGAAGAATTAGTATTGTCTCAGAGCTTAGATGATCAGCGCCAGTGCCAACCTGACTATCACAGCTTACTTGTGTGAGTTTTCTGTCTCTTGGTGCAGCATTGATTAGACTTGATGATCTCTTAGATGTCTTCTCTAACCTCAATGATTATGTGCTTCTACAGCCTTCTCTAGGACATGAGTTTTGGTCACTTAAAGACACAAAAGATTTCATTGTGTTTTTGTGAAGATCAAGATGATGGCCAACTGTGGAAAGAAAAAACATAAGGAATTAATTTAGCCCATTTTATTAGTGTCAATTAGTTGTGAATCAGAGTTTATTCATTCATCATTTTGTAGTGCAGCTGTACTGCCAAACACAGATATTATTTCTTCTTTTATTTTTTTTTTTTCTGCAGAGGTTGATTGTGTTTTCTTGTTCGTGAGGTAGTTTATTCTTGCATACAATGTGCTTTATGAAGGTTTCTACATTCTTTCCATTCCCAGCCTTTTAGGAGAGTCAGTCTGCCAGAATGACCTGTTGTGGCTGGTGTGTAAGAACACACAAGTTGCCGTGGCAGGACACTTGCAATGGGGCATCCTGCCTAGGCCAGCCCATATGACATAGAAATAAATCATTGGACTGTGACAAAATCAGGCTCAGGAGCTGTAGATTGCATCAGTGTGAGGCTGTACTGGAACAAGTGCCCCCAGGTTTGGGCCCTTGTGTGGTGCTGCTGTACCATGCAGGCACTGCCCTGCTCCAAACTGGATGAGCCACCTCTGCACTGCAGGTTTTGGGTCTGATTGCTGTGACCCAAAGACATTTTAACACCATAAAGCAAGCAGGGGAATTGCTGACCCCAATTGCTTGATTATATGTAGTAGAATACAGCACTTGTAGTTGTTGTGGTGCTGTAAAGTTTAAGTGTCTTTGTTGAGTACATAACTTTTGAATTTAATGTTGTAACAAAACTTTTATTATTTCCTTTATCTAAAGACTTTAATTACACACATCTAAACATGAGTTCTTGGCTCTACTGGGTATCTTAAAGAATCTTTTCTGAAACAAAAAACACTTTTCTCCAAAGAACTGCCACTGCACTGGAATGTGCGGTGGGTGAAGGAAATAATTATTTAATCAAATATACAGCAAAAGCTTCTGGTGCCCAAACCCCCCAAACAATCTGTACTTGAGGAGCTAATTGTATTTGCATTCTACGAACAGATCAGATTTGTTAGAAATGAAATTATCAAAAAGCTTAGAGGTAAGTGGGTAAATTGTTTCATTCCACTGGAGAGAAATATTGTAAACTTCAAGGAATTTCAGATATTTGTGACAAGTCTGACTTTAGCCCATGGTTTTTAATGCTCTTTTCAGTAACACTTGAAGACATCTTGTATGATTGGAGTCTTGCATTTGCACGCCCTGTGGTGGTGTGCATAATTGACTAATGATGTCTGTAATTTGCCTGTGTGATTAATTCATTTGATGCTATAAATATTCTATATTAAATTATGCAGAAAGTTAGCAAGTTTTTAACTGATTCATTGAAATGAAAAATAATTTCTGTATTTCTTTTTTGTTCACTAACCAAAGCAAGAAATAGAATAAAACATAGCAAGAAATAGGAAAAAATAGCAATGGTAAATGTAAGTATGCAGTTTTCCTGTAATATGAATAGAAGACAAAGTTTGCTTTCACTACTTATTTTTTTTAAACTTATTCTATTACTATTTTTACAAAATCATCCCATTAGCTTATGTTTAAGTCTTTGTGGAACCAAGAAGGGAAAAATTCTTGTGGAATTTGTGTTGGGTGTTTTCATTAGTTCTATATCAATCTTTGTCTTTTCTCTTGCATGAAATCAAATGCTTTCTCTTTCTCAGAATGAAAAAAAAACCCCAACCTGAAAAATATTACTGAAATGCTCAGAATTTTTGAAAGAAAAAAAATCCATTGTTTATGTAATGGACTAATGCATTTTATTCTTACCTGGTTTTATTTTGAGCTTACCAAAGCAGCCTACTGGCTTGTAGGGGCAAAAGTTTAGTAGGATGACTTTATTTGACATATCTTCAGTGATTGTAGGACACACTGCCTTATCTAGAAGAACCTATAAATACTGTGGACAACTTGGGGGGAGGAGTGAAAAAGAAAATAATTATTTATATGTCTCTCTTTGTTCTTTAACAAATAAACAGTTGAGAAGACAAATCTGTATTGGTTTAGCATAAATGGTAGGAAAAAAACCAATTGTTAATCCATTTTGGAACTAACAGCTAAGCTGGCCAATCAGGTAAAAGGTGTACACCCCCTGGGACACCGCTTAAAAACAGGAATCTTGGGAGACCCGCCCTCTTTCCACCCACCTAGCCATGAGGTAACATCGCGGCCGGGCCGGGAGGGGGCCCGGGCCCCGGGAGGCCCCGGGAGCCGTGGCCGGGCCGAGGGGCCGAGATCAGGGCCAGCCCTCCGGAGAGCCGGGCGATCTAGGGCATCTGAGCTCGGCGGACGCCGCAGAGAGGGGGAGATGGCCCCAGCCTCCTCCCCCAGCCCCCGGGTCCCCGGAGAGCAGCACCGAGCCCAGGCT
>WBMY01000363.1:944117-1095592 GCA_013397315.1 Donacobius atricapilla | reverse complement strand
TTTCTTTTCTTTAGTTTGAGGAAAAGGTCCCAACAGAATTAAGGGCCGGGAGAGAAATGTAGCAGTTTAAGTAGCCTTAAGGGTATAAGTCCTCCTAATGTTTCATGTATTAAAGTCAGAGAATTGGGAATTAATTCAAACTAAATGTGGCAAAGCATGGAAATATTGGAATCTAACTTTACCCTTTACTAATGCTTTATGGTAATTGTACAGCTTGATGTCTCTGATCTTAGATGAGATGGATTTAAGAAAAATACAGCCCAGTTTTTAAAGGAGATCCCTCATGGTCTGTCTTTTTACTACATGTATTTTCCTACTGAAATGGCCTTTAGGCATTGCAGAAGTGCGAATAATTAATAACTGGCATTACTAAAATATGAGGCAAAGAAGTATCTGTCATAGCATTAATTTTTTGCGAACTATAATTACAAGATTTTAACACTGATTGTAATTACTTGAACATATGGTGAGAAATAGGTAATGAAAGTGTTTTTAATTGTGGTATAATGAGTTTCTGGATGTTCAATACTATTTCCACTGGGATACCAAAAATTTAAAAAGTGAGAAAAAAGAGAGAAAAGTGAAAAAACCCCCTGTTTGTTTTGGAGTTGGCTGTATCTTTGAAATGAGAGAAAATAGAATTTAGAAATAGTTTGTAGGTTTTTTTTAAAGAATCTTCAGGTCATCTTTAGGTAATGCTGTTATTGTATAGGTTGGGTATGTTTGGAGAACTTGGAAATCTGTTTTTCTTAACTTTTTTCAAGAGAAGTTATATAGGGTAGTAGAATGCCTTCTATTCAAAATATACATAAATACAAAGAGACTTTCTTCTCTTGTGTTTGGCTATGCGGATTAATTTTGCCATGGTTATACCTCTGATGGACCCTTCATACTTGACTTTTCCTCAGTTTTTACACAGTTTTTGCACTGCCTAAGCCCATAACTATTCCAGTGATTATTCTCCAAAACCTAGTTACACAATGCTGTGCTCAGCAAAGACCTGCCTACTGTGGTAAATCAGAAATAATTACCTGCGGTGTTATTGAAGGGCTTTGATGGTACGGGCTCGTGGTTGGTACTGTTAAATGTTCAACATACAGGACAGAATACTATCTTATGCCTCAGCATGGCTTTAAAATTTTCTTTTACTTCATTTGGGAAAAATGACAGATTTCAGGGTTTTTTAGCCAAAATATGAAGGGACATACAGGATTGATAGCCTGATGTGTGCTTCTTCCCAAACTCTGAAAATGTTGTAGTGGCACATATCTCAACCCTGGGATAGAACTCATATTTATTTTGCCTTTTCTGTCTGAAATATGCAAAGAATCAGTGACTATTGTAGGCTATGATGCTCCTCAGTTCCTTCCTGAATCTGAAGCATTGGCTCCTGTATGCAGGCAGTGCCTGGACCCTGGAGTGCAGTAGCCAAAATCATTTAGTTCTAGATGGAATTTTTACAACCAACATATTCCATATTCCATCATTTTCTGTAACTACTTTCCTATAGAAACCCTTTTTTTTTTTTTAAGACTTAACTAGGAATAATATTTCTTTAAAAATAAATGTTTTTGAAGTAGAAAAGTAAATGGCTTTTTCTTTTAGTGTATGTCCATAACAAACTCTTTGCATTTCAAAATGGTTGTCAACATATCACTGCCATGCTTGTCACAGCCTCTCTAAAGCTGTTAGAGTCAGAGAGTGATTTTTCTGCCAGAGGAGCCTGGCAGTGATTACAAGCCTAGTGATACTTCTGCTGTGCAGAAAATTATTATTGATGGTGATAAGGATAAGCCTGATGAGGGAAAAGATGCTGAGCTGAGTAATGTTAGGGGGAGGCAGGGAGGGTTGAGTTTTAGCCCCTGGACATGTCTAGCAAGAAAGCTAGCACACCTTTTTGCAGCACAACTGGTACTAGAATGCACAGTCTTAATCTTCTCCTAATTTTTCCTCGCTACTTTAAATTATTTTTCCAAATAGTCTATTAAAATTTCTTGAGTATGTTGATGGTATCAAAAGAGAAATATCAAACTTGTTTAAGAGGAAGGAATTTCTCAAAGGCCATGATTGATAGTCTTACTACAATGGGAAGGTAAATACTTAAGATTAAAAATTCCTAATGGTTTTGCCCCTGTAGCCCACTGATAACTTTTCTGTGTACTCATTTTAGTAAAATGTTTGTTTTTAATTCCATTTGGACCTCTTGGTTTCTCCTCTGCAATTATCTGTAGTGCAGCCATCTTCTCCAGTGGTAGTTTTAAATTGATCTCTGTTTTCAGCAAAGTAGGCTCCAAGATTTCTATAGATCAGATCTGCTACACACATGGGAGTTATGGCTGTGACCAGCAGGAAATCAAAAGCAACAGTTGTTGAGAGGCCCAAGTGTGTGGCTTCAAAGGAACTACTTGAAAGTAGTTATTGGTATGCTTTTAATTGTTGGCAATAGAATTCACTCAATGCATCAGCTCCTGAATTTAGTGCTGAGTGCTGTAGGAGATTGCTGCATTTTGGTGAGACATTAGTGCTTTTCACTCCTGTGTACCATAAAAGCCTTGATTATGCTGCAGATAAAAGCACCAGATTCAGACCTGTTGTTTTCCCCACCCTCCCTGGAATGAATTAAGTAAAATATGGAGGGAGCTTAACTGGATGCACTTTAATTGTATTATATCTAGGATATCTCTGCCTTTTAATGTCAGGTCTTGAAGATGGTTAAAATGTTGAAAAGCATTCTTAACTTTTAAGAGAAAAAGAAAAAAGGTGGAAAACCACAAAAAAACCAATAAAAACCAACTTAGCTTGCCAAAATGGAATTTGCTGTTAGTATGCAGGCACCAAGATATGCCTTTATTAGCAAAAAGTGTGGGTTAAGTATAGTTTGAGAGGTGGCATTTGATTTGGTCACTTTATTAACTGTCAGGATGATCCATGATTTTGGTCTAGGCCCCATCCCTGGAGGTGCTTAAGACGAGGCTGCATGTAGCTCTGGGGAACCAGGTCTAGTGGCAGGTGTCCTTGTCCTTGGCACAGTGGGGATGGAACTCGATGAGCTTTAAGGTCCTTTCCAAACCAAACCATTGGACACTTTTCCAGAGATGCCTGAGCATTTCTGGGGGATGGCACAGCCTGAGGCCAGCATGGCTGGTGTTGCTGTGCCTGGGGGTCAGGGACCTTCATGCAGGAGACGTGAGAGATGCTGCATGGGGCTGCAGAGCATGGACGTATGTGTTCTTGTGGGCGTGCACCAAATAAATTTTCTTCTGAGCCTGTAGGGATTTCTGTTTGGGATGCCATGTGGTAACTCTGAGTGTCTGCAAACAGAAGTCGTGGTAGGAGTCAGAAGCAGCACAAACTATTTTAGGTGTTCAAAATGATCTTTCCTGTGGAGCAGTAATCCTTTTAGTACTGGAGGTGAAGGAAGCTTGCTCTGTGTGCATGTATCATAAACACAATATATGTGACTTTATTGGTAATCTCTCTGTAGGGGGTTGTGTTGAACACAGTGTCCCTGAAGTCTGTGGGGAGTGATGTCTATGTTTTTAACTAATTTCTTTAGGTGTGTGTTCCTCCATGCCTAGCAAAATTTCAACCAGTACTGGAAGCAAAGGGCATTTACAGTAAGAGGAAATTAAAAAAAAAATCCAAGACACATTAATAGTAACTCTTGGACCATCTACTTACATGTACCTCCATACTATTTAAAAATCTTTTGAGCTGCGCCATGAGCAACGGATTAGGAGGTCATACTCCGATGGTGAGCTGCTGAAGTTTTTGCACCTAAAAGATTTTTTCTTTTTTTTTCCCCCCTTTTTTCAGTTTTTGTTTAAAAGAAAACAAGACAATGTAACAAGAAACCTGAAGCAGAGGCATGTCTGAGGAGCAGCAATGTTGGGGTGCATTATGTCATGTGTGCTGTGCCATGGGCCCCTTCCATCCTGTGTCACCCCTTGCTATCTGTGCGTGCTTAGGTTGTGACTATCACTCCGCAAATGGCACAAGCCAAGAATAAACCCTGACCTTTAATGCAGCCTCTGCTCCTTTCACTCCGTCCTCCTTGACCCTGAATAAGCCATTTCAGTTCACTGAGTGAGCAGAAAGCAAACCTGAGCCTACAGTTTGTGTCAGTAGCTTGGCTTAGCAGACTCAAAGAGCTCCTTACAGATAAGTGCCAGGGACAGAAAGGATCACAGGAGCAGCTGGGAGCCTGCCTGTGACTGCCAAGGAATCACAGCCTGGAAAAAGGCAGTTGTGCCTTCCTCTCCCTGTCTATTAGCAGATCTGGGTCTTCACACTGCGTGGTAGAACTTTTTTTCATTACTTGTTGTACATTTCTCAGTCCCATCTCTGTATGAGCAGCAGGGAAAATCCATCCCTCCATCTCCAAATGGGAATTTGAGACTAGTCAGTCTCAAACTTGGTAGACAAGAACAATACATTTTTAGTTGATAGATAAGTATGTATGTGAAAGATTAATTTCTTGAAAGCATAACTGGTGGGTGGCAGACTGAGGTTTTTTTTAAATAAGTTTATTCTGCATCTCTCACAGTGATAAAGCAACGTGACTGACATGAAATAAATAAAGGTCTACTTAGGATTGCATTCTTTGGAGATAATAGATAAATCTCCCTCAGCCCCATGATATTATTTCAATTCTCTAGTAAATATTTTCAATTTCAGAATGAGCTTCAGGGGAATCTCTGCAGCTACAGTCTCCAATCAGCTAGGTACTATGTCTTATTAAAAACTAATCTACAAACTTGTTCTTCCAGGAAGAGAGGGAGAATATTTTTAAAGAGACAAAAATCAGATATTGATGAAGAGTTCGTTTTATTCCCTTTTGATGTTTCCATGCCATTACTACAGTTGTGACTACTTAAGAAAAATAAATAGGTAGCCACCTAACTTAGTCATTGCTCTGCTGTTGATACCATTTGTGTGTGTAGGGGATAGGACAGGTACCACAGGTCATTCAGGAGGAAAGTTATTGAAAAACCCACCAGCAAAATTGGAGTGACTAAATCTGTTTTTTGTTTAACAGTCACTAATTAAGTATATGCTACTGTGCTTCTTTAATATCACATACATATCTGACAAGATATCTTGTAAGTAAGTCTTCATTTAAGTTTTCTTGGTGATAAATATTATTTTAGAGGAAGCTCAGCTGCATATTTCCTGCAGCAGCTGACCTTGATCCAGTTTAATAAAATCTATTTGAGCAGGAAAAGTGACGGAGATCTTAAAAATTCAACTATCAATGGGAAAACATGTATTTTAGTTTGCACTAAAAAAACACAGAGAAAGTTATATCTTTACAAATGTTCTTTTTTTTCAGGTACAGACTGTTGTAGTAGTATATACTATATCATAATTATAATATTGCGAAGTATAATATAATAGAGGAAGACTACTGGGGTTTTGAGGACAAGAAATGAAACTCAGATTTGATTAGCGCTGATTTCATTAGGCTTTATTTGGTGCTAAGGAAATACTCATTTAAATGCTAATGTATGCTAAAAAGTTACTAGCCTTAAAATTCCTCTCTTGCCTTTTTGTCGACATGACCAGTTACAAAAGGGAGTGTTTAGCGGAAGGATGTTCACAGAAACACCAAGTTCTTGGTTACTGTTCCATGAAAAAGGTCTGCGGGTGGAAGTCGTGCTATAAAACTCGTCTTCCTTGCCCCTGCAAGTTGTCAGCAGGCAGCTGATCCATGGGGTAGAGACAGCCACACCAGCAATGCTGTCAGGGACAGCTCAGCAGCCCCCAGCCTCTTAGGGGATCTGGATCTGCCCCTCTTCTGCTGCAGTGCAGATTTTGGAGTTTGAGATGCTGATGAGTGGGAGCTGGCAGCAGCTCCAGGTTTTGCACCCGTGTGTGGGCAAGGCGAGCAGTGTGCTCTCTTCCCCTGGCTTATGCTGTGGGGGCAGCAACCTCTCGCAGAAGGGTGGCAAAAAAAGACAGCTGAAGGCGATAATGTCTTTCACTAGCACAGCTAAATTTGTGAGGTGTCGTCGCTCAGCACCCTCATTGCCAAGTACACTGTGTGTTCCACCGCGTCTGTGGAACAGCAGGTCCCTTTTTGGGGGAACAACAGGCTCCACAGACACAGCAGACATGGGCTTGGGGGATGTTTGCCATCCTGGGTACCCCAAAATGTTGTTGCATTCCATATCTGTCCGTGCCCCAAACTTTTGCCCTCTCCTTAAGAGCCTGTGGCCGGAAAATGGAACTGGGGGCAGAGTGAGTGGAATTCTAGCCCTTGACTGAGTAACTTGGCTTACTCCACCATTTTTCCTTCTTTTTTTCCCCCAGGAAGTTAATAATATGTAACAACTTTGTATCTTAAAATAATTTACTTTTTTTCCTATTGCTACTTTTTTTTTTTTTTTTTTTTTTTTTTTTTTTTTTTGGTAAACTGTTATTTTTTTCCTTATCGCTACTTGCATTTGTTTTTTTCCCTCATTGGTTGAAAGGGAGTAGTTAAATTAAAGGGTAGGTAACTCATTTTAGAGTGTCCTTATTAAATTGCCTTAAACCAAGATCTTTGCTTTCATAATTGAGTGCTTCAGATAGAAAGGAATAGACTTTCTGCTGCTCCATGAAATAATATTTATGGTGTTTTTCTGTCATATGAAGTCAGTTCTAACTTGACTTGAAAATCATTTTGCTCACTTTTATTGCATTTTTCATGTTACAAGTAAATTGTGCAGAAGATGAAGTCTCATTCTCACAGGGTTTAGATTTCCTTGTTTCAGGGAGCACAATTGCTTCTTTGCAATTAAGTGCTTGGTGTCAGGATGCTGGGACAAAGACACCCAAAAAGTTGGCATTCTGGGGAAGCTGAGTTACTTTGAAATCTAAAAATTAGTAAAATTTATCAGGTCCTTACAAACAAAAGTAATACCATATGATTCTGAAATTATATTACAGGTTTTATTCAAATCTAAGTTGATATTAACTAAGTGGAAATCTTTCAATTGCCAAAAAAACCCATGGTATTTCAGTCTTTCTGAATGTAAAAATATATTTGAAGGTAATATTTCAGACCTGACAGACTGAGTGGTGCATGCTGCTCCATCAGATAAGTGTTGTTTCAGCCTTGGTAAAGGAAAAAATGAGTTGCCATTTGAGGTGTAGGGGTTACTCTCTTCTGGCTCATCCCAGAGTGGCTTCGTGCAAGGAACTTGGTTGAAAAGCTCCTCATAAAAGACAGAAGAAGTTTCTTTAAAGTTGGAAGAATTTGTAAGGATTTCTCGGGCAAACTCAGTTTTAAATAAGGGATAGTGAAATTTCATTATGTTTGCCAAGCATTTGGTATTTGGAAATGGTTCAAGTAAATAAAAAGAATATATCTGATGTTTTGAAAGTTTTAGCTTGATTTTGAAATATTCTGTTTAATCCCATCTTGAATTATACTTCCAAATATCTAATAAAGTGAATAATGCTTTTAAATACCTTCTATTCACTGGGTTTTCTGTCTTCAGGAATTTACAAACCCTTTTGTTTTCTAAGATACATATTTTCATGTCTGAATTTCATTCCTAATTCTCTGTAGCTTCAAAATTTAAAATGAAGCTAGGTGAAGATACCATACTGTTTTACTGTCTGTCCCTTAACGTGACTCCTGTTTGAAAATCAAGTGGGAAATAACTTTTTAGGCAACTGTGTCACACAAATGGGGCTTGGGTCATTTTGATTCCAACACCTGTACATCAGGAATCAATGGAAACTTGCCTCTCTTGGTGATTGTTTACACAGGTGGATCCATATGGATGGCAGGCAAATGTTGTGCTTTTCTGGACTTGAGGCCTCAGGTGAAATATCATTGTTTTGTAACTTGCTAAAAAAGTCAAACACCAATACTAGCAATAAAACCCCACCAAAAAACCCTCCCCAAAAATATCTCAAAGAAAACAAAAAAAAAACCAAACAAAACTCTTAAAAAGCCAAAAAACTGTAACCCTAAACAAACCAAGAGTATCAACCCCCTTTAAGTACTGTTGTTTTCCAGATCAAATGTATCTGGAAGTGCCTTACAAAATTAAGCAAGTGACTTAAGAATCAAGACCCATGTGTAGGAAAAGGGAACAAAATCACAAGTCAAAGCCTCAGTGGAGTATTGCTAGAGACAGGTGGTAGCAGGGGCTGAAGAAAAGTGGAGGAGCAGCAGGTAATAGAGGGGAATGCTATTATCCAGCTTGAGCTCTGCTCAGGGTGACTTTTAGAGACACGGAGAAAAGTTTTGATTTACTTTTTGAAGCAGACTCCAGGGAAATGATCTGTTGCAAAGTGTTCAGAGGAATTGCTTCTTGTACCACAGAGATTTGCATAATGTTCTTCTTGGGTTTGGGGTTGCAAATGGTTTGATGCAGGGAAAATCGTATGTTCAACCTTGGGTGCTTTTCTCCATCCTAAATCCTCGAGCTATAAAAAAGGAAAAAGGTTCTCTAGAAAAGCCCAGGAAAATAGGCACTAGTTTGTTGAGGGAAATTTTGGGGACATAGCCTGCAAACATTGTTTAACAAACACTTAAACAGCAAGGATAATATAAAAATGTAAGACTATTGGGAGAAACCTTGCTGTTAAGTGAAGAACATAATTTGATGATTGAAGAGGTCATAAAACTCTTCAAAGAACACTTTATAACTCTGATTAATAAAATTCATTTAATTAAAAAATATAATAGTAAAGGATGGAAAAATAATTTGAAAAAGAAACTAACTTTGAAGAGTTCTCCAAAATGTTAGCAGGAAAGAAAAAAAGAACCTAGAGGTTTATATCCTTGCAAATGAGTGATAACAGGAGGTCTGTTCAGATCGCAGAAAAAGCTGAAAATAACAGGATGCATCCTAGTCCTGTGCCTGTTTTTCAGAAAAAGAGAAGAACTAATCCAAATTGAGGTCAGAAGACCAGCCACAGCTATTTATGATATAGCTACTTCTAAATGTTTCTTTCATTAGTTTTGGAGCTTTGTTTTGTTTTAGTTACTAGGTGTGTGAAGATGGATTCAGAGACCTAGCATACAATTGAGAGGAAGATAAAAAACCCTGAAATCCAAACAAGCCCAAACACAAAAGGAAAAACTCCCACCAGCAAAAAAGCCCCAAACACACAAACAAAAATCCCTTCTTTTGTGTTTTGTTGTGCTTTTTAAGTTTATGTTTTTATTTAGGCAATACTGAATATGAAAAGGTGCAGTCTAAACTGTAGTAGATGTAAAATGGTTTGAATTGTAACTAAATTTATTCTTGGCACATGAGCAGCCTCAGCCTGGTACGCAAGAAGAGCTGAGAAGCTGCTGTGTCATTGCCCTTTATGCAATAGTCTGGAAGTGAGCATGCTCACTGGAATGGGATCTGTCTCCTGAACAGGCAGCTAAAATCATCAGACTATCTGGCTTTTTGTCTGAATGCTTGTGGTGACCCTTCCTATAGGAAGTGAATATTCCAGCAGTGTCTAGAACCTGTTTTTCAGGTTACTATACTGAATATGCATCCTGAATAAACTCATTATTATGGATTAGGAAATTGTTCTTGGATGCCTGATATCCAAGTTTAAATGCACTTTGCCTTCATTAAAAAGTGGGTAGGTGAACAGACATTTAAAGCACTGATAAAAGACTGACATGGGCTATTTTTTTCAATACATTAGGCTCAACCCTGAAAAAGGGAGTCTTGTGTTTAGATCTTGTGTTAGAATCAAAGTCTAAGATGACATCAGCTGAAGAGGGTTTACACTAACCTGAATTTTACCTTCATGCAGCAGGGAGAGCTCAGCATAGTGTTTACCCTCCTTTTACTTCACAGAGCAAAGCAGTTGCTTAGCTCAGCTCCAAGTGTCACTTGTGTTGGGAGTGTGAAAGACATTTGACTATCATTTACCTACAGCTGATGTCCACATACAAGTATGCTGGCATATTCCCTGGCTGATGCTGATTGTCAGTGTTACCTTTTCCAAAGATCTCAGTGTGGCTACTCCCATACATTCCCATGTAACTTAATGGTGAATCTGAACTTTTAAACATATTGGCATAAAAATCAATAAAAACCCCAGAATATAATATACAGCGGGAGACTAGACTTGAAAAATTCTTGTATCCAGCCTAGAAACTGAAGATCCCTCTTTGTCACTGTAAGTCTAGGTGCAGCCAAGGCAGGGCTATAGTGCTTTTGGGTAGAAACTGGTTTAGAGGATGTATTAGCTAAAGACACACTAAAAGTGATGAATTACTTCCTGGTGTCATAACTGTAGAATATCTTTTCTGCAGTCATGAGAAACTGAAAAATGGAGTCCTATTCCCACCTCTGCTGCTTCCTGGTGTAACTTAGGAGTTGGCACACCTCCACATGTTGGGAGGCTTGTATAACTCTCACATTTAGTAAGCGCATCATTAAGCTGTGCTCTGAAGCTCTCTGGGGTTCAGTCCACTTGAATTGCTAATCTTTCCACCTGCTAGTTGTCATTAAAAAAAGTTTTAGGAAGAAGAATTGTTTTGTAATTAATACTTGTAGAACTTGGTGCCTTTTATAAAGAGTTTTGATTTTTGACTCCTTGACTGTAAAGCTAGCAATATTTCCAATCCTTTCCCTTCTATCAAAGGCCTCGAGAGTGTCTTAGAACTTCATAATCCAGGCTTTTGGTGCAGAGTTGAAACTGTTCAGAAAAGATAAAAAACTGATAGAAGTCTAGGAAAAAAATAAAGGTGTTCTTTGGGGAATCCTTTAGTTGATGAACAACATTTTTCCTGTTATGCCTAGGTAAACAGCTGTATTCATTCAGCTGGAATTAGCATCATGCATGAACCATGGGACAATGTTTTGGCAAGAAAGAGGCTTGTCGTGAGATTTCCAATAAAGACTTGAGATGAAAGATTGTATGATCACTTAATCTTGTTGAATGTAGTACAAAACACTAAGTGTATTAGAGCAGGTATTTAAATGATAACAAATCCCGATGTTAGACCTCCTAGAAAACAGTCTTTTCTTCACTCAGTTGCTGCTCTTAGGACTTCTTTTCACTTTGGGGTATTTACTCTTCTCTTTTGTTGTTGACTAGTTTGTTTTGATACGTACTTTTTATTTTTTGGCCTGTAAATGCTTGCATTTATTAACAAATATATGCAAAGAAAACCCCCACAAATCCGTATGAAGTAGAAATCTAGATTACATAACTATACTATATAATATAAAATCATACAATTGGAAAATTATATGCATTGTATATTTTATATTGTATATTATACATATGATATGAATATTCATAATCTAGTGTACAGCTCAGAGGTAGTATCATGAATGAAGTATTAGAAATATTCACATCCATTACAGGAAAAAATCTGCATGTCTTTTATTGTTTTCAGGGGTAGTTTTGGAGGGGTTTTTTGCTAGTTTATAAGTGTTTTACAAAGTAATACTTACATGATCATCAACATAACGGAGAATAGGTGATAGGCAATGCAGTTTCTGTAAATGGGTGTGACTACTACTTGCTGCTTAAAAAATACTTCTTGGTTTCAAAAGGAAAGCTATTACTGAGGCAGCAATTAAAGTTAGGATCTTCTAACTTGTTTTCATAAACATGGACTGGTCTGGGTTGAAATGGACCTTAAAGCTCATCTAATTCCAAAAATCAGTGTGCCATGGGCACGGGCCCCTTCCACCAGACCAGGTTGCTCAGAGCCCCATGCCTTAGGTTTTAGCTTTCATGTTTTTCAGATTCTGTGCTGCCTAGGGATGTAGTTCTGAGCCTCATATGAAGNGTACTTTTTATTTTTTGGCCTGTAAATGCTTGCATTTATTAACAAATATATGCAAAGAAAACCCCCACAAATCCGTATGAAGTAGAAATCTAGATTACATAACTATACTATATAATATAAAATCATACAATTGCAAAATTATATGCATTGTATATTTTATATTGTATATTACACATATGATATGAATATTCATAATCTAGTGTACAGCTCAGAGGTAGTATCATGAATCAAGTATTAGAAATATTCACATCCATTAATGGAAAAAATCTGCATGTCTTTTATTGTTTTCAGGGGTAGTTTTGGAGGGGTTTTTTGCTAGTTTATAAGTGTTTTACAAAGTAATACTTACATGATCATCAACATAACGGAGAATAGGTGATAGGCAATGCAGTTTCTGTAAATGGGTGTGACTACTACTTGCTGCTTAAAAAATACTTCTTGGTTTCAAAAGGAAAGCTATTACTGAGGCAGCAATTAAAGTTAGGATCTTCTAACTTGTTTTCATAAACATGGACTGGTCTGGGTTGAAATGGACCTTAAAGCTCATCTAATTCCAAAAATCCGTGTGCCATGGGCACGGGCCCCTTCCACCAGACCAGGTTGCTCAGAGCCCCATGCCTTAGGTTTTAGCTTTCATGTTTTTCAGATTCTGTGCTGCCTAGGGATGTAGTTCTGAGCCTCATATGAAGTGCCAGGAAGCTCTCTTCGCAGAGTAGGCAGACAAAACAAATCCTTTCCTGTTGAAGGCCAAGGACAACTTTTAGGCCCAAAACATAAACAACAGTGGACTGAAGGGAGGAACAAGAAGGATGAGACCCCACAACCTGAAGCTGTAATTGGACAATTAAACCCCAATATGCAAATGACCCAAAACATAAAGGGATAAGACCTTGTGACAGGTTGTCCATTTTTTGTGACCATTTTGAGTCCACCTTGGGTGTAGCCCTGGTCAGTCTCTTGTGCTGCCCAAGCTGTACCCTTAAAGGCCTTTCAATAAATACCTACTTTATTCTCTAGCTCTGTCCAGTCTCAGTTCAAGGTCAGCCTTCCCAAGGCATCACAACCTGGCCTTGAACACTTTGAGAAATGAGTCCACAACTTCTCTGGGCAACTTACTCCAGTACCTTGCAAGCACCTTGCAAGGAATTTCCTCCTAGCAGCTGATTTAAACCCACCCTCCTTCAGTTTAAGGCCCTCCCCCTTGTCCTATCGCTCGTGAAAGGTCCCTCTTGAGCTTTTTAGAATTAAATATAAAAATTAAATAAAAATCTTGAATTTTGTGAACTTCAATACTCAAATTTAGATGTAGGGGCTTGAAATAAAATTAGTCTTGTATAACTGAATGTTAGACATACTAGAAAATTAACACAAAAATTTGTGTTTGTGCTAGTATTTGGGGGTTTTCATAAACAACTTGACATATTGGCTTTGTGTATTTGCTCAACGTATATCTGTAGCTGCAAAATACACTTATATTAGTGGACATGGCTGCATATTCTTTCGGAGAAGGTTTATAAAATAGTGAATTATAAAACTATGCACATCCCAGCTGCTGCATATTCTCTGGGTACTATTGGTTGTTCTTGCTCACGTCAAGTAGCTCTGCGTACATGCATCATCCCTGTAATTTTCATCACATTAATGAGATTCATTAGCTGTTCAGGAGGAAGAGACATGTCAGGTGTTGCAGAGAAGTAGGTTGATTAACTTCCAGGTTTTATTGGAAATGGTGAAATAGTGTCCTGCAAGATTCCCTGTGAGGATGTGTGTGGTGTGTGTTCATAAAGTAAATACAAGTGGTGGGTGACTAAAGGCAGAACTTCCACAGCTGGGCACACACTTTCCTTTTTGATTCCAAATGACATTGCTTGGGGCAGTTTCTGTCCATAAGGATAGCCAAGTGTCAGGGATTTGATAGCTATAAATGAGTAAAATTCCCAAAATCTCAATAAAGGAAGTGTTCACGTTGGCAACTCTGTGTGGTGGCAGGAGGGGTGAAAGAAAGAGAAGAAGAAAGTAGGTTACAGTATTTCATAATGTAATTACAAAAGGTGATTTGAATTTGATTGTCTGCAAGAAATGCTGATAAGGGTGAATCTCTGTGCACTTCAAGATCTGAATGCTGAGGCCAGATCATGTCTCTGCAGACTTGTGTGGAAAAGCACAGCTTTTTCATGACCTCCTTCTCTCTCCCATTAGGCTTTTGCCTTGTAAAAACAGGACAGACTTGGAAATGCATTTTACAAATTTAGAAGTGACCATGTACTTTTCAGGTTGGCTGACCAAAAAAAATTCATTCTATTCATTCTTTGTGAGAAGAGATTAAAAAAGAAAAAAAGCCTTTAGGGAATCCCTTATTTAAAGCAAAGTGAAGATATATACATGTGCTCCATTCAAAGTTTGTTCTCATATAAACAGCATACCAAGATTTTGTTTTGCATCAATAGCAGGAAGAAGGAAAAAAAGTCTTGAAAGGCAAAACAATAAGCTGACATATATAAAAGAAAAAGTTCTTAATTTCTTGCTGTAAACTCTGAATTTAAATCTTTGATATAAACTTAATTGTGTTTTGTCTGTAGGAGCAGTTTGTGATGAGTTGTGGCTTTTGAATAGGCTTTTCCTTCTTTTTTGTTTTTCTTTTCCTTTTTATTTCCAGTGGTATTTCTAATATGTCAGCAACAAACTGAAGTTATATAAAACTAAATCACTCCAATGTCTTCTGTACAATTAGAGTGCATTGGGTCTTTCACACATACCCTGAAAAATGGCACTGCCAACATGCTCCACTCTAATTTAGCCCATGCTTATTTTGGCCTCTTTGGACATTGTTGCCTGATCTCAATTATAAAACAAGTGTCTAGAGAGTGGACTGATAAATTATTTGCTCCCTAATCCATCCCCCTTCTTTATCTTCCCTATCTGTTCTTAACACCTGTAATTCCAGTTTATCTTAATGATAGAAATACCTGGTCTGGCAGCTACCCAAAACTCGAATGTTCATGTGATTTTTATTGGAAAAGGAAGGGAAGAAGTTATCTTATTGTATCTGAAAGTTTTTGTGAGACCTGGGATTCAAAAGGGAAAAATTAAATAAAAAGCCAGGTTTGGGGTTTGTAGGGTTCTTCTTGCTCAGAGTGTGTATATAAAATAGGTGAGGAGAATTAGTAGAAGACACTGGAGAAACATATGGAATTGCTTCTGGATCAGCAGTTTAAATTTGCTAATGCTAAAAAGCCAGAATAATACTGGCTCAGAACAGGCACCTATATAGAAAGAAGATATCCTGTGCTAGGCACATGTTTCTGATGAATGCCATACAAAAAATTTTGCAGCTCTTGCAGGGAAAAGCTCTCTACTTACCAAGTAGAGAAATGTGGTATTTATGGCTGACTTGAAGGGTTTGTAATTCAAGCCTCAGTATATTCATAGCTGGCTTTATTATATTGCATACCTGTGGGATATAGTAAAACCTCAACCATTTGTAGCCACCTAAGTTACTGAGCTTAACTGTTGATACCACTCCAAAATCATCCTTCCATTGGTCCTTTGGTATTCATTTTAAGATTATGTATCTTTGATTTTAACCATTTAATTTCAATACTTGCTGCTTTCCCTTTCCTTCCCATTTATATTGTAACATGTCTTTGGGCTGTTTATCTGCACAAAATTCCTCTGTCTCATGGGACATTTGGATAAGATTAAAAACAATCAAACAAAAACCCCAAGAAACAAACAGTAAAAAAACCCAAATCAAAACACACTCCCCTCCCCCCCCCCAATTTCCTACATTCCTCTAGCTGGTGGAGTTGTTGTGTGCAGCAATGATTCTTTTCTTGTGAAATGCTGGTGTTCCTGCTTGCTTTAGGTACTACTGCTTTTTTCTTGGTTAGGGACTAGACCAGGAAACTTTGCATCTGCTTTGCTAATCGTGTTAAATGGCTTTGTGTGAGAAGTTGTAAATATTGCTGTGTATACCCTATAGTAAAAGTTAATGTTTGCAGTAAATTACATTGCATGAGACTACACTTTTAATTAAGCATGTGTTGATATTAGAGCTACTTTAACCTGCTGCACTTAAAGCTTGCTCAGCAATGCAACCTGTGAGTGTTTTTTGCTTGCCATTGACAGCAAGCATAATCTATCTTCATAAGGAAGCAATTTTAAAGTTTTTTTTTCCAGAAAAAAAACAATTTGGAGCTTAAACAATACAAAAAACTTGCTATTACATAACAAAGCATGAGCTAACTTATACAATGGAAAAATACAACAGATACTAATGTCATGACTCAAGGAAATATCAGCAGATCTGAATGGAATGCTAAGGGAATGTGTTATTCAAACAATATTTTTGTGCAAAGGATACTGGGTAAAATATTGTTAACTAAAATGTCTATCTCCCACAAGTACATTTTACAATGCATAGCAGAAGTTTGTATGAAAATTTAATATTTTTCTTGGCAATAGCTTGGTACTAGTGAAATCAGAAATGTAGGGAGATATGAAAAATGAAGCAGCTGCTTCAGGAACAATTTTTTTTTATTAGACCACATGAAATGTGTATCAGTTGCATGAATAGCTTGAGAATCCCTAAAATATCTCTGAGAGAAGAAAAAGCATTTTTGACACAGTTACTAAGTATGAAGTTAATAAAATTGCTAATATATTTAATTTTCATTTGAATGCTAGTTTATGTCAAAGCAAAAATATGAAAAGTGACAGATGTTCTTATAGTGCTACCACTATATGACACACACTTTGTGTAATGTTGCATTTAATGAGAGAGAAACTGGCTGTCTTGGCATATAATCCTTGATTTTTTTTTACACCATATCAGTAAGATGATGTACCTTATGTGTCCTTTTATCTTTAAACGTAAAGATGCCTTAAACGTGTGCAAATACTAAATAACTTTGAGAGGAAAGCTTAGCTGTGTATTCCATGAAGACATCCCAACAGTGTGGACTACACCAGTCACTGAAATAGTGTGTTTGGTTTAAATGGATTTACTCAGCCAATAAGATCACTTAATTTGGGTTTTTTTTGTTAGTTTTTTAGACAATTTTTCAGTTTTGGAGGTTTTCTGGTTTGGTGATTTTTTGTTGTTTTTTTGGGTTTTTTTTGTGTGTGTGTGAGGGGGAAATTTTGTAGCTGTAACATACCCCAAGCGTGTAGTCTGGCTATGTTTTGATTTCCATTGATCAAGTTTTCTTTACAGAAAGAGGTGAAAAGTAAAAGTAGCAATGAATACGTTCACAAATCAGATATTCTGTAGTTCCTCACAGGGATTTAAAGTTGGAACCGAGTACAGGAGGTGTGCACATATGATTTGCGGTTCTGTACATAGACAAACTTGAAGGCTATCAAAGAAGGATACTCATGGGCAACGAAACTTAGATAAAATGAAATTAGGCATGGTTGTACTATTGGAAATTTGTTTCCTCTAAAACTTATAGTATGACTGTTTTTGGAGGAATATTATGGAGTCTTATTTTAAGGTATCACCTTAATACACCTCCTACATTATGATGGGTTATTTTTCAGATTCATGGGCTAATGCAACAGGGTAACCCTACAGTGAAAGGCTCTGTACTTCTGATGTTCTGCAGGTAATTAGCTATTGCACTTTAGCTCATTACTTCATAGGTGATAAATTTCTTTGGGGAAAAATGCTTTTAAAGAGTTTGACAAGTTTAATTAATCTATTAAAACTTTGACTCTTGGATGAATTTACAAGAAACATCATTCTGTTTCAAGGGCAGCTCAGCTACCACCCTCTACCACCACATCAAAATGGCACTAAGGCGCATAGACAATACCAATTTGCAAAGGTAAAACGTGTTTTTGTACCTGGACATCCAGACTATGGGCACTATGTGTTTTGCTGAATGTGCAACAGAAGAAAATGCTGTTTTGGTACTGTCCATATAAAGTGGTGACAGGTAATTAATATTCAAAGCAAAATAAATTCCTGCAGTCAGATGCCATCCCTTTTCCGCTGGGAGTGGTATTATTGAATCTCAAAATCAAGGAAAAGGGTATTAATCTTGCAATGCAAATGTGAGTATTCAAAAGGCAAAGCAGGACTAGGCTTCCTTAAGTGTTTGCATTCTGAAGTGTCTTAAAGCAGTGTATATTTTTTTTCTCTTTTGTCTCATTTGAGGTACAAAATAGCTTTAAGAAGCAGCCATTTGTCATTCTTGGTTTTTCTTTCTAGTTCCATATGTTCATTTCAGTTTCTAGGCTGCTATTCAAATCCTACTCTGAAGGTGGACTTCCAATTTTTTTCTGGATTTTTTTTTTTTACTGCTATATGTGGTGTTTCTAATATTTGACTTAAAAATATGTCTTTTTTTACAACACGTTTGTAAGTAAAAGTAGAATGGTTACTAGTGCTTTGTGTTGGCTGTGAGGTGATAAGACTGAAAGCCAATGGGTGCCACGTTGAATCACTAAAAATGTGACCATGTCTCAGTGTACTTCGCACTGTGAAACAGTCAGAAATCAGGTGGCATTAACGTAATTTCCTGATGAAAATATTCAGCAGCTGGACACTGAGGTTTGGCCACAAATCAAATGTAGAAATAGAGATAATTTTTCTGTTTATTTCAGGGACTTTCATAAATTTACACAGCAGTATGTAGTTAAAGAATCCAGTTCTTGAGACCTGCCTTAACTCTAGCCATCTTTTTATTTCTTCTTTTCAGCTTTACAATTTCTTTTTGCAAGTAATCATCATTCTCAACAGGAGAATAATCCTTAATAGGAAAGAATGCTGTTGATATGACTTTTATTGCTACACAGCTCTAATTTATTTCAAGACAATATCATACCCACTGGAAAATGAGTTAACTGTTAATAATAATAAAAAAATCTGCAATTGTATAATTGAAGAATTTAATATCACAAGCATAGAGAAGACTGAAGGTTCAGGGGGAAAACAAGAAACAGCTGGCAAACTTTTGTCCCACAATCAAATTGTCTTACTAACAGTAGGCATGAAAATAACCAAAGCTGCAGAGAGGAATATGTCCATTAATTTAATGCGTATGTTTTATCAAGTGGTTTTATCTATTTACAGGCTAAATCAAACAAAGCTCAGCCAAGAGACAAGCTACCATAATTTTTTTTCATTTCCTGTTCCCTGCATGATGGATTTGACGTGTACAGGTCAAGGTAAAATCTCTGCCCATTGAAACTTATGCACCAACCTACATATTGACCAGAGCATTGCGACTGCCATCCAAATGGATTAGTGCATTTGGAAATTTCTGACTAATGGTTGAAACTGGGTACAAAATGAACAGGGAATCACTTGGTGGTTGTGCGGTTCCTAAGGGGTGACTGGCTCTTAAACCGTTTTCCAACAGGACAGAGTCCTATTGATCCAGCGCTGTAGTGTTGAGTGTGGGTACAAATGCCCGTGCATGCAGTGGGTCTTGGCATGTAATTTGCTGATTTGTAAGGAAATGTTTCCATTATATGTGGTACAGTACTGCTGTGGATGCAGGGCAGCAGCAGGAGGTGAGTGTCCACCCCATGGACCCTGGCTGCTCTTGAAAAAGGGAAGAACGGAAGGCTTCCTGCAAGGATTTCTTCTGTTTACAATTCATGAAAGGCCATTTGCTCCAATTTGAGTAGAGTGTTTAACAGCAATATTAGTACTTGTATGCACCTCAAGGCAAAATATTTTCTTAGAGTCCTGGGTGTTCACTTTTAGTAATACTAAAAATATTTATCCTTTCTTTCCTAATGTCCTTCTGCATTAGCTATGTTTTGGAAGAAAGAGTAACCCAGGCAACCCAACACTCTAGCCCTTAGGCAGCCTGTAGGCATTCGGCCTTTACAGAATGATAATAATGATAAAAGACCCCTCACAGTGCTAGCAGCAAATTTAACAGCACTTTTGACAGGTGAAAGTCTGTACTGCTGAGGTAAAGCAGAGGGGAAAATAGGCAGCATGACTAAGTGCTATTTCTGTTTGGTTTATAACAGTGCCTTGGAGATTTAATAAAGCAAGATTTTTAGAATATTTTGAAACAGACTGATCCATATTGGAACAGTATCCTGAGACAAAGGGCCAGGGCAAGAACTGCAGGAAAGGAAAATTCTTCATTCTCTGCAGCAGCCACAAAGGGCTGAGGACAGCAGTCCCTTCCCACTGGCGTAACTTAGTGGTGGGAGATGCTGACTTGGTTGTGCAGAGCCTATTTGCAGTATTGAGCTTGTTCTGTCACACCATGGAAAGTTCACAGCCTGGCCCATGTCTGGAGCAGGCTGTGAAGAGGATAAGTAGTTCTCAGCTGGCTCAGGGAGACAATCCCTCCTCAGCAGGAAGACCCCACTAGTTTGTACATCAAGGCTTTCCTGGACAAATTAGTATCCACAGACTGAAAGGTTTCAACACTGTATGATGGATGGCATCTATTTTATCTATTTCAGTTTCTCTTACTATTTTAAGAAATGTTTTGACTGAATCAATGGAGAGGACTGATTTCCCAGGAGGGAGAAAACTCTGCCTTGGGCAAAGAAGATCTGGTGCCGGGGAAAGAGGGACAGTGGAGTGTAAGAAACCAGGGGAGTAGGAGCCTGTGTGAAGGGACATGAAGTGCAGAAAGGTGTGAGGAGCAGCCCTTCAGTCCACAGAGGACACAGATTTGTCTGCACCACAGAGGCCTAGGCAAGGGTTGCTAGAACTTGGAAAAAATGTGTTTAGAAACAAATGCCTGCTCCAGTTTGGTGAATTCTCCCTATTTAAAATGCTAATTATTCTAATTGATAGCCCACCAACTTCTTGTTTATTGTTTGTATGTTAAAAGCCTTCAGATTTATTTTGATCAGATTGGTTCAGTCTGGGAGACACTATAACTTAAAGCTTTGGCCAGCTGGGCATCTGGTCTTACCAGGCAATAGTACAACGTACAGGGCCTGGAATTGCAGAAATGTACAGCTGTTCACAAAGTGAGGGTGATGTCTTCCTTTGGGCTGGATACACTTCTTCCAGCCTTCCTGTAGCATCCATTCTACACAGCAGACTAGAGAATTGTGATTGGGACCCTGTGATTGCAGAGTAATTCTGAAAATGCTTTATTTCTGAGAGACATGAAACTGCACAACTTTGGGTGTGTTGACCTTGAGTTACTGAGTGACTTTATTAAGAGCTTCATACTTCATATTCACAGTTTGTAATTTCTGTGTTGAGGAGTGACTGTTTGCGTCTTTCCTGAAGTTTGCTGATGCCACTAATTATATATGGTAGGTTAGTAGAGGAATAATATAAATTAATCCTGGCTGTAGGGGTTTTTAAATTTATTTCAACTGTTACCAAGTTGTGTTCAGGATGTTCAGTTATTTCTTTTGTTAAGATAGAGAGAAGGAATGCTTGTTTGGGACAGCAAGAGGGATCAACATGTGCATTAGATACCTAAATAAGGATAAAGAGTTGCAACTATCCCATATCCCAAACAGAAAAAAAATTAAAAGCTTGATGAATACCAATTTGTTCAGTAAATGGGGCAGATTACCTTGTTGGAAAGATGCTGCTATATCTGATCTATTTTAAGCCAGCTGTAGAGGCAGAGGCTTTATCAAGATGGACTTATATTGATTATTTGTTATTTGTGTTTCCATATTTGTTTGGTTCTGTTTTTCCCTTTTTACAGGCAAGCCTTACATCTAAGGTATAATCTGCATTTTGCTCCTCTTCCAGCTTTTAGAGGGTAAATTAAGTGTACATAATCTTGTCTTCTACTGCTAAGAATGTTCATAGTACAGAGCTGTTAGCATGAGTGAGGATGTCATGATATGCATGTGCTGAGGGAAAACACAATGAGGTCTTCAGATGCAAAACAAAATTTCAAGTTTTAATGTTCTTTTTGGCTGTATGTGTATTTGGGTAAAGTTAAGTTTTTCTACAAGGGTGCTGAAGCACTCATGCCTGCACAGGACTTCGGGACCATTTCTTATGGAACCTTGTAAAGCAAAAAACTCTTTGGACTCTTTAGTGGGTATATCAGTTGTCTGCCCTAATCACAGTCTTTTATTATAGCTGAAATATGCCATGGCTCAAATGAAGTTAAGCAGTTGCATCGGGCATGTTGTAGGTTTTTTATGGTATATGTTTTCCATTGCAAGAGACTTTTTTTTAAATTCTTCACTAAATGTATGGCAGGTATAAATGGAGCTGTAATTTAGTAGTCTAACTTATATTAGATGATTATTCTTCCTTTGGTTTTTACTAGGTTAACTAAATGGATGACAGTTGTATGAATGTAACATTGTTCAGCAATGATAGATTTTTCTGTTTGCCTATATGGCTGGTTTATTATTTTTTGAGAAGCTGAAGCTTTGAAGTAACTTCAGACTCTTGATTGATAAAGATCAAATAAAGTACTAAAATAGGTATGAGAACTGACAGAGAATGTGTGAGTGTCATGAATTTCAACCCACCCCCTCCCTGCTTTAAATTGGTCTACATGATGAACAAATGTAAGTTATTAAAATCTGTGTGTGTGAATCTGTGTGTGTAAAAAAAAAAAGGAATGAAGTAACTGCAACCTCAGCTACAAATCACAGCAGATCACACAAAATCTGCATAGAAACAGGATTTCCTCACTTAGAAAATATTGCCATTATTCATGTCTACAATGCTGCTTGGCATACGTGACTTCTTAAACAATTATTTTAATATGCTGTGTATAGACTTGCCGTTAATCAAGAAATAAAATATTGATTTTGCTAGTAAAGCTAGGCTAGGCTCTTTTACCTCCACCAGCTTGTTGGTTCTTTGAGTGTTTGAATTCCCCATCTGACAACCTTTTCTGGCCATATTTTGCAATTTGTTCTAGCCAAGTAAGTCCTTTAGGATTACTCTTTCCAAAGGGTGAACCTAATAGAACCATATAAAATACTCCCAGAAGTGAAGATGTACTTGTTCAGCCCAAAGGAATAGCCAAGCTCATGCAATAGACACATATAAATGAAGATAATAGCAGTCAGGGGCTCTATAAAGTACTACCCATAAGACACTGTAACAGGACTGTGAAATGTATTAGTCAGTCAGTGATTTTGCAGAGCTCAAATTATATGAAGCAAGGATTTTCAAATGTCACTTGTCTAAAGAGTGCATTAATGTAGCAGAAGAGATGATTTAATACTTCTCTTTAATAAAAGTAATCCTTAATAAAAATACCTTGGATGGTTTTTTCTTGTCTCTTAGTTACACTACTGTTCTACATAAGCACCAGAATGAGGGAAACTGTAATCAGTCTTCTCAAGAGTATCAGCATTATCCTGTGCTTCCCTTATATATGCTACTGAGTAGTTAAACTGAGTGCACATTTTTAGGAATACTGCTTTTAGGAAATGAAATGACTGTCATAATTTACTAAAGGAAGAAAAAAAGAACCCTGAATATTAAATAACTTAATCCCAGATTTTTGGCGACTGTTCCTGAACTCATCACAGAACTAAAAATCTGAGCTCTTGTTTTCAAGGCAGGGACCAGAATTCAAAGCAAGTGTTCCAGGGTTTGATGGTTACAAATCTCAGGTTTTTTTCCTAGTGAATACTAGTTAGCAGGTGTATTATATCTTCAGACTTCCATTTTATATCTCATAACAATGTACTTACTGTATTATTTCAAGCTGCAAATCTGTGACCATCCCTTTCCTTGCCACTGTGGGTGGGGAGTTTTGTTCTCACTTTTGATTAGCTACTCACTTTACCTGTGCTGTCACCTAAGTAAGAACAATTGTAGCCCAAAAAAGATAAAACTTCTTTGCAGAGCTGATGATGTTTTTTAGGTGGCAGGTCTATGGCTGAAACCACCTTACTCTTATTTTGTCTGCTTTCTGCTCTTTTGTCAGACACTGTGAGTAGCAGAACTTATCAAGCAGTTACTGGATTCCTATCTGGCCTCCATGTCTCAAAGAACATTTGATATTATTTATTAGACTTCTCTATTTGAAATTATTCTGCTTGGAAAAAGGATATACAGACATACCATAAACTGCTATACCATAAATTATGAATAAATTGAAATAAATTATTCATCATTAGCAACTTATTTAAGTCTGATACCTAAGAAATCCAATGTATCATTGTAGAAAAATCAAGAAATTATACCTTTCTATAGAATTTATTGTGCATGTGTAGATGTGTTGAGATAACAGTGCTATGATTTTAAACACACTGTTAATGAAGAAATTACTTTAATCACTTCTGCTTGAAGAAATCATGGTACAGACCAACTCATACATGCAGTGCTGCTGTGTGTGTGCTGGCATTGCACTGTCTTCTCTTAAATGCATCAGTGCCAAGAGAAGACAAAAAGGAGGCAAATGTTTTTGGGGGAATGGATACTTGATTATCTTGAGAAGTAATGGCTATAGAAAGAAAGGTATAAACAAGTGCCAGATTAACTCCTTTTGGGTAGAAAAGGTAGAGGGGAGAGGTAATTGCACTTTCATTCAGCCTGAAGCTGCTGTTCCTGCATTTTCAGCCAACATCTAGACAAAAGCTAGGCATGTGAGTTCTGCCCAAGAAAATTCTGAAGAATATGCAAGTTGTATACAAGTTCTTTAAAATGGACTGAATTACACAGTAGTTTGAGCATACAAGTGGCTGAAACTTTCTTTTTATGAGGTTGCATGAAATACTTAGTCATGTTATGCGAAATTTCAGCATCTAGATTTTGTGACTGGTAATTCAGTGTTCTCCTTTATTTTATCAGCTTGACAGCATCACAGAATGGGTTGGAAATGACCTTAGGGATCATTTTGTTTGAGGCTCCCTGCCATGAACATCTTCCACTAGACCAGGTTGCTCAGAGCCCCATCCAATCTGGCCTTGGACACTGCCAGGGATGGGGAGTCCACAACTCCTGGGCAACCTGTTCACAACAGTGTTGGATCAATCATACAGTGAGACAAGCACCTGCTGCAGGAATAACACATCTTTCTGTATCCATCTTTTGTACCTTATTCTTTTTAGTCTTTTTATTTTGTTCTTTAGTCTTGGTGCCACTCTTGTATAACACTTAAAATATTAGGATCTGTCATATATCTAACTGGGAGTTTTAGGGCCAGTGGGAATATGAAAATAGCAGTAATTCATCTTGTTGTCAATTTAGCTGTGTTTGTAACAGTAGAAGATTCCTGACAATCGTTGTCTCACCAAAATCTGTTCCCAGAAAAATATATTAATATAAAACTGTTTCTGGAGAATAGTTATCAACACTTCAATTTTAAATTGCATGAATTGCAAGGGGGATTCAGATTGGTTCTTTTCAGGATCTGGTATTATTGAGTAGCTTTGCTAACAGTTTGGATAGTTGATTTGGATATATGGTTATTAAGTGAACAAATGGAATACCTGAGTGGGTGTATGCACTATTAGAGGATTGGGATTTAAAATAATTTTGATAAAAATGATTAAAAGATTATAAAAAGTAGAGTAAGATTCAGGTAATAAGAATGAACAGTGTGTTCTTTTTGTACTTCCATTATAGTTTCTCTCAATCTGACTGTTTTGTTTCAAGAGTCACCTTGCAGCTCCCTGGTCACTTTTAACCCGGTTGAATGGATCCCTTTCTCATTAGGAATATAGATGTAGGGCAACCATGGTTTGGGTGTTTGATTCCTCTTTAGTATTTTCATTCACTTCTTTATCTTAATTGCTGTTGCTATCCAGGACATTTTGCCCAGGGCACCCCCATAGGCAGTGCCACATGTTGAAAAATGTCAGATCACTGTCTCATGAGAAATAATTTCACTTCTGTTCAGTACCTCTAAGCTGAAACAGCCTTGTGCCAGATTTAGATTCTGCACTTGTGCAAACCAAAGAGCACACAGAGTCCCAGAATGGGTAGGTTGGAAGGGGCCAGAGAGGGTCATCTGCTCCGATCTCCCTGCTCAAGCAGGGTCATCCCAGAGCACAGGATTGCATCCAGAAACTTCTGGGATATCTCCAGTGAGGGAGCTCCACACCCTTTCTGGAAAATCTGTTCCAGTTCTCAGTCACTGTACAGGAAAGAAGCTTTTCCTCAGAAGTTCAGGTGTTACTTCCTGTGCCTCCGTTTTTCTTGTTGTCTCTTGGCCCATTGCTGGGCACCACTGCTGGTCTCTGCTCTGACACTGACAGACGGGGAATGAGGTCTACTAAGAAATACCAGTTTAAAACACTGGCCATTGGAAATGCTAAGAAAAAGTCGTCTTTGATGGAGAGGAGAGACTGATACGGAGTTTGTAATATTCCTCCTTGTTCCTCAGTGGTTACAAGGGTCGAAGGAAATAACTTTTTTCTTGTTTTTTTTTTTATACTAGACAAGGGGTAAGGAGTGTGTTAGGTTTCCACTGAACCCCAAAATATCCATATTAAACATGAGGAACTGTTGGGGATTTTTACCACCAGTTTGAGGATGTTGAAGTGCTGCCAGCATAGGAGAATTTTAAGAAAAAGTTATGATTGCCTCTGTCAGGAGTAGGTTAGGCAGAGCTTCTCACTTAAAGTGGAGAGACCAACCAGAATATTCAGTAAGTTTTTACCCAGTGTTCTTCTAACCCTTTTATTTATAGGTTGATGTTCTGGTTTAAATTAGAGATATAAAGAATATGTTGATTGTAGTTAAAGTGTATAAAATCATCATTCATTCTGCATTATGGTCAATGAGATTTTTCACTGGGGATATATATAGAGATATAATGTTTGTGTGTGGTTACATAAATTTTTCCTTCTGTATTTCCATTATGAAGAACCACAAGAAGTAGCATGAAGGAGTGGAAACATAATTCTCACTTCTGTATTCATTAATATACATTTATATAAATGAGAGAAAGTAATATTTACCAAATGTTGTGCTAAAAAGCTTGAACTAGCTTTATAAAAATTTTAAAACCAAGGTGGCTTTGGTTTGGACTACTAAAACCCTTAAAGAAATGAAGCAGTGCAACAATGAACTGCTCAAGAAAGAGGGAGTTATAATTTTAGAATGTTGAAATCTATGATTTGACGGTGCTAAAAGAATGCATTTTAGGAATGCTAAATGGAAAGAGAAAATCCCTGCCTTTTTTGGCTTTGCTACAAAGATTGCACTTCCTGTTCCAACCTACTGATTTTGAAGAGCAGCTAGTCCAACTATGATCCAGTTTTTCTGTTGCAAATGGAAGTGTATTGAACTGACAATATCATAATTTTTGGTGGGGGGTTGGCTGCTTTGGCTACATTCTACCAGAGACGACACTGCTTGAACACCTCCTAGAGTGATTCCTAATCAAAATGAATGGTTTGTGCATCCTTTATGTGGATACTTTGACAGGATTATGCTGAAAGTATCCCAGTTCTACTTGCAAATAAAACAGCAGCTGATTCTTACCATACTCCTTTAGCCAGCAGGTCTCCTCCTGATCTCTTTCAGTGTATGGCAAAATCATATTGCCATGCACCGACATTTATCCAGATAATTTATCCAGCTACTTTTACCTGGGCAAGTAATATTCGTATCCTCAGGTCCAATCCCATACTTTTGTCAGAGTAGATTAATTTAATTAGTGCTATATTTTTTTATGTCTCTGGCATGGGTTGTCTGTGATAGCTTCTGCTTTTGTCATTCAGCCAGTCACTTTTATTGAGTTGGTTGGCTTGTGGTTTTCTGTTCTGTGTTATTGTTTGCCATGGATATTATTTCCCTTTCCCAAACTCTTGAGTGGCTACAGTGATATGATTGCATACATATGGGTTTGGATCATGGAAAATTGATGCATAGCTGGGGGTGCTGGTAAGGCCAGAGAAGTGCTAAGGGAAAGCCTAAGTTCTGTTAAAGGGACAATTTCAACAGATTTTTTTGTGTTTACCTATTTTACATTATAAATGTCAATTCACTAGAAGCAGAAGAATTGCCAAACAAGCTTTACAACTCTTGACAAAAGATATCAGCCTTGTGGCACCGAATCAGCTCCTGGTGAAACACAATCACATGACAGGTGAACCTGTAGAATGCTCAGGTCTGGCCTGGTTTGTGATTATATAGCTGCTTAGCTCCTTGGTGAGTGTCAGCAAGAGATCTTATTACATGTCTTTTAAATATAGAAATAGAAAATATAATTTACTTTTCTTTGTCTGTTTGCTCAGTGACTCCTTCAGAGAAATATATTTGGAAAACATGACTTCCCTTTACAGAAGATACTTAAGTTCTTTCTTAATTATCATATCAATCTACATTATTTCATCTAGGGCATTCCTCATTCTTGGATCTTCCCTAAATCTATTAAAAACTGCTACGTGTTTGCCATCAAAGCAATTTAAGAGAGAAGTTCCTGATAGAGTTAGTAGCTTGGATATTTTATCCCTGAGTTTTTTAAGAATTTAGGCAAATAATGATTAGTCACTGTACCACCTGTCAGTTTATTCTACAAGACTTTGTACTCATATTTTAATTTCAGAGAGTTACCTCAAACACATTCTTTTTAAAAAAAGTAAAATTTAGCATACAAGCAGTCTTGCTAAATCCAAGTATGAGAAATTCCTTCAGCTTTCTTACAGTATTCTATTTTGTCTGCTCTCATTCTTCTATTTTTCTTTTAAATATCATCATCTGTTTGCCCTCTGTAGCAATGCTGTTTTCCTGAGAAAAATGGTTGCTTACTAATTTTCATGTCTTCTTCAAATCACTTCTCAATCCCTTTGGGCTAGCCTAGTGTTTACATTTAAGCTGTCAACATTGGTAATCCTCTCTATTGCTTGATTTAGGCATAACTTCACCTTCTGCAAAATAGCCTTCTTACTTCCAAAAGCTTTCTTACCTGGCATTTTAGAGAGAGTGTCTCTTATTGCCCTCATAAACCTTTTTGGACAGGTGAAATGCATTTCCATTGGGCCTCCAGTACAGTGTCTATAAATACACGTTGCTTTGTGTCTGAAAATTTTCATCTTTTAGATGACCTTTTATCTTTTGAAGACAGCTGGGTTTTTATATACATTTTTTTTGTAGTAAGCACCCTTTCAGTTTATTTTCTGTCTACCTGCTCCTGTAATCTGTGTATTATTTTGGTGTCAATATGAATAGACATGCAGTATCAGACACAGAAATTAATTACACAATTATAGTGGAGTTTGCTTTGCATACTGCAGTTTCCTCTAATTTCTCAGAACAAAAGTGCATATTGGGTTAGTGCTGAGAAATATCAGCAGGTCCAACACTACTCTAGCTATGAAATTCCTTTTACTGGATTCCTGCCTTGGAATTCAGTAGGAATTCTTGCCATAATTTAACCTTTCATGCATCAAGAAGAAAAGAAACAATATCCTAAAATTAAACTGTATTTTTATCTTCCTTGGATTATTATGTGTTTTCCTCCACATTTATCTTCTTCAGTATGCAAAAGGAGGTTTTGTTTCTCATACCACTTTCATCACAAATTTCCTGTGCTCAATTCTTTAAGATAGGAATCTCTTCTCAGCTGTGGTTGAGAGTTTTGTTGAGCTTTTAGTTTATTTTGTTTTCTTTTGGTGTTTAATACATTCTGATTCCTTTTGAAAACAGTTATTTTTCTGTCTGAATTCCAAATACTTTCGAAGCTTATTTGATCGGCTAACGATTTCCATGTGTTCCATTGTTACTACCATCACTCTTAGAAGTTTTACGAGCGTTTGGAAAGATCTTGCACAACAGGGAATGATCAAAACTCAAAGTCATGGCATAAGAAATAGCACAGCATAGTAGAAATGTGCCAAATTGCCCAGAAGCAATTTGGACGGCTGGCAAACAGGGTTGCCTGCTGGTTTGTGAACAGCGTAGGCAATTTGCCACTCAACTCTCCCCTATTTGCTTCAATAAATTGTAGGGTACTTAGTACCCTACGATCTGTTATCTATCTGTCTGCACTCCTCTGCACTGTCAGTGTCTGACAGTGGCCCTGCTTCATGTTGTTTGTGTCTGTCTTTCACTCTCAGCTTGATGGAAAACCTTTGAAAGAGAGGTGTGTGGCATTTGGGGGGCTGGGATCTGAGAGTTTGAACATCATAGGGCATCTATGCAGTCTAATCTAAAAAATAGAGTTGGAAAGGAATAAAAAAACGAAGCTAGAGTATCTAAGATATAGTTCAGCAACAGTAGATGAAAATAAACCAATAATAAATTCTCATGATGCAACTAGGAAGAGTATTCAAGTAATAACTGAGCAGCCAACAGTCTCATAAACAAGGTGTTTATGGTAAAATGGGAGCCACATCTGTGCAATACCAAGACTATTTAACAGTGCTGGTCAGTCATTCTCCTCACACTAGGATGGCAACCTTTAAGTAGAAGAACAACTGTTTGGGGATTTTGACTAAAGGAGAATATCAATTGTTAATATGGTAGGTAAGTAGGAGGAAGAAAGGAAAGAGATTCTGAGCTGCCTTTTTTTTTTTTAAATGTTCATGCTTTTCCTGTTACTTCCCTTTTCTATTGGTGTTGTCTGAGTTTAGCACAGACCCTGCACCAAAAAAGACTGATACTGCTGCTTACACAGAGCCCTGAAAGGGAATGACATTTATAGAGGAGCAGATCTTTGTGGTGAAGGATTTTGAAGTCAGAGTGTTTGTTTTCCTGTGAAGAGTGAAACAAATCTCTCCTTACAGTATCTAAATGTACTAATGTGCGTACTGGACAGAATTTTCAATATTGTATTCTTATTAGCTACTAGTTATTTATGATTTGTTGTTGGTTGGGTGGCTGATATGGAAGTTTATGATTTTTGCATCTGCAACATTTTGAAGACATACAGTATATAACAGAGGAATATTTTGGTATGAATACACTAAAACTAATTTTCATAGACAGTTGTTGTCTACGAATGTGCAATAAGTTAACATGACTGCAGGTTTTACAACACATTGACTTTGTTGGGAATACTTTTTGTTGAGATATCTATATATCTTGAGTGAAATAGAGAGTTACTTTTCTTTTTTTTTTTTAACCTACTATCCCCACTAAATGCTGCTGTGTTAGGAACAAGAAGTTATGCGAGAAACAGCTGCTTGACCAGGAATCAGTAGTGCCATTTGATGTCAAGTGAGACACCAAAATGCTAAAAGGCCTCAGAACATATATGTTTATAAAATAAAAAGCACCTAAAAATAGTAAAAAAAAAAACAAAAAAACTACACTAATACATAAAGGATGATTTTATTCAAATAGAAATAGATAGTAAATAGACACATGTATTGGAAATGCACCAAAGAATGACATTGCAACAGGAAAATAACTTCTTGATGTAAACTTACTTCCAAGAGAGGTAGCTTGGGCTGCTACAAAATAATATGTGACGCACAATGCAAAATAACATGTCTTAAAATGAGGGGCTCTGCAGTAAAGTGGGAAGTTTTGAGGGAATGAGAAGGGGGATCTGTGTGTAACCCTGGTTGGGAGTGCTGACAGCAGGATAAGGGAGGAGAGGTTTTTGTCTCTTCTCAGCTGTGGTGAGGCACCCGTGGTGTGCTGGGTCAAGTGCTGGCTCCCAGTACAAGAGGCAAGGACATACTGGAGTGAGCCCAGGGAAGGACCGCAAAGATCATTGCAGAACAGGAACACCTGTCCTGCAAGGAGAGGCAGAGAGAGCTGGGGCTGATCAGCCTGGAGCAGAGAAGGCTAAATACACTAATTTTACTATGAAATCTAAGTGATAAAAAAAAAAAGTTTCCTATGCTTTTCCTATTTTTAGTGATACATAAAACTTGCGAAAATGCTATTGTCATATTGTTAGGTGGGTTTTTTTGTATTTGCTTTTAGGTAACAGACACAAATCATTAGTGGGAAAGACTGCTGCAGGATAATTAGAAAAATTTTTCTCTTTCAAATGCTGCTTCTGCTTCCTTTCAGTTTTTCTGTGTGTAAGAGACCATTGTCTCATTGCAGCCTCCCATCTCATTGCTGAGGTCTCCTAATGAAACTGGAATTTCTGCAGGAACCCAGGATACGACTAACAAGAGATTCACTGTGCAATAAGATTTCCAGTTTCTGAGTTCTGGACACCTCTTCAAGGACTCTCTTGACAACTGTAAAATTCTTTAAATAAATATTGACATGCCATTCTGAAAAGTAATGAAGTCTCTTTTCTTCCTGCAGTATGGAGCAGTAAAAGATGTGTGGATTTTTTTTTTTTTTTGGTTAGTTTAATAGCTGGAATTGAAGCTAAAACAATGGGTAGTTTGGTTATACAAGGGTTTTAAAATGCATTACTTTGCTATTATTGGCAACTTGGAATCTAGGTTTGCAATTATCTGGAACTGTAAATTATTTAAAATCAATATGTCAATACTTTGTGTGATAGATGTTTAATATGGGGCTAGACATTTATTTATGATTATAACTCCTTTTCATTGGTCTAGTAAATGTAGCTATTTAGAAGATATTTCCAGATGATCATAATTTTAATAGGACATAGATATTACAGAAAATTATAGATGGCAGCAGCCCAGCATTCCTCTATATCTTAAATCATAGATGTATATATGCTGCAAAAGGCTTGAATGGATTCTACTGCAGAAGCATTTGCAGCCTCCCCTGAAATCAAAAGTGGTTTTGTTGATTTGTTTTGTTTTGTTTTTGTTGTTTGGGTTTTTTTCCCAAGAAATTGACTATAAGAACAGCATAGTAAATATATAAATACAGCTATTTACAAATGTTAGGGTATACTTCTCAATACAGAAGGATACTCAAAAAGTTCAATTATTGTTCTCAAAACATTTGTGAAAATAATTTTCTCTTTGCAAGATTGTATTTTTTCAGGCCATTCATTTTCTTACTGTTCCCTACTATGTCTTTTTATAGTCTTTTTATAAGGGTTGTGCTCTTGCTTTGCAAGGAGAGGAAATATTGGACAATGATGTGATCATTTTCTACATTGTTTTTAGCAATAAAAGGATGCAGATGACAGTGTTAGGATTTAGGTGTGTTAACATCACTCAGTGTATGTGACAAATATTTTGTGTTAGCGCAGTTTTGCACAATTCCTGATTTTTGCATCTATTTGAATTCCAGCAGAGTAGAGTGCTCTTCTACAAATATGACAGAAGAGTGCTCTGCTTCTGACAGAATGTCTTCTCATTATTGCTTCAGATGATCACTCCTAGTGAGGGTCCTCAAATCTATTTTTATTCTTCCTAAAGGAAACTAAACTACAAGTAAATTAAACTTCTTAACATGTTGAATTTCTCTATGTGGTCTGATCTTTGTTGTCCTTGTCCTTGTTTAAAGTGATGGAGAAATACAGACCCAGGAATAATTCAAAAATAACCAATAGTAGAAGTTTTCATTGAGTTTATCCAATACATTTGAGGAATATCTTATTTTTGCAGGTGTCTGTCATAAATCAAAATTCTTTCACCTTTTTTGTGGTGAGTTCAGGACTTCATCTTTAAAGCTTGAATGATCTATTTATTGTAGAAAATAAAAGGAGGGCCAGGGATGTATTGGTTAGGAAACTCAAAATCTTTCCTTTTCTTTTTTTTAATAGCACTTTAGGAATTATTGCAATATTCTTCCCTAGGGAGTAAAGTTTTTTTTCTATTTTTCATTTTTTGGACGTGCATATGTTCTTAAGTTGGCAAAGGTATGCTAGGAGGAAGTGGTGGTTTTTCTATTTTTAAATGAAAGTTAATTTTGAAAAGTACTTTGGTACTTACTTTTCAGTTCTTATTTCGTGCTATTGGGATTTTCTGTATGTACTCAACATGCCTATGAGGTTTTTTTTGTTTAGAAAAGGAAATATACCCAAATTCTGTATTTCACTGAGGGTTGTTTTTTTAATAATTCTCATGTAATTCCATCAGAGTTCTATGTAAGGCCCAGAAAATCAACAGGAATCGCACAGTGTGAGCACTAAATGCTTAAATTTCTTTATACTGCATTACTGTGCGTGTAGTAGCCAAGTACGCAAACCCGAAGTTATTAATCTCTCTCTGAAACTTTAAAAGGGAGTTTTCCTTAAAAATTGGTTGTGATCATTCCCTTTCAATCCCCACTTTTATAGTCTCACCATTTGAGAGGACAGTTCTACAGAAGCTCATTAACTTCAGTAGCCAATATTGACTTCTGGAGTGAGCAACACTGTAGGCAGTGGAGAGGAGAACTGGGTTGGAAGATCTGTGTCTCAAGAGATAGTCAGCACATCTTTTGATCTTGGAGGCACATTCCACATCTTTTCTATCCTGCTGCATCAAAACTGCCTGATGGCAGCAGTGGGAAGTGTGTTGGCAGGAGTAATTCCCCTAAAGACTGTCAAGGATAAGGAGAAAGTTTGTTTAAAAAAAAAAAAAAAAAAAAAGGTGGGGGATGGAACAGAAACAGAACTTTAAAGAAGGACCATTAATTCTCACATTGTGGTCAAAACTCAGAACAAGATCTAGTGTTCATCCATGTAGAATGAAGAAAAATAATTACTTTCTGTTCACATGGTGGATTTGCTCTTCCTTCCCAAAGTTCTGCTGTTGCACTGTTGCAGCTACCTCTCATCATGGTGAAGGAGGTGTTGGACACCAGCAGTGGGCACTGACCCACCTGGAGACCACACCACCATTCTAACCCGAGAGTAAATACATCAACTTTGATTTCAAATTATCAGAAAAGTAAGAAAGGTAAAATTAGGCATATTTTGGGTTCAAACTGTTCAATTCTTGAAATGTTGTAGCAATAGATGATGTGGACACCTCCTAACACATCACTGAAAAACTGATGGGCAGTTTCACTGCTGGCTTGAAACAAAGCTCCTGCTCTGAACAGTCACCCCAAACGTGCCTTGTAATTCTTTTGACGTTTCAGACTGGGACCGCATCCATATTCTGTTCATAACTCTCCGAAGTGTATGACTTTTTCATTAAACTGAATTTCCCTACTGAGGTACCACCATACAGTCCATTTCACTTTAGATTTCCTCCAAGTAGAGCACACAGAATATGGCATGGGAGGTTTTATGAGCAGCACATTGAGAGCAATTAACACTGGAATTGAATCTACGTCAGGATAACAACAGGCGATAATACTATTTAACAACTGTTAAATGGTGTTAATGGCTAAGTGTAGACCACAAGCCCAGCAGATTAGGATGCAGTGAAACTCGGCAGGCATGTAAATTAACAAAAACCAAATGGATAATTTAGAAATGTATATGCCACTGAAAAACTGCAAATTATTTTAGAATGCTCTAATTACCTAAGGTTTTTTTGTAAGTGAAAACATTGGTGGGGTAAGGAAGGTCATTTTGCTAGAGGCTTTTTAAATTGGAAAAAAATCAATTTAGTTAAAGTGTTTTTGAAAGTGGTGTTTACATGCATTATGTTCTTCCTTTTTATGTCCTAGTTTTCTGAGCTGATAACTGTTATTTTGATGTGTTGTGCAGAGCTTAACTAGACTTAAGTGGATACAGGAACCTAGAGGACAATAGTAGGCAGTCAAGTACCCAAATGCTAATTGAGTCCTGGCATAGAAACAGTTTGAAATGTATAGTATTTTGGAAATTAAATACTCTGCGGGAAATTTAACAAATTAAAACTTTTTTTTTTTTTAAGTTGACCTAGCTTAGTGGAGTGAGTTGCATTTTCCTTCTCATTATAAAATTTAAAATCTATCTAAAAATTTTTAGAGTAGAGTCTGTTTCACTGTTCTAAAGACTGTGGTGAACACAATTTTAGCATGGTACTAAAGTTTGCCTTCTTCTACCTATTCTGTCAGCTGCTCCAATTATCTAGCATTTACCTCAGCATTCAGAAAAGGCACATCAATACTTTCCCCAAATTTCTTTCTAAATGGAACTTTTCTGAAGGCACTTTAATTTACTCTGTGGGAACAGGAAAAGTTGAACTGTCTGTTTGGATTGGAGCTGCACAGACGTGGTCCCAGTCCCTCAGCTGCTGCATGGAGGAAGAGAGATGCCAGTGGCTCTGGTGGCACTGGCCATGTGCCTCTTGCCCCTGGCCCACACTGTGCATGGGCTACTCCTGCCACCTCAGTCCTGGCCTTCCAGTGCGCCCAGCACACACTGCTCCAGTTCAGATACTCAGAACTCCTCTACTGAGGAGAGCTTTGTGTCACAGAAGCAGTGACAGGTATAGAAAAAAAAAAAAAAAGGTGCTTTTAATAATGAAATATTTATTATTTAAATAAATTTTATAAATATTATTTATTGAGTTTAAATTTAATATATTATTATTTCATCACAGTAAAAATGTCTGCTTGCAGGTTTTCTTATGATGCTGTCAGGTTTGAAGACATTTCTTTTGGTAATATAGTTGCAGTGTATTGATATATTTGGTTCTTTAACTTTTTTTTTCATACACACACGTAGACATCCGCACCCAATTTTGTGCTCCTTCTAAAATCTCAGTGCAATAAGTTTTAGATTTTGGCCGCAGGGATTTTTCTGAAATGGCCTATTTCAGGCAGCATTCTCAATAGTTAATTATCCATTTAGTGTGGGCCAAATCCTAAAAGATCTTCAACTGTCTTTGAATGGCAAGTCCCTTAAGGAGCAAATGAATGGTGATGGGTTGTCAGCCCAGATAGATGAGAAGAGAATAATGGAGGATGTGAATGATTCATGAAAAAATATCATTTTTTATGTTATCTTGACACACACAGTAACCTGCTCAGTCTAGGCCTCACTCTCCATCTGTTAATTCCATGTTATTAAGGTTTTGATTTCTTGAGAAAACAGATGGCTATCAACTAAAACAGGTGTTCACATTGCACTTTTTAAAGTTTAAATGCTGAACAGGTATAACTTGAAGTTTGCTTTGGTACAAAGGGAATTAGTGCTTTGAAAGATGTGTGAGTGGAGAATAATTTGTAGGGAGGAGGGTCAAGTAATTCACTAGAAGTACACCTACGTACAATTAGCTATGGACCTTTGCCATTACAGAACACAGGGAGAAATGACAGCAGAAAGATTTAAAGGAGCATGCTTGTTCTGAACTCATGTCCTGTGTCTCTTATTGGGAATATGTGCCAAGAAAATGTGACCCACATGCACTGCAGTAAGTGAAAGGGGAGAACATAGGAATTTACTGTTGTTCAGTGACTGTTCCAGAGTTTTTGGGTAGCACAGTGCACTGCTGCCTTGTTAGAATACAAAACCATAGAACTAGTCTTCTTCTGGGTAAAATGAAATCTAATTCAAGTTTTCAAGTTTGTTGTTTCAGTAAACAATTGAAAAAAATTCTCAAATTCTGGAAAAAAAAAAGTTAAGTAAAATAAGGTGGATTATATCTAATCTCATAGAATAGCACAGAATTACCTGTGAAACTTAAGGTTTGCACTGTTTCCCTGCCTCATTTTTCTTCCAGTTTTGCATTGATAATACAAAAAAAAAGTTGGTTAAATAATGTAGCAGAGTTGGGCTATTCCCACATGCATACAATTTTCTCTACACTTCTCATCAAAGATTCAAGAAACCCCTACTGTAGTGTGTTTTCATTGTGAGGGTCCTATTATTTTTATGATCTATATTTCAGCATATAAACTAGCATTCAGTGAACACGTAAATAATTTAAATTAACTTACACCGATTGAATAAATGACACAAAATTCTATGATGTAATTTCTTTGCTCATTTGTTAATTTATTAGTTAGCAGACAGAGGCATCTGTACATAAGTTGCAAAATTTATGTTAAGTTGCACCTTGATTTACTCTCCTGTGTGGGCTTCACCACCTTGTGACAATTACCAAGGGAAAAGGAACAATGGGTTACAAAAATCTCTGCCCCCCTCTTTCTTCTCCTGTTGATGAGCTCTGAATGACTGAGAGGACAGAGTAATTGGAAAAAACCTTGACTTTCCTTACTTTCCTTTTGGAAGCACTTTCGGAGTACACTGTGACATTGCTTTCTACCTTCTGTGACCATCTGCAATTTCCCTTAAGAGCAGAGTGAAGCAGAGTACTGACAAGGATGCTATTTATCCACAAATACATGAGGCAGAGCCATACAGTGAGGTGCTAAGGATTACTTCTTTCTCATCTACGTTTCCAGTCTGTAAGGATGGGATGCTGTTGAGCTTATAAAGATGTGTGGCAACTTCAAATGGAATTGCAACTCTGGCTGGTCGTGGCCTGAGTATGCGCACATTTATCCATCTTCTGCATGAAGAACAAACACTGGACTAGCCAAGGTACTAAGAAACATGCAACAGGAGTAAATTATTTACAATGTGATTATTTACAATGTACTTATTTATTATGTGCTTACTCCCACAGAAAAACTTTTGTATCTTTTGTTTGAACATAAGAGTAAAGAAATATTATTATTATTCAAAGAGCTGTTGAACATTTGTAGGGTTGATGTACTATTAACACTTCTTTTCTAGGTTTTAACATTATTATTAGACTTTAATCCATTCACTGGTTCATGAAGAGTGTGGCTACATTAGCAGCTGGGTGTGCTGAAAGGTGCAGATTTGCTTAGTACCTGACCTTGGAGCCTTGGAGCCCTCAGCTGAGCACACTGAGTGCTCTCAAGGTGTATTTCCTTCAGGTGGAAAAAGGGTAAAATAAGCACTCTTGAACAAGAGCATTTTGCAGCTGGAGCATGCTTAATTTCTAGAACAGACAAAAAGTGAGCCTGTGATCAGGGTATGATGCAGGAAGCTAAAGCCCTTTATACCAAAACAAAGATGTACAGCAGAGGTGCTGATGCAGTCATGCCGTGAACTGGCTGAGTTTCGAGACGTGTGTAGGAAAGAAAGATTATATGGAACGTTTATATTATATTAAAGCCAAAAAGCTCGTCTCCACTTAAAAAAGCTACTTTAGTCTGTTGGTGAGGCCATACTGAAGTGTATTAGAGCCGAAGGGGTCCACAGAAGATTCTCCTTGCAATTGTACAGGTTCCATAGTTTGCATATGAATTTCATTACCCTAGATATATTTTCTGGGGATATGCTTGCTTGTTTTCTTTTGCTCTAAGAAGTGTGCTAAATGTGAATTTAATATTGTAGATATTGCTATGTAGTGAAAGTATAGAGCTGAAGGAAAACAGAGGGTTTGGGAATTATTATGCTCTACTTGTTTTCCAAATGAGTTGTTTTCTTGTGAGCCACAACAATAGTTAGATACAAGGGGAAGGAAACAGAAAATCTATTACTCCTCTAGTCAACTGAACAATAGGATTATGTGCACAGGAGCAAAAGCCTTTCAGTTGTTGAGTGATGAAGCTGATGTTTCCTATTAAGAGCAAGAAGACTTCATCTAAGAGGCCAATGCACCTTTTCATAGGTCAGAGGGAATTTCCCGTAGCAGAATCAAAGCAAAATCCATTTTTAAAGGACTTGTGGAGTCATGCTAAGAAAAGCATTTGTTGATAGGAACCAAGAATTTTTGTCTCAGTTGACCAGCACCAGGGAGCTGGCTAATTCTGTACATGCTGAGTCAAATTTCCAGCTGGTATAAATCAGGGCTTCCGTACTGACATTTGATGCTCAAGGATAGGGTGTGCCCTGCTGGAACGGCCCTCCTCCCTTCTGCTGGTGTTTGCCCTATTAATTGTGGCTTCAAATGAATTTCAGGCGTGCTTTTAATCTGCCAGAGTGCTGAAGGATGGGAGATCTGGGGGTGTTTTTTATGTTTCTATAATTTTTTTAGTGACAGAGACAAACATATGCAGATCACTAAGTTTTTGATACAGTATTTTCATTGTCGCACTAATGAGCACAACAGGGTGGGTGTTAGTAAGTTACTAACATGTTTTAGTCCTGAATAAAAAAACCCTATAATATACAAGAGATAAGATTCTATTTAGCTCTTGTCCTGTCTGACATGCATCATGCTTATGCTGGCTGCCATTCCATGTAATGCTGGATACAGAACTACCTAAATCAGAAAAGCACTTCTGATTTCTGCCACCCACTGCTCTTGCTGCTCCCCCTCAGTGTATCTGGGGTGAAGAGGAGCAGCCCAAGTGGGATATGGAGCTGGCTGAGCAGGCAGAGGGATCCCAGTCTCCTTTGGCACAGCTGGCATGAGCAGTGTGACCTCTGGCTGCTGCCCTAGCTGCTCTCTGCTTGCTTTCTCTCTTTTCAGGAATTTGTGTTTATTTACATTCTTTCTCTCTCTTTTTTTTTTTTCTTTTTCTTTTTTTTTTTTTTCCTTAATTAGTATCCATGCTTTGCTTCAGTACTTGCTGATAATTGAAGAACAAATGAGCCAGAAATAAGTATTGATTTGCTTTTTAGCTGTTTAGGGGATTTATTAGTGAGAGTCCCGAAAAAAATACTAGATAAAAATTTGAAGGAATGGGGCCAAATCCAGTCCTTGGCACTCTGCATGCGAATTGAAGTGTTTTGGATGACTCAAGGCAGCAGGTCTGCAACACAGAGACAGGAAAACGAGAAGAAGGAAAAGATGGAAGTTAGAAAAGAAATTGAGAGCAATCCTGAAGTCAGTACAGTGCCCTAAAACACCTCTGTGCTTCACTAGTAGTAATAGAAATATGGTGTGAAATTTAACTATATCCAGTTTCACTCTCATCTAAAATATTTTTTACGGTTCATCACAGTGATTATCCTTTGATGTTACTGAGCAGTGTGTATGTAAGAAGTATGTACAAGAATTCGCTGCTCTAAACATTAGAGATGGTCAGTAATGAACATAATTTGTTTGACAGCTTCACAGTGTGCCTGTCTTAAAATATATTGTTGATTTTTTTTTTTATGTTTAATATTCATTCTGTTCCACTTAGGTTACATCCTAAATCTACAGAAAGGAACGTGCCTCTACATTAGACGTCTCCTACTGGAGTAAATCCCTTGCACTAGCAATCAAAAATTGGCATTGTGGGGGAAGGGCCCACTTATCTTCCCCCCCTTTCCTCAGAAACAGTGAGGTGGTTGACACAGAAAACTGTATATAAGAATATTGAATCAAGGCAGTGTAAACACAAAAGTGTTCTTGTTAATTTATTTGAGTGCTTCAGTGAAATAAACTATCATACTCTTTCTTAATATTTGTAGTATTAGGACTAAACTTGTTGGAATAATCCTATATATATTACCAAATGTATTGTTTTTGCAGTGAAGTTGTCTTATGAGTCCTTGACTAATGTTTTGCAATTTTTCTTTTTTTTTTTTTTAATAATAAAATAAAACAGGGATTTAGTTCAGATTTAAAGATAATGAATTGCCTTAAATAAATTGCCTTCATGCTAGGGGAAGTAGTGGGTTGGGGCTCCAACTATAAAAATGTAATATAGGTCAATTAATATGAGATTTTTTTTTCCCCTACTGGACTTATGATTCATTCTTAAAGTAGAATTTGGGAAGAAAAGAGTGTCATTTTTATTTCTTATATTCTGCATTCAGTTAGTATACGAGCCAGTTCAGATTTTTTAACTCCTCTGTCTTTACAAAGCTAAATAATTGTTTACATTTCAACTTCACTATATTTAATTAACTTGATAAAATATGTTGTGATAACTACACAATAAAATAATTAGAAATATTTGTTATATAATTTTGTGTTATTTCCAGCTTTAAGACCCTCTAGATTATGTTAAATGGAAGGAAATGGAAATCATACCCAAGGTTCAGAGAATGAGGCTAAGGATAGCAACAAAATTATAAAAGTGTTTTTCTCAGAGCTGTAGCATTTTCAGCATATTTTGGAATATTTATGAGGGTAAAAGATATGTCAATTAAAAAATAAAATAAATAGGTTTTTTTGTCTGTAGCTTATTATACAGCACTTAAGGATTGATTGTTATAAAGTTAACTTAGATTTCTAAACTGTCATGCTACCTTTAGGAAAGCTAGACAAATTCAAAAATGATTGAAATGCTCTGTGTTTGAATCTGGAAGTGATTCTGAAATGCTGTGCTTAACAGGTGATTCACATTTTTAGAAAAGTAGTTAGAAGGTATCCCTTATGAATACTGAAGTTATGAGCAGTTGTAAAAAGTGGAAGGAACCTCCAACTTTTCTAAGTAGAGGAAATAGCAAATCCTGGGCCCTCCAAGAAAATCTATATCATTATGCACACACGGAAAGTCACAAATTGCTTGTTAGCGACTCTTCTCTCTCTAGAGCTGGTAGAAGATAGGATGGGTTAGTATAAAGTTTTGCAAATATGTGAACAGGTATTTAATTTCAGACACGATGTCTGGTGCCCTGAAAGCCGCTGGGGCTGTTCTCTGCTTAAATGCGAGCCATGAAGTAACTGCATGGGTATGAAAAGGCCTAATACTGCAAGATATATAACGTGATAAGTCATCTCCAAATGTGAGGCTTGTGTTTTCTTTAAATAATTTGCTTGAGTCCTGGTGAAGTTATGCATTTTTTTTTTTTTAACCATAAAAAGTTGGTGTCAAATTTTGTTTAAGTCTATCAAGATGTGATGCAGGAGGCCCAATGTTTTCTTAATCTTTAGTGGAAAATGCTGCAAAATGAGTGATGAGTCAAATTAGGCAGTTGACAGCTACTCTTCTTTTGCAAGCATTCTGTCTTTAGATCTGTCAATAAAAATGAAATTGCCTTTGGTAACTCATGGCATGGAAGAAAGGCAAATGTAATGATAACATAGGTGCTAAAGAAAGATTTGAGACTTTTTCTGAAAGTGCAGATCCTGGAAATGCCTGCAATGCAATTGGAGAAGGTGTCTTATGCCAATTTCCATGATGTGTTGAAAAGTTCTGACCCCAATGGTAGATCAAAAAATATGTTCGCTTGATCAGAAATACAGTTAATTGAATAGTCAACTTTACTCCATATCACGTTTGCTTATGTAAAATCAAGTTCCTTTGATGGCAAAACTGTTTTCTGAGAAGAACATCACAAGTTGTAGACCCTGCGTTTTGGCTGGGGCCCAGGGCATTCTTTAGTGACAGAATGGAGCCAAATTGGCATTGTCTCATCCTAACCCAGTCCTGCAGCCCAGGAAATCTGTCCATGAATCTTTTGTGTCCTGCTAAACTAATTTGCCCCGCTAATCATTTGCCAGGATGCCATGGCAGAGTGATTCTAAGAGGTATTGACTTGAAATCGTACATTTCGTAAGGGAAAGAAACAAAAGAACTCCAAACCAAGAAAGATAGTAAAACTATGCCACTGGTAAATAACTAAGAGCTTTTAGTATAAGTAGTAAAAATTTATTAAGTTCAGGTTATGATGTGTTTAAAATCACCCAAAGAAACTACAACTTGTCGTGTTGTTTAGATAAGTGGTCTCTTGGTTTTAATGTAATTAGTTAAAAAAACAACAGCACTAATGAGATGTTTGACTAAACAAAACAAAGTCAGCCTCAAGCCTCTCTAATTTCCTGAGAGAATAAAACATCTAGCTTTGTCCTCTGTGTAACAAAATATATATATTTTAAAGATAAAACAAATATTCCCTGTCTAAACTTATAATATTTGGCAAAATAACTGACAAAAATATGACAGTACAAAAACTGATGCCTATCCATCATAATTCCTCCTTAGCCAACTGACAACACAGGCAAGAACTCATGGTAATTTATGTATATTTTTCATTATTTAGATGTGAATATAAACCAAGCTTTTGCATTGAAAATCTTCCATGTTGGGGCACTGTTACTAAGAACCTTTTGTGACCAGTTGTGTAACTCTGGAATGTCACACAGCTTTAATCACTGGATAACGAGGCACCATTTTCAGTGAGATTTTAACTGGTAGAAATTTCTCCCTAGGGGAGTATAATAAAAAAAGTAGCATGTGTTTTTTGAAGATCAGTGCTGAACAGGTAAGAAATCTACATCAGTGAATATTTAAGGTCCCAACTAATTTATAAGTCATAAGAAAAACAAACACACCTCCCCCACCCCCACCCAAATGACCAAAACCCCCAAATAAACACCCCAAACCCCAACCCTGAAACTCTTAGGTAACACAGGGACAGTTTTAAAGTACCTATATAAAGTACCTATATTTCCAAAGTAGTGATTGTACTTTTAGAGTAAGCAAATACTTCTGTTTTAATTTTTCTTCACCTTTATTCAAAATGCAAGCATTAGTTACCTGTAGTAAATTAAGATTAGAATTATGGTTACTTGTTAAAACTAAAATGTGCTAGGAATTTAATTATATTAATGAACTGCTGAGCATCTTCTTTCTCCTTTTTCTTCCCTCATGAAATAAGCAAGTAAAGCAAAACCCAAGAACTGATGTGGAAGGAGCTCTGATTCACTGCCCTGGCTTAATGAAACTTTTACACTAGACCGATTAGAAAGAAGTAACTGATTTTTATTTTATGCTTAACTTTATGGTTTAAGAATTTGCATTTAAATTTCCACCTTAATTAGCCTAGAGTATGAATGTCAGAAACATCATAAATATTTACCAGAAAAGGTGCCAAGTTTTGACATGGACAAAATCTAAGTAGCGATGGTATGGATATAGCAATGAATTAGCATTAGAAGAGTTGACCACCTAGCTGGCCAATAGTAGTAATCAAATAATTTCACTTCACCATATATGTGCACTAACACAACAGAAACTCATTTGTCTCATTTATACTGTTTTGTAAGCATGTGTGCAGTAAATGAACTTAATAAAAATAATACTTGTGGTGGACTAACTGGAAATGAGGCACAAATTCTCAAAATCATGATAAAATTGTATGGGATTCTGTTTTGAAACTGCCCCACTGGCAACAACAGAAACTCTTCAGAGCTAGTTCCTTGCAGGTGAATCTGAGCTCTCAGCACTGTATCAGCTTTGTTTGCTAACTTTATTTACTCTGTCCTTTGAATCATACTTTTGGACTACTCTTCTACTTAGTCTTAAGAATATTTCCTGTGGTACATGTCTGTGTTTATTAGCATAGCAATCATACAAAAGCTAGGAAAGCTGAGGAGTTTGCCTTTGAAGAGTGCTGAAATAATTGTTGAAAGTACAGGATGGCTGGGTAAAAGTCTATCAGGATACAATCCGAGAGAGTGAAATATCTTTATCTTTCCAACATGGCCACTTTGTGCTGCCTCTTCTGTAAGAGGCAGTGAAAGCTGTTGACACTAACTAGGACAACCTTTGTGCAGCAATTTCCCACTCAGCCTTTCTGGCAGCCAGTTTTCCAGATTCTTTCCTGCTGGAAATGGTGTTTTACAGTATTTTACAGCTGTCCCCAAAGGCCCCTTGGGACTCTTGGCAGTGAGGTGACCTAAATTTCCAATATGCATAGGGCATGCAGTTTGATCCACTATGAGCTCAAACAACGTGTTTAATGGCCATGATCATCCTCTTGAGTGATACAAAGAGTAGGAAGGCAAAAATCATGCTAAGCCTCTCAAAAGTGAACAAAATTTTATCATATTTTGTGAGGGAAAAATGTAGATGAGAGGCCTAGTGAAATATAGTCAAAAGACATGCTTCTCAAAAGATATGGACAAACATTTAGAAAATATTGTACATGGACAAATGGATGTTATTTCCAATTTAAAGGTCTAGTCATGATTTACTTTGAAAATAGCATGCTGATGTATATAAAACTAAATCTCAGGAACTAACATGTAATAAATGTGAATCATTAAAAAGTTCCCAGTCCTTTAACTGCTGCTATAAAGAGTCACATGTTTTGCTACTGTAATATTGTCTCACATGGAATTTACTCTGTTGACGACTGTGTAGCCTTATTAATATAGCTAATGAATTGATTTTATTGTTAAGACACTCAATGTAACCTACAAATAGCATCATGAATATTTAATCAGCCATGGATCTCAGTCAGCACATCCAAAAATCAGTCAATCAGATCAATTTTCACAGTTTCTTTGCATGCTTATCGGTTGGTCGTTGAATTAAAGATATTTTGTCATTTCAAGAAATCACAGAGACTTTCTGTAGGAGGAAGAGTTCCCAGCTCTGCTCTTTGACACCCCTGACTTACACATCTGCCTGTTCTTGTTTTAGTTGCTTTCAATCTACTTTTCCTGCCCTGAAGAGAAAGGAGCTGAGAGTTCAGTTTTATAGATTTCCAGATTTCTCTGGCCCAGAGTTGCCAGTCCAGCCTCCCCTGTAGTAGGGGGCCCATTAGAGGCTCGACTTCAGAATTACTCCTTCTGATAGTTCAACAGCTCTGCTCAGGGTGAAGCAAATGAGTTCTGACATTCCCTCCATCAGCCTGCTACACATTTTTTATCTTGAAGTCCAGAATTCATACATTGTATTCTGCAAGAGATGAGCTTTTTCATGGAATATGTTATCTGCTTGCAGCCTGATAGCAATGTTAATGACTCTGCTGATCCTTTGAATTTGGACAACTAGAAAGCCAGGATCCCTTCAGATCCAGCCATTACAACACAGGCCTCATGCTCTCTCAAAGACCCATTTCATGCTTCACAATTATACCTATTTTGAAAGGAAAAAGCCCCATGTTTTGTACCACATTCCACAATTATGTAGTAGCAAGGAAATTGAAAAAAATCCCAGGATCTCACCCTGTTCATGAATAAGAGATCACAGATGGATAGGGTTCAATCTATTTGAAAGAGACACTCTTGCCCCTCTCTGAACATAGTATAATGTCATGAAATTTTTAACTGAACAACAGAAAACAAAATTCTGTACATGACAGCAGAAACATTTTTAAAATATGAAGAAGGAGACGTGCTTGCTGAGATGCATTTTTAAGTTCACAGAGATTTTAGCTTACACAATCCTTGGAAAATGAATAAGTTAAACATGAGAAAATAACACATATAGTCAAACTCATTGAATGTGAAGCTTTTTCATAAAATAATACAACAGGAGCACTACTTAGGAACTCATTGTTGTACCATAAATTTATGACTGAACACCAGAGATAGTGGTGGTAAGTACCACTACCCTCATCTGAGACATGGGCAATTTTATTTTAAGCTGCTATTTTGAGGAAAGCAGAAACAGAATAGTCATCATTCCACATATATATATACATACACACACACACACACGCACACACATATATATATAAATAATTTTTTGTGGGTAGCAAACCACAGTGTTTCAGGGCCTTGTTGATGTTTTTGTGAATAGCCTTCCAGAGTCCATGTGTCTATTGCGTTAATTCATCCTAGAAATTCTTGAATACCATTGATGTTTTTTCTTCTGCTTATGTTCATCTGAATCACTTAGCAAATTGAGCTGAAATGAACTTTTTCAGAAAATCAAATAGTTTCAAAGGTATAGTAAGGAATTGGCATAAGGTGTTTTATCATGATGAAAATATTGTTTGACTTCTAGTTTAGCAGAATTCTGTGAGCCGAGGAATGCAACTTTGAACTTTAAATGAAGTTACTTTACCATTGGATACACCACCGATTAAGTGATGTGATCCAAAAGAGTCACAATTTCTGAACATTAAATGCAAAGAGTGAAATTTAAAAGGATGGTATTCAAGATTCTGACAGAAGCAGTTCTGCTGACAAGTGCTCAGTAGTGCTATGCTAATAATATGTAAATTCTATTGTATTTTTAGCTCATTTAACTGCTTAACTTTCTTTAAAGTATAGATTCACTAGAGATACCCTCTTCTTAGACTTCATAAACTTAAAAATACATTCTGTTCTAAAAATAAAGTGCAGAAACTTCAATTTTCTAATAAAGGCTATTCTTTTTTTTTTTTTTTTTTTTGTCTTTGTTTCTTTATCTCCTTGGAATTGAACAGGATATATTTAAAAAAGAGAAACTTTCAACTGAAGGCCTGTGTATGCCTTTCTCTGAGAAGGTCATTGAACATAATCAAACCACTGGATTTCTGAAAGCTGATCCATTGCAAATAGATAACAAAACTATATCAGTAACAATGCTCTCTGCAAGGTGACTGAGAAACTTAGCTCTGAATGAGGACAGAGATTTGCCCGGTAATACTTGCAGTGTGTTCTACTGAATAAGGAGTCAAACAAGGAAGACTTACAATTGGCTTTGCAACTTTGAAAAGCTGTGCTCTATTTAGGGGGGAAAAAAAGAAGTCTATCTCTTGAGTATATTTATGGACAAATCTATGACTAGAGTTTTTTGGATTTTTTTTTACATGAAATGGAAATGATTGGGTTCCATTTACATTTTTTAATTAAGCCTTTTAAAAATGCTTTAGGGAAACAGATATTCCTTCCCTCATATCATTAATGTAATAAATATGTATCCAGGTAATTTTCTTTACTAGTTGACAGCACTGATAAACCCATTAAAAGTTATTCAAAATAAAAAATATGGTATTGATACCCTTTAATAATATCCAGATTGAGCATAAAATCAGTTAGTTTTTTGTGTTGATGCAAATATAAAAATGAAACCAAGTATTTTAGTATTTAGTTTATTTCAGTGATATGGAACTAGCCTTTAAAAGTAAAGCAGGAAAATATTTAGTCATTCATAAGTTAATTTGGCCTTTCAGAGGTTTTTATTAATCTTTAGTTTGAATGTCTTTAATGTAATATTTTGTCAAAATATGTTTCATAATTGTACAATACACATAATTGAGATTTGAGTCATTAATTCCTTTTAGTGTTCGTGTTGTTTTTCAGCTTGAATGTGGCTTTTGTACTTTTGTTTTTCTCTTTTCAGGCCAAAATTAGTGCAAAACAAGCTGAATGGTCACTGGAGTCCGTAAAAGAAAGTGGCACTATTTTTCAAGTTATTTCAACATAACAATAGGGTAAACATTTTCACAAATATCTTTGCTATAGTTTTAAGCAATATTTTGAGGTGTATTTCTGAGTGTTTTCTCCAGGAATTCTACTTTTCTTGCAAATACAAGGCTGTAATTTGTCTGACCTTTTTCCTGTTTTCCATCTGCATACATTAAATGAATGGCTCTCCATTTTGCAGCTGAGGGAAGCACAACTTTGGATGAAAAATGTTGCCATTAAAAAAGAGGGAACAAATTGCATAAATTATAAATGACCTGTAGAAACTGAAATGTGCTACCACATTACCCTGATTATACATGCATGGGGTTTTTGTCATTAATCCAACAAAATAGCATGGTAACCTGTGGAACTTATGCAGATACAGATCTTTTGGTAAAGAAATAGAGCTCCAAATGGGTTTAAATTTACAACATTGCATTACGCTTTACAAGGAGGAAACAGGCCGACTCAATTCCTGAGTTTATACTGTTAATTTTACACACCTGCACAGTTGTGTTTTGCTGTTGCTTTCTAAAAGTTTGTCTTTTATTGAAATACTAAAAAAAAAAAGATGCTTCTGTTGATCTCTGAGCTAGCACTTGTGATTGAACTAGACTTATAAGGATTGCCATAGGAAAAGAAATCTGCTTATTGCAGCCTCGCTGTGTCAAAGAATTTGGCTAATCTGAAGCTTAGGAAGTTCTCAATGCCGGCTTGTATGTTGAGGCATTTCACAATTTCAGATTGCTGACTATTTATGCAACAATAAATCATATGATTAAATTAATACATAGCTGTTATTAAGTGTGTTTCATTTTTGAGTATTTTCGGGATTATAAGGACACAGAATACTAGATCAGGCCTCTGACTCATCTGCCGTACTGTCCTGCTTCTCATGTTGTACTATAAGAGCAGGTAAAAAAAGACTTTTCCAGAATTTTCTCACAATCTCCATCAATCTACAGCTCAGGAAGTTTAAGACCTGTATTCTTCTTCCAAGAACATCTTCAGATATGTTTTAAAATTGTGTGAAATGCAATAATACTGGTTAGCTAGTCAGGGTACAGCTGAGCTCTCCAGGGTGTGAAAAACTCCACCTCTGGCTTTCAACCTTTTTATTTTCTTTTTTTTTTACAGTTTCCTATAATGTCCCTGATTGTTATGTTGAAGGATGGACTCAACAGTTGCTGTCCTCCTCCTTGCCATTAGTGACTTGGGTTGACTTCTGTCCACTCTACATCTTGTGATCTATTTTCCAGGTTTAAGATTCAGAGGGATATTTGTTATTCTTCACTCTGTAGTTGATCACTTTTTCTATATTTTTTCTGCACATGCATCTTCTTGAGATATAGAGAAAACAAAGGTTCCCTGCATCCAAGCTGTGGCTGTGTACTGACTTGTGCAGGCTGCCTCAGAGGCAGCTCCTGTCTTGTCCTCTGGGCTTTGCTTACAAATCCCAACACCAGAAATTGCTTTCCCTCATCAAAAGCTGATCGAATAAATGCCCAGACTCAGGCTCCTCCATGCTGAATACATTTCCCTGATGCCTGACTAAACTCAGGCATTCACCTGCAGTGATTATCCTCTGCCATGTTAACGCTGACTCATCTGGAAACGTGGGAACTTTCTTTTATGTTTTGTAGATAGCCCTTGACTGTACTGACACTAAATATAATTAAGTAGCCGTAACTATCTTTGTAATCTCACTTTTGCTCCATTTTCCAGGTAATTTCTGACAGTTTTTGACAGCAGTTCAGTGGGCTTGTATGTACAGATCAGGGAGTGTTAATGAATGGTATTTTCAAATAAAAGGGTTTTTTGTTTGTTCTTTCACATTATATTTTAACAGATGAAGCATCTCACATTCTGTAAGTGATAGGCACTTAGATTTTTTTTTTTTTCTCAAAAATAAATTACTCCCTCACGATGCTTTTAACCAGTAGCATTCTTGATACACTTCTGACATATTTCTTTGGCAATGTCTCTCTGAATACTTGAAAGTTGGGAAAAAAAAAAAAAAAAAGAAAAAGTGTTTAGTTTTTAAAATAGTGTTACCAGGGCTCTCAAGCTCGGATATTTTTCACACCACCCCCAAGCTCTTTATGTCAGACCAGGATTCAAGAGTGACCTGAGATGACGTTGGCTCACTCATGTTCTAGAAGAGTTGAGTGTCTCACTGTGCTAAAGGGCGCTGTCAGCTACTGCTGCTGGAGCTACCAGTCTAATAGACTGCTGGACCTTCCCCAGGTTTAGGGATTTCTCAGCTGTTTTTGAGCTTCAGGGAAAACAGCTCTGTTCCTCATTAACAGAGCAGTAGCTGTGCAGCTCAAGTATAACTGGAAGATAGCAGGATTTCTTCACACTACTTTGGAGGACAGAATTATTGTGTTTGTAGTCTTAGAAAAGGCTTATGGTTTAAAGTCTTTGGCTTCTGTTGCAACTTCACCCACTTGTATTTACACTACTTTAGTAGAACCAGTACATCCTGCTCTGACATGTCAGTAAATTGGCAAACAGTGACCTCAGGGTAAGGGATGTAATGCTAACCTCAGGTCTTTAATATGCCTACATAACAAGAAAACTTGCCTTTTTTTTTTTTCTTTTTTTTTTCCCCAGTACCTTTTTCATGTTAGAAGAAAATTCAGGTATCTGAGAAACAGAAGAGGCAAATATCCAGAAAAAAACAGAGCATGAAATCTGAGCTACTAATAAAAACTGAAGGATGTGAAATGTACTCCTGTGATCATGAGAAGTTTTAATATGTTCATAAAAAGTGAAATCAGCTTTGTCCAACTGAACATGCTTGATTTTTATGTTTTATATATGTCCAAGTGAGTTGTAATCTTTCCCCCACCCATTCCTGCATATGAAAAAGAACCTTTGTGAAAAAGAAAAACAAACATAACCACCCAAACTTGTGGCTAGTAAATAGTGCCTGCTTTTAATTAATGGTATTAATCTTGGACGCATTGAGTTCACTTGTCTCTTGGGAAATATAAAAGGAGAGCTAAAATACAATGTTCATTGCATAAAAGAAATCCTGAAATAACTTCTGTCATTTTAGCTTAATACTTTGTCATTTTTCTTAAACTTGATTAAAGATAAGCATTTATAAAATAATGTAACATTTAAACTTCTAATAGTTTCAAAGGTAATTGTGGATTTTAATGGTTTTTCTTAATTAAGGGAATGGTTAGTTGTGCCTGTTTTCAGTAAATTAATTAAACTTTTAGTCATTAAACAAAAAAGTTAATTCATTATTGAAGGATATAGGAAATGTGGTGTTTGAGATGGCTCTGACATTCTAATCTATCACTGATATTCTGGAATGACATGTTTGAAACCATTTTCAATAGTGTAAAATATTATAGAAAGAACCTGGTGACTAACTAGGGGAGCTTAAAGCATTTTGGTTTGTCATCATCTCTCATTTGGGAAACTAATAACTGGTTTCAGAAAAATGCATTATTTTCCACTCAATATTTGTTAGTGAAAAACTTTTTTAAAAAGTAAAAACTCATAAAAATCATGTTCTCATCACTGATTTGGGATGCTAAGATCCTTTTACTATCAGGATGAAAACATTAGAGCATTAGCACTGCAGAAAGGCAAGGTTTTTGAACTGCACAAATGAGTAACTTGGTTTTATTTCCCTGCTGGACTTTGCCTCAGATTTTGTTTTGACATGTAATTACTCTGTTTCTCTTAGTGTAATTTTGTGTAGAATATCTTTGTCCAGACTTTTAAAAGTGGGTGTAGGGTTACTCTAGGAGGAATTCTTTACCCAGTGTCTTCTCATTTCAGAGAAAGGGGCAAGTGAATCTCACACACTTTACATATTAATAAAAAGTAGAGAAGATAATAATCAATGTTCATGTTGTACCAAAATTCCTATGGTGTGGTAAAAAACCCCCTAGAATTATTGGAAGTGTTTGGGGTTTTTATGACAGACAATTTGTTTTAGCAAACTGATGCAAGTCTACTTGCTGCAGAGAGTTAAAATTCTTCTTTTATTTCTTGGAACTATGAAATCTCTGCACTTTCTGACAAAATGAGAAAAGATGTTCTGTCCTTAGCTGCAGGAAGGCAGAGTATGACAGTGTGGCAGTACTACCCTGTCCCTGGTATCAGTGTTGTAATTCCTGCAAAGACTCATGTGAAAGAGCACATAAGCAGGTGAGAATGTGCACAAGCACAGTTATCTTTGATAATGTAATTTTGTTGGTATCTGCATTAAATCATGGTTGTGTAACACTTCACATTGGCTTTGATCAGGATATGAAAGTCTTTATCAAAACTCCATAATCCAGTTTATTGCTATATTTTCCTTAAAGTGGCTGTATTGGTTGAAATAACACTTTTAAGAAGTGAAAGGTTTGAACAAAAATGGAGACTTCTGTAGCCATTTCTTTCTGTATTTTCTGCGTTTGAGAGAAATGCTTCAGGATGCTTATTATAGAGGAAGTGCTATCATAAAAAGCAGCTTTCCAGACAGACCAGATTCTAAATTTCCTGCTAATCTGTTTTCTGTGGCAGCAAATCCTCATAAGGTTGGATGTTTACATGATCAGCTCCAATTTTACCCTCTGCATTTTTGTTAACACCATGATTCTACAAGATGGGGCTGCTTTCTGTTCAGTTTTAGATATATATATGAGTTTAACATAATGATTAAATATCTCCCAGGAAAAAAAAAAATGGTTGCCCAAATACCCATCTTGTAAAATTTAATGGTTTTTCCTTTTACAATATTACATTATTGGCTGTAGAAGATTAGGATAGCTTTGATGGAAGAATTGCACATAATTAAATTTTCATGTGTGATTCAAAGTGAATAAAGATTAGAAGGCTATTTAAGAGGTGCTAGAACTGTCATGCCATATCAGTAAAGTCTGCAAGATGGAGCACAAAAGTACTGATTTAGTGCAATATGTCACATTATTATAGTGATAACCACAAGGAATATTCCATGGATGGGTGGATACCTTATGCATATGAATGCTTCTAAAGATATTCTAGGATCCCTATTTTATCTTAGAATGGATAGGGGGAATGGATCCAGAAGATACATTCAAAAGTTGTAATTTAATAATCTGTTTATTCTAATAGTATACTAAGAAACCTTTGCTTTACCTTTCTTTTCTCCAGGCTTATTAATACTTCTGTGCCATGGACATTTATGAAATATTCATATGCTTTGGGAAATTTTACATTTTGGGGAGATCTGACCTGTTTTCCAATTCAGAGATGAGGGGCAGGAGTCTGTGCAACTCTGTAAGTGCAGGGTCACACCTGTTAGCTCCAGACTAGAACTGCCTGACGGTGGTTCAACTCACAAGAGCCAAGGTAGGCCCATACCATGACCACTGTTTTTCAAGTACTTTCATTTTGTATCTCCCTTGCTGAGAGATTACCCAATATCTATAGATGGAACATTGGTATGAATTTATCAGAAATCTCTTTGTTTTATTTTTTGGAAAAAAGTATTGAAATCCAGCTTAAAAAAAAAAAGAAAAAAAAATCCCAGAAAATACTTACCAACTGTTTTCTTTCAGTGAAAGATTGCATTGGATCCAAGTGATAGGAAGGCAGATAATTTAAATATATATTAGTAATAACCCATGTGTGTTGGCATAACCTGCAGCCAAGAGGCACTAGTGAGATTTGGCTGCCCTTCTCATGTTTGAGATCAGAGAAACACATTCTAACAGCTGTGAAGCAGCAAATGAAATACTGACCATGTTATTGTGTCATTTAATTTGTAATGATGCTGAATACTTTTGAAACAGTGGACAAGAGATGTGGCAAAATCCAATTGTGTCACTCCTTGTAATCTTAGAAAATAAGACAAATCACAACATAATGAGAATATAAAAGGTTAATGTAGTTTTTGAGAACTAATGAACAAGAACATATTGTGCCATAAGACTCTTGCCTCGCAGCCTGGCAGGGTTTGTGGATTTTTTTCTGCGTAGCTAAAGCCAATATATATGTCCAGCAGTAAATAATTTATGAGATTTTCATCATATTTTGCTTTCATAGGATGAGTTAAACTTCATTTCAGAAACACATATCAAGTTATTAAAAAAAAAAAAGTCCAAACCAACTACCCAGGTGTTTCTCCAATATGTAAAATATGTGGGTTCAAGGTCATGCTTTGGAATTTCATTTCCTTGGTCCCAAATTCAAGTGGAAAGAGTAATCTTGTTGTACCATTTGGCTTCAGTGAAAACCAGCAGCAATTTTTGTGGGTGACTTTAAGGGAGTGGAAACTGGACTTTGGAAGGCATCTGAGTCAGAGAAGCATAAACAAGAGAGGGAATCACTCATCCATGTGCCCAGCCCTGCTTTAAAGGAAGGCTTTGAATTTTACATGAAACAAAGTATTTCCCTGTGTTTCACTTCTTGAAATGCAGAGCAAACAATTCTGCTAGAATAGCCAGTGCTATTTCTTGTTATTATTTCCAGCTGCTACTTCTTTTTCTTTTTTTTTTTTTTTTTGACGTTTATGCTAGGAATACAGCAAGAGGCAATTCTGACTCAGTAACTCTAGTAGCAGGAGTAGAACTGAAAAATGAAAAAGTAAAAAAAAAAATTGAACTTAAAGTTTTGGATTTGGGATTTATGGGATTCGCTGAAGTTTGTTTGTTACCTGTGCTCTAGAAATAAACAAAAGTTTGTTTTGATTCTGACCCTGAAGTAACTCCCAAAATGGGAAAAGCAAAGGACCTTTTTAATATTAATAAAAACTTGCAGGTTCATTTAAATTATTTGGAAGCGCTTTTGATGCAGGGCTTCCTACTAATAAATACCACTGAATGTTGATGTTCCTGTAGGTCTGGGTTCAATTACATTATCTCAGCTTCCTCCTCCCCATTCTTTACCCCAAATAGTGGAGAGGTTATTTTTTTATGTGACTCTGTGTATGAAGTCACCTCTATGAACACACACAGTCACTCTTGTCACCACAGGAACCTCAGAGTCATATGATTTCCTCTTATCTTGTTGCCTGTTACCGGGGAACAGAGGCTGACCCCCTCATCTCACTACAACCTCCTGTTGGGACCCCCTGAGCAGCCTTTTCTTTCTCTTTTCTAGGAGTGGGTCTCCTCTCTGAACCACTCTGAGCATCTTCACTCTGTCTAGTTTGTCATACTTAGTAGCCTTCTGTTGCTCTGAAGTTTTCTATTTCTCTTTTATTGGTTCATAATCTGGCACTTTAATTTAAAAGGTTAAATTTTATATCATTTAGGTTGCCTTTGCTATTTTGAATTATAGCCTGTGCATCTATGTTTCAACAATTAGGACAAAAAAGTGCTCATATGTATATTTTGAGTTATAGCTGTAATAAATTGCAAAAGTAAGCAAAGTTTGGAAGCAAACCAGAAGCTGAACCAAATCTGATTCTATATTTGCTTTTCTTGAACCAAACAAACCAACCAAACATTTCACCAGTTTAAAACCTAGACAAGAAGTGTTCATTCCTGTTTCATCTTTCCTTCGAGATGAATGGCTTCAATTCTTGCTTTTTTCCCACCAAATGAAATGCTTTTACTGGTGTGGGGTTGTTTTTGTTTTAATGGGACTGGTACATTTTTCTCATTAATCCCCCCCACGGTTGCAAAGTAAGGGACAGTATGTGGAGCCTGAGCTTACCTGTTCTTTAGATTAGTACACAGAGAACCTTTTGAGTTTTTATGGACCTGCGACCCCAGTGAAAGCAGGAATTACAGCCACCAGAACAATGCCTTGTAGGGCAGTGATGGCTTTCTTTCTCTCTCTTACCAGTATTGTTTAATTAAAAACTTTGTTTGAATGTTTGTCATAAATGTAGGTCTTGTCTTTTCTTTGATCTACTGTTCATCAAGAAGTGTGCTGGATGGATGTCCTTTCTCCATCATAGCTGCTGTAAACTTTCAATAGTAAGAGCAATAATCAACAACTTGGTGCTAAACACTCCTGCAACTGAACGTAGCATTACAGTCTCGAACTATCTTTCCAATCAGTTTACATCTCTTGGTGCATTAAGCTGTGGTGCGCCCAGCATGGCCATTGGTTTGGATGACTTTGGGGTGTTGATGTCATGTCATTCCAACTTTAGATTTGGGCTAACAGTTGTTCTTGTGGTGTTTGTTGTGGTTTTGTTTAAACAGTGAAACAGTTTCTTAATTTACTGCAATTTGAGCCTTTAACACAAGAGCAGGGTGACGCTGGTGCAGCAGCAGTTTCCTCTAGTCCTTGGCAATATGTCCCCACAGTTGCATTTACACAGGAGAAAAATGTGAGGCATTTTTACTGCTTTTTGAAATGTCAGGATACTATGGCAACTTGTCTATGAATTCAGACAATTCCCCAATATCCATTAAAGTGTAGGCATATTTCTGGATCACTCTGGGAAAATTTTGTGATATAATAATAAATCTTTAACCTCATTCATTCACATTTATCATGAAATTATATTTAGCTCAGTCCTGTTTGGATCATAAAGGGTATGTCGATGTTGCATAGCTCCATTGTTGTTGCTTTAAATCCAAAATAAATCAAAGATTGATATTCTTTATCCATTCTAGAGCACTTCAGGTCACTTCTTACATGGATTCATTCAGTGCATTACTGTTGCTATTACTGTTATTGCTGTATTGGCTCCCGGGCTATTTTTTAGTCCCTGCAGGCACAAAATCTTCTCCAGACTCATGGCTCTACTGTGTGTGAGGGAAAGAGCATCCCACCAGTGAGGAGAGCATGAGGCTGGCAGCAGGTTGAGAGACCTGTAGTCCCTGAGTAGAGAAAAATAAGGGTAATTTTCTGAGACCACAGGTAGTCTGCTTGGTGGAGGAAAGAAGCAGAGAGATAACAAGGCAGTGGGCCAAGAGCAGCAGGTTGAAAGCTGTCTGGAGAGGGGTGATTGATTAGGAGCAAGCTGCCAAAGGGTGATGGCCCACAGCTCGTGGGTGGTGCTGCTGCACCCCTAGCTGTAATGAGAAGCACGTGTAGAGCAGGGATGTGTGGTCAGCCCTGTGTCCTGCCAGGGCAGGGCTGGGATTTGCTGGGAATGGGGACCCTGCCATGGCTGGGAGCGAGGGGTAGCAAAGTGACACAGCTTTTCAGGAGGGCTGTGCGGAATTCCAAGGACATGGCAAGGGCAGGGATCACAGAGTGCTGCCAGCATCAGCTGTGCTCTCCTAAATTTGTGTGGCACAGTGCAGTAGCAGGCAGCTGAGAAGTGGCAGCAGACATGTCGCAGCAGACGTTGCCTCTAATCTCCTGCAACCTGGGCCAGCTTCTCTCACTGAAACAGCTGAAGTTTTGGCTTTGAGAAATTGAGCACTGATCTTTTTCCCAAAAAATTAATTTTGAAATTGAGGACGCAATATGTATGCTGCTGACCTGAACATATGTTACAACCTGATAGTAACAGAATCATCACTCAGCATCACTTCACAAATAAGTGTGCTGCTTAATCTTTTTTTGCCAAATCATGGCTTCTTTAGGACCGCCTTATCACTGTGAGGCATTGCCTCTTCCTCTGTTGCCATTAACTGTCCTGAGCTATTACATTCCCAGAAAAAAGAGCTATAGATTCCTGCAGGTGAGATGCTGAAGCTGGATGTAGGGGAAATTTGAATGGCCGCATGTATTGCCACTTTTCCCGAGTTAAGTTAATGTGACACAGCCCTCTCTGAGAGTGCTACATGCAATGGAATTTCATTAGGACAATAAAAGAATAAAATATCAATCATAATTGTTTCTCCTATGGATTGGAGTGAAAGAAGGAGGGAGATTATTAATATAATTTCAACAGCAAATGCTCATCAGACACCTGGATATCAGTCACTCACATAAGAGTGCAAGAAAGGTATAATTCAAGTAATTTGTACTACAGGAGCAGAGAATCATCTCATTCTGACTTTTTTTCTATGATGTGTTAGTGACATTTATAAGAGCTATAGCTGAACTTTCAAATTGGTTTCTGATGTAAAGGCTTTAAATTTTAAGGTAAAATAACATTGCTGCAGGACGGAATCACAGTCAGCAAAATCCACACAGCCAGATACACAGGCACAGCACTTCATTAGCAGGAGAGGAAAATTCACTTTTTGTTGTGGGGATGGCCACCAGCCAGAGGCAGAAGGCCTTTATCGCTGCTGCCTCAACATATCTATTGGGAAGATGGCTAAAACTTAATCTGAAGCTCATCTCATTTATTTGGACCCTTTCCCCCATGCAAGAGCACCAAATGTCTTGCACAGAACTGCCTGGCAGCAGGATTTAAGTCATGTAGGTCTAATGGAATCTATCCTGGTTGGTTTTTTTCATCAGAGCTCAGCTGCAAATATATTGGGGAGCTAATATAACTTGTCACGGAGTCTGTCTAAGTTGCAGTCACGGCAGTGATGGCAACGTGTCTTAGAGCAATACAAAATAAACTTTAAATTAGCTAGCTCAGGTAGAAATACTAATCTGTGGCAAGATGGTGCTCAGGACAGAAAAATGTTCCTAGTTCTTGGGCAAAAGCAAATGTATTTTTTCTAATATAGTGATTATTATCTTGCTGAATATGGATTTACACCTAAAAAAGGTGGGACTGGGTTGTTGTTTGTTCCCCATGAACTTGCATGCAGCTCTGTACTCTGGCCAAGTGTTTTCCTGGATAATTTATAATGTGGGACATCATTCCAAGTTAAATTAAGTTGTATTATTGCAGCTTCAATTTAAAAATATGTTAATTTACAAGTGTGGATTTTTATGACGGGAAAAAATCCTGGATTTTAGCTGATCTGTTAGTGACTTAAATCTCTCAAACCACTAAGCCCTGCATAATCTTAAGAGCAGTAGCTCTGCATTCAATTTGTTACTTCACAAGTCAGCATCTTCTCTGAGTATTCGAGGAAGAATTATTTAAATGTCAGCTAACATGGAATTGTTGCATGTGTAATCCCCAATCAGTAAAACTCACACATTTGCACACACGTGCCCAGCACACATTTAGTAGGACAGAGAACAATTGCTGTGAAGTTCACAAGATTTTTTTCAACAGTATTCTAACAGGTTGTCATCATCTTTGGATCATCCTATTCTCGCAGTATCTATTAGATTGCCTAGTGCTCACCTTGTGATGCTCTATTAGTCAAAATATCTCTTTGCCCATATATTCAAATGAACTGTAGAGGTTATTAACTTGCCCTTGGCAAAAAGATTTAGCTTTCTAGGGCAAATGCTTTTATAAATTCTGTGTGTGACAGTTTTATTACATATTGTAAATAGAATACCCTGCCAGATTTTTATGACAGCCATCACTAAGTCATTCAGACCTTATTACTTTTCATCCCTTCACATACCTTGAATATCTTCTAAATTTTTTTTTTTTTTTATCTTTAACAGGCCTTGCTTTGGTCAAGGTACTCTTTCTACTTCGATAGCAAATTTTATTTACTAACATTACTGTTCAAAACATTTTGTATTAAGCCAAATATTTTATCTTGCAGAAAATCAAGGCTGTATATTAATTTGGCTCAGATGCAAATTAATTCGCACATTCTGCATTTATAGTAATAGACTCATTTAAGCTTGTACACTCTCTGCTAGCAGTTAATATAATAGTTTTTGTGCTCAGCTGCATACCTATCCTGGGTCTCACTATTTCTAACCGAATGAATATAATTCTGTTATTGACTTTGTTTTACATTTTGCATTTCATAACAACATATGTGTTGTGAAAAGGAGAAGCACAGAATCCATGCTGGTGTGAAGACCTACTCAGACATACCTAGTTACTGTGTGTTTTGTCAACTCATTCCTCTGATCCGAAGAATACTGTGAGAGAGGGAAGAAGAGTGGTTGAAGAGGTTTTGTTTAGACATGTAGTTTATTAGCATGGAAGTCTCACATGTGATAGGCTTGGTGAACACCAGCAATAAAAACAGCAGCTCCTGCTTCAGTTTTGCTTCCTGCTGAGAAGGCAAACATAACAGAAGGAGGTGTGAGACTGGCTTTGGGGAAGATACAATAAAAGTGAAGAGTAATGATTGTCAAAACAATGCAAGGAACACAGAAGACTAGGTTCCTGAAATTAATAATCCTTTTGGAAGGTTTCCTTCAGTAGTAATTCAAAAGACAGCGCAGCTCGGTTGCCGGAGAGCCGCCGGCAAGGGGGCTGAGCTGCCTGGGGAGGGACATCTCGCTGCCAAGGGAGGCAGCTGAGCCTCCCCCTCAGCCATGGGCCTTGGGTCAAGCCTCTTCTCTTGTGCCTTGGCAAACCAAGCCTCAGCTTTCCCTGGGCGGGGGTCACACGAGGACAGGTTCAAGGTGGGGCTCATACAGTCCCTGGCTAGTCAAAGATGAAAACGTTGATGGAGCTTCCACTTCCTGAAATTGGTGGGAAGGTGGTGTGGTGGGCTGTGAAAGCAGGAAAAGTCTAAGTCCCTCTTGGTTTTCTGCTGCTGCCTGATTGGGCATGTCCTCTTACAACATGCAGTTCTAATAAATCAAAAAAAAAAAAATCCTTTTAATAGAGAGCCTTGAATTGGCTATAACGAGCCCTTTTTTGGAAATTCACTGTATGTCATTATTTCTTCTTAATGTTTCTGCAAGTGTATGAACTCAGATTCTTATAAAGGAAAGAATCAGGTGATTTGCAGCTTTAAAGTTGTATATTTTGCTGTCTAGGCAACTTACAGTAGTTAGGTCACATTATGATAATTAGCCTATTTATAAGTTAGCTAAAGGAGTTCTTTGTTTTAAGCACAATAAATTCTAAAATTAGTGAATAAAGTTAGAAGCCCGTTTTCAGTTCCATTTAGATGAAAGGTGCTATATAATTTTAAGCTATTATAAATGATTGAAAGATGTTTTCACAACTGCTGCTAGATTGCATGGGAAAGTGGAATAGCATTTCAAAAGATTTCAAAATTAATGTGGCTATGGGTGTGCTCTGGAGAACTGCTGAACCTTCACTACAGTTTCCTTTTTGCCTGCTGCTGACTATGGCAGTGTTTCAGTAATCAGGTACTTATTTTCATGCTAATTTCTTTCACTTTCAGTCCTGAGTCTCCCAGCCCCTCTAAAATGATATTGAATTTTTTTGTGTGTGTATATATCTATATTGGACACACATACGTTTCCATACCCCATTTAATAATGATTGATTCTAACTAATCTTCATGGTTAGGAGTGGGGATCCAGGTGTATCCACCAAGTGCAAGGTCTCCAGAATAAAACTATTCTAAAACTTGAAAACAAACCAGACTTGTACATTTATTACCTCTTAGGATATTTTAGTTATATTGTCATGGTAAAGATTGTGTTTTCTGTCGCATTACAAGCAGTGATTCTAGCTCCCTATTTATGTATGAACAGCATGTTCTTCCGATAATGATGATATTTGATTTAAAAAAAAAACCGCTAAGGATGCATTTGCTGCTGAATCTCTTAATTATATTGACCTAACATTTACTTTTAAATAAGCACTTTAAGAGATTTTTTCCATCTGTCAGACTTTTTTTTTTTAGTTGTTTTTGAAGTGTTTTGCTAGTGGAGAGAGATGCAGTTCTTTAATGTCTCCTCACAATTAAAGCTAATGGAAATATCACATTTGTGCTTAATGTAAAGTAGTAGCTTTAAATAATTAACTCTCTTTGGACATTTTGTCGATGATAGAAATGGGTCTCTTCTGCCTAGAAAGTTGCTTCAAAGTTTCTATAAAAGGAAAATAAAAAGAAACTTTTGAAAGATGTTCTAAGACTAGGGAGCAGATTTCACCAATAATTCTCCCTATAATAACCCAGAAGTCTCATTTTTCAAATAAATTTAATTTTTTTAAAAAGGAGTCTTGACAACAGTAGCTAGTGCTGAACTCTTAGATTTTCAAAAATTATCTTGTAGTTAGTCCTCTAGGTCTTGTTGGCTTTTCTTTGTGGAGTGTCTCTCCTTCTGTTGAGTCTCTCTGCATCATTCTTATGCTAAGCAAAAAATGGGAGAATGAAATCAAAGAATTACAACCAAGAAAACTAAATTGATTATGTAACCTGCACTTGAAAACTGGTTAAGTGAAAGATTTCTATTTTTTTTTTTTTTTTGACGTTTCATTTCATTAACTCTTCCGCTGAGTATATTTTTATTTCCTTTACATTTCTAGCATTGTGAATACCTAGGGGTGAACTCAATAGAATTGTTACATCATTTAATGTAATAGGATGTGACATGATGCAACTTGATATAGTGCCTGAAAATAGCATGATACAATGCATTGCAGAAGGCATTTGAAAATTCTGAGCACTGCAGGTAGAAAATAGCCAATTTGAAATCTGGCACATGCATATCTTCTTTTTTACTCTCTAATTGTACCATAAACAAGCCTAATTCACTATAGCACTTTGAAGTAGTTGGCAATTATTCTTTTCAGACTAAAACATTACCTTAGGCAGCAAGAACTTCCCTTCTTCATACATCAACATGTTATTGTGTTAATGTGCTTATTATCGTACCATTTTGATTGAAAATGCTAATTATGATTGTTCTTGAATTTAATGTGATTTTTCTGGCTGACAGTGGCCATTTAATAAATGGGAACAAGTTTTTACTACAAAGCTGTAAGTGTTTAAAAGGGAACTGCTCTTCTTTTTCAAAGAAACCAAACATTCCTTTTCTGGAAAAAAGTCTTGCTTCATCATACTTTTAAGGGCACTCTAGAGGGTGTGGTTATCCCCAAATAATCACACTGGTAGGGAAGTAAAGGCACCCTGTTCAAAGAATAATCAAGGAAATGAAAAAGTTTGTAAATAAGCCAAGGGACGAGGTTAGAACTTTTTTCTTTTTTTAAAATCTGTTAAATGAAATATAAAAGCCCTCTTGTTTAATTTTAAAGTTATATGTTTGCAAGCTGGGATAATTCATGCATAACTGCATCTTTTTATTCTGTTGAATAAAACTTCACCAAAAAAAAAAAAGCTGTTGATAATCCAACTCACCTGGAAGCAAAACTAGAGAATGTCTGTGTAGAATCAGTGTAGACAAGCCATATTTTTGCAAAAGATGGATTCAGCTGTGTGAACTGATTTCTTTGCTACTACTCATAAAGCTGAATTTGTGCCTAACACATTGTTCGGAAGTTTGTCATTGATGTTTGTATTAATTATTTTACTATGGCAGATTAAATTATGGCATTTGACCTTTGTGAGGGCAGGAAGGGTCCTCTGGAGTTATGTTGTACTCTTTGAAATCAGAGAGATATTACCCTAATTAAACGCACAGGAAGTCTCTTTCCAATCTCATTTAGCATTATTATTTCAGTGTCCCCCTTAACCCACAGTGTAATTAATTAGCATTAGGAGCCATATGCTCGCATTGTGTGTTCAGTCCTCTGAACAATGCCTGTGCTTCTGTTGGGCTTCCCAGTGTTCTGTCCTTTCCAGGGGTCTGGAGGGAGACATGGAGGGGGTGCTGCTGGAGGGGTGCATCTTTCTGCCTGGGGGAAATTAGTTTGGGGGAAATAGTAACGATGAGAAATGCAGTTACAGCCCTTCATGGGTAAAAATGTCAGCAGATTCTGCACCTCTGCTCCCATCTGGTGAGATCCCACCTGGAGTGTGTTGTCCAGCTTTGGAGTCCTCAGCACAGCAAGGACATGGACCTGTTGGAGCCAGTCCAGAGAGGCCCCCAAGGTGATCAGAGGGATGGAGCAGCTCTGCTGTGAGGAAAGGCTGGGAGAATTGGGATTGTTCTGACTGGAAAAGAAAAGGCTTTGGAGTGAACTTAATTGTGGCCTTCCAGTACCTGCAAAGAGCACACAGAAAAGATGGAGAGAGACTACAGGGGCCTGGATTGACAGGACAAGGGGGAATGGCTTCAAATTGAGAGTAGGTTTAGGCTGGATATCAGGAAGAAATTCTTCCCTGTGAGGCTGGTGAGGCATTGGCACAGGTTGTCCAGAGAAGCTGAGGCTGCCTCATCCCTGCAAGAGTTTAAGGCCAGGCTGGATGGGGCTCTGAGAAACCGGGACTAGTGGAAGGTGTCCCTGCCCAGGGCAGGGGGTTCCACCCAGATGATCTTTAAGGTCCCTTCCAACCTAGGCCATTTTATGATTAGCAGGGTAGAGGAAGAATAAATGGTAGAAAATAGCTGCACACTTTTATGGATGGGCAAGACAGATGGGTTTTGATCTTGCATGGGAAAGGCAATGCTGAACAAGAAGTTTTTTGGTCAAAAATCATCGCTGTATGGCTAGTGGGAGTTTGGGGACAGAAGGAATTGGTGTGAGTATAGAAAAGATGAAAAATATGCTGTTTAGCTAAACAAAAAAAAAAAATAAAAAAATCCAGGAGCTGCAGCCCCATGATCACAAAGACTCAGAGAAGTTCAGGCTGCTGGATATCTGAGTAGTGCCCCAGCAGGGTCCTCCTCTCAGCATTGATTACAAAAGGAGATCTGGGCTACCAGGGTCCTAATTTAGACCTCTCATGCAAATGTTGAAATCTGCCAGAGATTGGGGTGGAGTCTTGCTATTTCTGGGTTCGTTCAATATTTTTGCAATACAGCACCAGTCTGGGTTACTAAACTGTGATTACTGTTGTAAGTATAAATAATAATAATGGTTTCTGCTCTCATTTAAGATTCATTGCAAACTATCTAAAGGCTTCAGTTTCTCCTTGATAGGAAAATGTGCACCATAAGGTAATACCATGCATGGGAGTAGAAAAGAAAATATATTAAAAAAATAAATTAATCCCTATTTAAAATAAATTATGCTGTACCTCAGCAAATTTTCAATAACTGCAGAAGCAAGATATCTGGGACACTTGTGGGATGTTTTAGCTTTCCTTTATTACATATTTTTAGTTTAATACTGGCTATCAGTGCTAAATAAATGCACTGCCATTAGGTCTTGGGTGCGTTAATTATTAGCTGCATTTATTGCTACTGGTATTCTCAGATTTGATTGTGTGTGAGGACCTCCTGGGACAGATGGTGTGGTGACATCAGCTAGTGATATCTGACTCCAGAGGAATTAAGGATTTACAGGTCTCACTTGGTGAAAACTTTCTCTTTGCTTTGACTCGCTTAAATTCCCTGCTTGTACTTTTGCCAGGGACTCTTTCCAAGAGCAAATGGTTGGATCAACAGCCAGACCTTGCCCTCAGCACCTCCTCTGGTGGCCCCTGTGCCGTCACATTCGGTTGTTCTCTGCTGCTGCCGCCCCTGAGCACAGCCCTGGCGGGGCCAAGCGGGAGCAGAGCCTGGCACGGCTCATTGCCCCCCGTGCTGCTGGGCTGGAAGGCAGAGAAGGGATGGAGTGGGACAGCTGTTACCTTCATGGGGTCAGCACCGCCCTGGGCCCTGGAGGTCACAAACCCACTTTCTTCTCTTGCCTTTTAATACACACGTTTGGCATCAAGGCTTGGACTTCTTGAGGGCTTTTGAGGAATATTCACTTAAGCGTGCATTTGTTTTCAGACCTATGGTGAAGTCTAACATCCGGTGTGTCACTATATCTAAGTGCATTGTCGCATTTTAGAGTATTTCAAATGCTTTTATTCTACAAAAATTCAGTTTGTCTCTTCTTAGAAAAGGAATGAAAATAAAATAAAGGTAAAAGGTCTAGGCAAAGATACATGGGATTAAACTGTGCGTGTAATTTTACTACCATTTATAAAAAAATAAGTTTAATCTTTGATACATGGAAATTTTTAATAACACAAAAATTCTCTGATATCCCTTCCAAAACTCTTATATATAAATGTCTTTTTCTATATATATATATATATAGCTATGATTCTATAATAAATCCACAGTGTAGTGTTTGTTCTAATTAGAAGATAATGTTGTTTTGAAATTCCTTTAAATGCAAAAAAACCCCTCTTGATTGGTTAGAACAGATGGCACGTAACAATGGTTTATCTGATATACCATATGTATGCCTGTTCCAAAATACCATCTTGTGGTATTTTAGTTGTGGACTGTTATTTAAAAGGGAGATGAAAGAGTCTAAGCACTGTGTTATGATTTCCCTCTTTGGTTTTCTTGGGGAACATTAGCAGTCATGTCCTCTTCTGCCTGCCTAGTTTGGAAAAGGTGATGGAAAACACAGATTTATTTGGAAGAGGAGACATAGGGAAACCCACAGGTGCATAGTAATTTATGTCACAGGTGACTCATGATGGAATTACTCTGACATGCTCATAATTTCCTCCTGACTGTAAAGTGCCATCATATCCAATTTAAGACAATAAAATGGAATTGTATACATGAACATCTGGTTGCCAAAGTTAAGATTGTGGATGAAATATAAGTGTAGAACTCACAATATGGCTTTCTACAGATCCCAAACAACCTGGCCTTTCACGCTTGCAGGGGTGGGGCATCCACAGTTTCTCTGCACAGCCTGTGCCAGTGGCTTACAGAAAAGAATTTTTTTCCTATTTTTTTTTTTTAGTGATAAACCTGTCTCCTTCTGTTTAAAACCTAAATTTTTGAATTTGTACTAAAGCAAACCCTAAAATGGAAAAATCTCTTAATTACCACTAAAATCAGTATTTTTATGCCATTTTCTTAGAAACAGTTGAACCTGCACCAGTTACATTCTTTCTCACATGGCTGGCATTTCAAACAAGAGCATCTACTCACAATTAACCACAAGTGCTGTGAGGGATGATTCTAAAAGTCCCTTCTTGCCTTAAAATCTATTCATTGGAATAATCAGCACATGGGCCCTTGTAAGCCTTTAGGATTGCTGCAGCAATTTGCATACTTGAAAAATGCTGATAATATGTACTGTAGTGTGAAGATACCAAAGACCTAGATTAACCATTTTAAAAGGTTTTGCATTGTTTGAACACTGCAGTCTGCTGTAAGTATTCCTGAAATTAGGGCACTCTGCTATGTAGGATAAGGTGGCAACATCATTTTATCTCAGGCTCTGGGCTGAACCAAAGCACGTGTCCTAAAACAGGTCACCTCCAACAGTGAATATAAACTAATCTAAATTGTTCATTATAGAGCTGACAGTCTGATTTGCGTTTATCATGCACTTCTTAATCTGTGTCCTTAAATGAAAGCCGTGTATGGCTTTGGGTAAAATGCTTTGCGGCTAATGGCAGGGATTGGTTTCTGAAAGCTCTCCTCTAAATCATGGGTTCAGCTACAAACTGCCCAAGTCTTCAGCTCAGTTTGCATCTCAGCAGCTTGTTTATAAACTTCCCATTCTTTCACATGTTGTGAGAATGAAACCTTGAGGAACTAAAAGTGGTGCAGGTACTTTGATGATAAAAGCTATATAAATATGTAAATAGATTAACATATGGAGGAACGTAGCATCTGCTCTGACAGTGATAGGAGTTAAGAGCCAAAATCTGACAAGGTTTTTCTGCTTATTAAAGTGTTTCTACCATTAACTTACTGCAGGCTTACAGGAAACATCTGCTTACAGCTTGCATTTTTATTCAGCTTACATAATTCTCTGTTTTCTGAAGTGGCCGCATGGTAGTGTTATTTTATTTACGTATAGGTAAAGCAGACTCTGCATCTGGAAGTCATATGGGTACAGCATAAGTTTGTTCATTATTACCTCAGTCTGGTATGTGATCTGCTCTACAGTATGATATGCGTGAGTTTGTTGTGTTTGGTGGGGCTTTTCTCCCCCCATGGAAAGTGGCATCATTATTTTGAAAATTCAGCCGTGTCATTTTACAGTGCTGTCCATATTCTGATATACAATAATATTCTCCTGTAAAGAATTATAGCTAATGCTGACAAATTAGCAGAATCCCATATTGTAACTATAAATTGTGCTTGACAGGGATATCGATCCAGGGTTTCTGCTTATTTTATTTGTGCTTACTTCAGAAAGAAGAAGCTTAGGGATTTACCCAGGATTGCCTAACTGTTGCCTCATATTTAAACAGAGAGATGCTCTTCCTCACAGAAAACAGGAGTTTTAATGGGGTTTTATACTTCATGAGGAACACTGGAACAGAGACTGATATCTCCTCTACAGTATGAGACCATCCACAGTGGTCTGACAACTCAAGTAGGTACTTCACAAGTCCCACAGATGGGTTTGTGAAGAACTTGCCAAGCCATGGCTCTGACAACTGGGCAAGGGAACACATTTGTGTCCTGGATGTGAGAGCAAATACCTGCATTAAATTCTAGACTTCAGATTCAGTGAGGATCCATCAAAGAGGGAGTTTAACAGGATGCCAAAAGCACTGCATCAATAAACTGTGGAGTTGTGATCTCCTCATGAGCAGTACATGGACCAGATGAAGTCCAGTTGTCGGTTGCAGTTCATCTTCTGAACTCTATTAATCATAAACTAAATTTTGGGTTGTAATTTACGGGTCTGATTTGCTCTAGATTATTAGGGTTTGAGGGCCAAGTCAGATGCCATTTGAAAGCAGTTTCCCTTGATTTGCAATTGGATTTCTTAGCTGAACTACAACCTTGCTGACATAATGTTAATGAACTACACGTCTTGCATGGATAAAAATGCAAAAGTAGAGGTTTTTATAATTTTGCTAGAATAAGGTTCTTATCTTTAATTCTTTTTGACATTTAACTTTGACGAATCTTGCATATGTATACCTTTGGGGGAAATTGCATCTCTTAAGTTACAAATATCTCTAATCATATAGCATCTCTCGTAAGAGAAATGGATAAAATATCAGAGGAATTAGTAGGCAACTGAACCAGTGCAATACTGAGAAAAGTTAGCTGTATTTTCTTAGTCCTGTGCCAATGTTTGAGGCACCTGGCACCGGGTGTCTGTCATTTGATGTCATTATGGTGAAGAAAGGGATCTTAATGAAGAAACACACTGTAAGATTAAAAAAAAAAAAAAAAAAAAAAGTACTGTCTACTTTATATAAATGCATTTAATAAATAGTTGCTTTAAAAAGATAAAAATAAATATCCCTCATGGATAGCATAGGATCAATTATGAAATCAAAGTATTAGTCAATGAGCTATAAAAGGAACAGAGACTATTGAGGAATATCTGTTAGAATTCAGACTTACTGCATGTAATCACAATGTATACGCAAATTCTCCAAGTATATAAGGAACTATGGTAAATCTAGTAATTGTTTCCTATCATTCTTAAACTCTATTTTTGTGCTTTTTAAAATTACTTAAAGTTGCAGAAGATGTATTTAAAAAACCCCACCCTCTGCCAGCTGCACAAAGAGGTCAGAAATAGTATATAATTATTGCTGAGCTAATTGCTGGGTGCTAACATACATATAGACATACAGTATTCAACTCAGACATTATCACAATAGTGGACAATTAGGGCAAATTCAGTGACAGATAAAATGCAAATAGAATTTTTAAACCTAGTACTCTACTGGATTTTTAATTTTTTAATAATCTTAGAATAATTGGCACTTCTATCTTTAGCCTTACAAACGCAATCTAAAAGGGTGGCTACATCAGAATAACAGTTGCAAATTTTTTTGGAGGACTATGCCTAAAGTCAAAACTACTTATTGTAAAAATAGCTTTTAGACCCAGGCAATGTGTTTTCTTTCAATGTTTATATGTTTTTTTTGAAACAGAGGTGAGGATTAGAAAGAAGCTGGTTTTTGGAGAATGTTCTGCTGTTTAATTTCTGACTTCAACTATCTTCTTAAATTACCAATTTTGGTAAAATATGAAATGCTTTGACAAATGTCTGCTTATATTTTGTAGAAATAGATTAATTTCAGCATTACTTATTTTTATGTTGAAATATCTTAAGCTGTAGGAGGGATAAGAAGATGAGAAGATAACATAATTAGAAAAAATCTATGGCAACAGTCTGTGCACTTCATGAAGCTTAAGGATATGATGTCCCTTCTCAAACTTTAAAAATGTACTGTAGCAACACAGCAATGACATGAAAAGCCAACAGTCTCATTACCCTTTTTCTTTATCAATGTTGTTTTAAAATGTCAGAACAATGGAAAAATAGTTCTTCTGTGCATATTTAGGTATGGATTTCTCATGGTCTTGTGTTCCAAAGAAGCAAGAAAATGGAGTCTCATTTTTGGGGTTTTGATGCAGGGGGTGCATGGCCCAGTTAATACTTAAGCTTGAAAGAAGTTACTACTCTAAAGATATATTCCATTTGGGGATTGATGACACATATTGGAGTTTCCTTAGAGCTGTAAAAGTCAAAGAACTCACAGGCAGCTAAAATCACTTGCAGACTATTTACATGGTGTGTCTATACCAAGGAGTAAAAAAGAATTTTAATTTTCATTTGTAGAGAAGAAGCAGAAATGTCAGAAAAAATAAAAGTTGGGGCTATGTTTAAAAGCTGAAGATAGGTAAGGACAGACAATATTTTGCTTCCTCAGGACACATCTGTACATGCATTTAAGAACAAGAACCTTAGAGGAATCTGTTTAAGGAGCCCCTCAATGGCATCCAATGACCCCAGCTCCTTCCCAACACCTGATTTCCCCTTGCTTTGCTAATCCCAAGCAATATGTTTTCAAAGTCTTCTACAAACTTCTGTTTGTTTCTTCAAAGTTTATGATTTATTTTTCACTCAATACAGTGGATGTGATTTATTGCCTGTTTCACAGAGGGAATGAGACTTAAATTGCTAAAGGTAGATGTGGGCAAAGCTGAGAGTAAGCGTGTGACGATTGATTTCAAGGATAAAGGGAAGTTTTATGGGGGCTGTATCTGATAAGGCTAACTCTACTTGGCCAAGAAAAGCCTCTTCTTTTCAGTATGAGCTCGGAAGGATGGGCTTTGAATTGTACAATTAGCAGTGAAAATGACACTGAGAGTTTTAAGCTGGAAGTTGTAAGATTGATCTAAATTCCATGGAAGTTAGTGAGAGTATGCCACTTGCTTTCACAGATTTCAGGTGGTTTTCAAGACTGTCAGACAAGACAATGATTTGGGGCTCTCAGTAAAAGGGGGAAGGAGAGGTTGATGAAAAGAATAAATAGGTAAAAATTGCCCAGCCCATCAGAGGAAGAGCAGGGCTTGCCTCAGCCTAAATCTGAGATCAGATCAATTGTCTGCATGACTGTCCCCATTAAATGCTCGTGCAGGTAGGACCTATGGTTTTGACTGAGCAGAAACTCTGGAAGAATCCCAACTCAGCACTTGTGACTTTTTACCACTATTCACAATAGAGTTTAAAAGGAAGAAGTGCTTGGGCAAAATGTTGCAGTGTCCAGTGCTGAGTTAGAGGATCCTTTGCATCCCACTGCACAAAGCAGAGCTCATAGAGATGTCAGGATTCAGCTCACAGCATGAAATCCCTCCAGCTCACCTCAATGTGTGCGCAGCAAAAGGCCTGCTCGTGTCAGCACCCTGTGTTTGCCTGGGCTCCTTCAGGTGGCTGTCAGGGCTGGCATGCACAGGCTTTGGGTTTAGCCTTGGCACTGTGCATTGGAGAGGCCTCTGGAACTCGGGAGTAGGCTTGTAGTGACAATGCAATTCTCAAGTACAAGAATGATGCTTTTAGCCATTTATGCTGTTCCTGTTAAGACCCTGCATCCCTCACTGGAAGGTAGTTTTCTCCTGTTAGATGTGTCTGTAGTGAGCTGTTTGAAGCCAGAGGAACCAGCTCTGTACGGGACACAATTTTCCATGCTGAGGGAAAGAGCAGAATTACTAGCGGTTAAACATACAGGCAATGACCTTATTAAAATCGGTGTACCAGGAAAAGCTACTGAAGTGCACTGCCTTACTCATACAATTAGGTGCCTTAATGAAATATGTATATATATGCAAATTCCCAGTTGTTTCACTCGACCCTGAGCAAGGTGTGGAGAACAGAGATTTGATACACATTGTGGTCTGTGTGTGCAAATGCATGCACACTTGTTTGAACACCTGGGCCTCGGAGGAGAACTTGTTCTGCCTCCTTGGGTGGTGGTCTGCTGCTGCGCTGGCTTGTCTTTGGAAGATGCTCTGCCTTAGAGTGCCGTGATAAATTACAGCCCTTGCTGATTATCTGTTGTCATCTGGCCTCTGGTCACCGAAGTGAAACCAATGAAAGATCACATTTCTTCCTACTGTGCTGCTTTAACACATCCCTACGATGCTGTAGGCAAAACCCTTATTATAAATTGTTTTATTCAGCCATGCTTATAGTGCCACCTCTACTGAGCCTACAGCACAGGACATCCAGGTAGAGAGGAATAACCCAACTCTAATTTTGCTCCACATATTCGACCCTCTAATAGCAACAAAAATTCTTTCCTCTTTGTTTTTGTTTCGTTTTGTTTTTTTTAAACCAGGCACTGGTTTTGTACAACTTGTCTGAAAGCCACTTTCAAGTCAAAGGTTTATGTAGTTGTTTAGTAATGCTAATTGTTTGAAGGGAAATTCATTCTTACTCGCTGAATGAGAGTGGAAGGCAGTTAACTATAATGACAAAAGCCATCATAGGAAAAGATTATGCTTTTATTATAAAACCATGCTTGGAGTGTGGCCTCGAACCAACGTGGGATACTCTGACAATGGTTTGGCAGGGTGGGGTTGGGGATAAGCTTATCTCAGAAGAGGACTTACATATAAATTTTTCTCAATTCATGAATAATAAGCTGTATTTGCTAACATCAGACTGAACAGACTGAGGCTAGGATTACAGCCATGCTAAGGTTTTTTGCCATGTGAATCACCACTGTTAACAAAGATTTCTGTATGCCAGATGATGCCCTCATTTATACCCAACTCCAGTGTGTGCATCCTCTGGCCTTGGTTATATGCCAGTGGGGTCAGCCCTGGCATTGAAATGTAATTATCAAGCAGTACGTGATGTATGAGCTACATTCCAAAGCAGTCCAGTTTGTTTCTCTAATGTGAGCTCTGTAGTGCTAATAAAAGTTAAAAAAAAAGAAAATCAGTGAATGAATGACTGAATGCAGGATTGTTTGTGGTGGTTGTGGCAGGTGAGGTGTCTTGCAGTAGCTGTGTCTAGGTTTCATCTGTGAGCATTTGACCGTGTCCTGGTGCACAAGCTCCTTGCCTGATAGGCTGTCTCCAAAAAAACCAAGGCTGGACCCAACATAGGCAGGTACCCTGGACTGTCAGGCAGTTTGGGTTTTCTTCCTACTGTAACACAGCTGGGCAGCATAGCCTATAATTACTGAAGTGCAAATATCTTTTAACACCACAACACAGTAATATGGGGGTTTGGTCTTATTTCACAAAATAGATAAAGATATATTTCTCAATGTCTGCACCTGCAATAAAAATGGGGAAAGAAAGAATGAATATGGAACTTGAACACAGCCTTAATCAGCAATTTGTTTTGCACTGCTGTGAACAGAAATAGTTTGAATTCATAAATTACAATTGTGCAATTATTTTAAATGCAACAGCAGATACCTGCTTAGCAGGCATTTGTATAGTGTTTATCTCAGTATTTCAGACAAATGCTGATTATACAATACTTGCTGTCTCTCAAAAGCACAGATCCTTAGAGTTAGAGAATTTGTCTTGCTTTCCTTTATATCCAGAAAACTTAGCAAATAATAGCTATATTTTAATAAGCACTAGAAAAAATACTCTCTTTTTTAAACCTCTCAAAAGTGCCAGACATTTGCACTGTGATTCTTGGGATTGTCCTGTGCAGGACTAGGACGTGGACTTGGATGATCCTTGTTGGGTCCCTTCCAAATCATGATATTTTATGTTTCTACTATGGAAGCAGGTGTGTCACAGTTATTATATTTTGCCACGTACACATTTGTTCTTAACTTGAATGTGGTAAGCAAACAACCCAGCCTAAACTGCCAAACCTTCTTCCTTCTTTCACAAATAGATTGCAAGTCTGGGGCTCCACAGAAGAATAATTCCAGTGTTAAAATTTACTGCAGGTTTTATGAGCAGTGTGGCCTATTGGCATGGTTTTCACACTGACACATCGCACCCTTGTCTGGTAATGGCTGGGATTTTTGATTTTTTACATGGAATCTCAACTGACTAATGAGTTTCTTCACTTGAACACTGCAGAAGTCATAGGTAGAGCTGTGGAGTCACTGCTACACCTTTTGTTTTGAATATGTCCTCAAGGAAACTTCAATACAACATAAAAGGAAATGCAAGCTAATATCTTTAATAACTGCAATTAGTCAGAGTTTCATTGTTTCAAGTCACCTGAAATGTGACACCTTCAGCAGCACTGGAGGCATCCTGAGCGTAAAACCAACCGGATCAATATAAGTTCAGAGAAAGCAGATGTATCTCTTGCCACCTGCAATATTTCCTGAATGATCTCTGTTGCATGTAGATCCTCATTTCTTTCTGATCTGAAATTTTAGTTCCTGTATAATTTCATTTTCCAACAGAACTTGTCTTCTTCCCAAGTTTTTATTATATGGAGATACCAGTATTCTATTACTTAGCTTGTCTTCTCCATGTTTAATTTCTGTCGATTACATCCAGAGACGTTTGATTGACTGGTGTTAGTTGATTCTTCCTAATGGGGCTACTGGGTATTGCAGTGCCAAAGCACTTCAAAAATTCTTTGAAAGCAGGAGGAGAGGACCAGATTAGTACTTTGTGGCTTCAGAACCGTGCATAGTGAAATTTAAAGAGACTATATCTACAATGCTCCCAAAGAAATCAATAAACTGGAAAACACACAAAATATTTGAAGCTTGCAGATATAAAGACCTATTTTAAAAATAAAATGTGAGCTGGACATATATTTTCCTGAGAATGATAACCTGAATTTGTTTATTGACAAATCAGAGCCTTTAAGTGTCATGAAAGGTGGGTTATAATTCCTGTATGTATGAACTGATGCTTCCAGCTTTTCAACTTTGCTCTCTCTTCATTGTGGCTGTTAGAAATAGGCCTGCCAAAAAAATTTTCTTAAAAATTGGTATGATCATGGAAAGTATTTTATTAAATATTTCCAAAGTATAACTATTGTTATACTTTGTGAAAACAAATCTTGGCATCTTTTCTAGCTGCAAGTTGCTTTGCCCTCAGTTAATCTCCTTCCCCCCTCTGTTAGACAGTTATCATGTGCCAATAATTTCATAGTTGTGTTTTGGATAAATACTCTATTTCTTGGTAGGAAATAGAGTAAACTAGAATACAATAACATAGAGTAGGGGAGTAGGGTTTTTCAATACCAGAAAAGAGGTAAATTAGACCAGAATTGTTCACTTTTTTCATTTGTCCTTTGTCAAAACCAGAAATACATTTTCAGTCTGTAGCACAAAACACAGTAAAGTGTCTCATTAGCGGTGTTGCCTCCTGTTGTGATTTATGACTTCATACGGTATTTTTCTTATCAAAGCAGCTTCTTGGGAAACAGCATGTGTACATTGTTTAACATTTTGTCTTATCTCTAAATAAATAATACTTATTATGTATTGTTGAATACAATTTTATATATATATTAGTATATTGCAGTTAAATGGCATGTAAAGTTTTTTAAGCATAGGTAGCATTTTTTCACAGGTCATGTTCAGGAATTACATTCCAAAGTCACAGTCTAACATCTTTTCAGTGTTGAAAGAATTTAGAATCTTTGCATTGGATATAATGGATAAGATTTTCCAAATTAATAGTTTTATTAAAAATATTGATAAAGCTAAAAGTTGTCTTTTTCCCATTGTTTACCAAGTATTTAGGCAGTTTTTGGTTGCCTACAAGCTCCATCAAGCAAATTTATACTGTGCGAACTGAAACTCTGCATGATTAAGACTAAAATAAGTAGTAAACTCAAAGTGAATTATTATAACTCCTTGTAGACTTAAATGTAAACCACCTTTAAATCATGATTGATGAGCATGGAATATTGTGAAATAAATTTAATGCACTTCTTCATTCTACACAATATAATTTGCAGAGTATCAGACAGGCTGTAGACCTGTAAGCATAAACAGGAAATAATCCTCAGTATAGAAATGTGAATCTTGGACTTACTTTCTGTGTTTTGTTGATGTGTTTCTTTTACTGCACTAAAGCAGTTATTATAGTGTATTGCTATACATTGTGCCTTCATGTTGTCTTATGCCAGAAACAAAGCTACTAGTTAGTTACAAAGAAGAAAGACATCCTTTTGTTGGTCTTTATGACCAGCAGAAACCAAATTTGGGGACTGGCATGCGGTGATAGTCAGAACATCTTATTTGGTTATATTTGTGAAGAGGGAATAGAAACGATTTTTCACAATACCTGCAATGGAAGTGCAGACTGTGCTCTGGGCAAGCACTGGTGTCTTAATCCCTGGAAATCATGTGAATTGGTAGGATTTTCAAATAGGTTTTTGATTTAAGAAGGCTCTGCATTTATTTGGCATGGTATTACGTTACAAGTATCCTGAAACATTGCTTCCATTGGTGTCTGTGGCTAACAGAAATCCCCAGGAGGTTTCCACAGATATTTCGAATGCCCTAAGCTGAAAGTATTTAAAATCAAAATAATTTTCATGCCTAAAAAGAACTGAATTAATTATGGCCCACAGCAACCTGAACTTCTTTATATGGTGAGGGAGGCAGCAGAAAAATATTCTTTATGCCTTCAATGAAGGATGTGATATTTCTATCTTGTAGTGTTTGTTGTGGATTATATTCCTTTTGCAAAGTTCCTTTAGTCACGGGCATTTTCATGCTGCCTGATGCTGGCTGTTTGGGATCTTTGGGGTGATGGAGGGAGGAGATAGGTAGGAAAAAAATAAAATATTGGTAACTTCTCAGGGGCAGAGGACAGATATTTTAGCTTCTGTCTCCATTCCTTCTCATCTTTGTCGTGACTGTCTAAACAGCCATTTCTGTCTATTTCTGAAAACTCTGATTTTTTTTTATTTTGATAGTTCTGTGTTGTGAAATTGGAAGAATGAAGGCTGTTAATGTTTCTGAACTTCTCAAAGTGTCAAGAAAATTCTATAATTATAAAGTGTCAGGATATACAATGAAAAATGCCTGAACGCCGCATTGGATCAAAGCATTATTTCTTGCAGTTACTGAAGGATCTTGAGGAAGTCCATAACCTTCCCTGTAGTGAAATGGAGTCTGGATGGCAAATAAAAGGGCCCAAGAACATATCAGTAAGCCAGCAGCTGAGGCCTCTGCCTCCTACAGTCTGAAAGCAGCAGAGCTCTCCAAAATACAACCCTTACAAAACCATGTTGCTCAGAGTTCTGATATTCAAGCTTCTGTGAAATTGTTTTTGCTATTTATTCAAGCCTAAGGGTTTTAACCAAGTGCTTACACAAGCAGCCTTTTTGTGCCTGATACAGATCAGTAAAAAGAAGGAAAATATGGAAAGGAAGAGTGACCAGATAGCTGGTTATACCAACTGCAGATTAAACTAACTTGGACATATTTTTTCCTGAGTGTCTCACTAGTGGTTTGTTATTTAGGTTGCTGTTGTATACTGCCCTGAGTAAACATCCTACAGATCTGTTAATTACAAAGAACCTCTGAATTCATTAATGTTGTAGGCATTTATAAATATAACTTTAGCTTGATCGTAGCTTCTGCCCTTTGGCTTCATGAGCAGAATGAGGGAGAGAATATACAACTGCTAATTCATCTTGAATGCTGCAGGCTTTTCTCTTGACTTCATCTCATAAACACTAAATTAGGACTGGATATACTTAAAGTGAAGACAGCTAGGATAGTTGAGAGTGTGGAAATCTTTGGTCTGAGAAGTTACTGGTTTTTTACTGGAGTAAATTGTATGAAGGGTATTTGGAAAACCATAATATAAGGAAAGGTGAGGATGATATTTTAAATGAGGAAAACCCTAAATTATCTCAATAAATTTATCAAATGTACTTTTCAAAGAAATAAGAGGAAGTAATTAAACATGTTGAAGTCACTTCTAGGGCCTATGGGTGTGGAAAAAAGCATAAATGAATCAAAAAAGGAGCAATCATCAGGGACATTTATCTGGCATGGGATTGTTTTGCCTCTTGTTGCTCTCAGAGGAGTTTTTGCGGTAATAGTAACAGACGTAAAGGTGGACTTTAGACTGGTTAATTTTCCTTCTGTTTCCACTACTGCACATTCAAAGCATGAAATAGAATTATAAATCAGTCCTTTTACATCTCTAAAACAGGATGTTTACTTAAAAATCATAATACTTGAAAAAAAAAAAAGTTGGGTTTCTTTTATTTGTCTTTCTGATATTTCATCCTAGAAAGTTTGTATAATCTTTCTTATAACTATATCTTTCCTTTGTAGCCATTTTAACTCTGCAAAATTGAAATTCTTGTGAACCTGGGAAGGAGGGCTTTAAAAACCCCACTAAATTTCATAAGAAGGGACAACACTTTTTCTGTGTTTCCTTGGAGGTCTGCCTGCTCACTCCTAATATAATCCTAAGTGGATACAATAACTTACCTTTTGTAAAATAAAGCAGGAAACCATCATCAGAGTGGAAGTCTGGGCACTTCAGGCATTGGACTGAACCAAGCACAGCCATGACCAGCAAGCTGTGGTGGTTTTCCTTTTGCTCCTGGGTGGTCCTGCCTTTCTCCTGCTGTATCACCTGAGCTGCTACTCAGGCAGTACCTGATTCTGCTGAGCTGCTGGAGGCTCATGTCAGCGCTGGCAGAAAGCTGACAGAAACTCATCATACCTTCCAAAAGCCACTGGTTTCATTAATGCTGAGAATACAAGGTTGAATTCTGGGTTTAATTCTTTTGCAGAAGAAGAGGCTATTTTTAAGGATGCCTGTTACCATTGGCAATTGTTTTCCCCATAGCAGCTGACTTACTCATGGGTAGGGGTAGAAACAGCATGGTGTGATAAACTTTCAGGGAATTATAAGATTTGAAAGCAAGACAAAGACTGAATAAAGGATGTGGGAGGTAAAAGTGATGTAAGGCTGCAGAGAGGGCCAAGACAATGATCTGTCAAAATTTCTGAGGTGTGACTGATATTGTCACATGTTTTAGACACTGAAAGTGTTTGCTTTCTGATCCAAAACTTTTAAGTGAATTTGCTTTATGGTACCTGAGGAGGGTGGGGCTGGGGGTTGTTTAGTTTAAGGTTTTCTTATTGTCCAGAGGCAAAAATCTTGAAATCTCTGGGAACTCCTAAGATTTTTTTGTTCTTCAACACATCATATGGTGCTAGCAATCAAAACAAACATTAGCATCTGCCCTGCCTCATTTCAGTAACATTTGGGAGAGAAATAGAAAAAATGATGTTTTAATTGTTAGCAATGAGACAGGTGATTAAGAATGGCTTGATGGAGAAATTTAACAGAAGCCACAGCTTAGTGACTCCATGTGACCGATACTGACCTAATTTTTTGGCAACTAAGAGCCATAAACATCACCTTTGATGTATCAGACTCAGCATCTGGTAGACTGTCTTATAACTTTTAAAAATTAATGCACAGAAGGATAAAGAACTGTACATCAGCATGTGTTTGTTTTCTGTCTAAATGCAAATGTTACATCCTCTAACAAGCCCATAAATATATTGTAGAACTTAAAAATAAAAGATCCTTTATCATTGATATGGTCGTGCTGAAATCCCAATATTTCCTTGTTTGTGATATGACATGCTATTTGTTTAAAAAAAAAATCTCTGAACATATATCAGATGTTCATGATTGTCTCCACCAGTCAAAATATCATTTTTTATTCAGACAAACCAGCAAGGCTTTAGATTTATTAATACCATCTTTTTAACGTTGCACTGAAAAGGGCATCATGTCTGTGGTTGAAAATGGGATAACTTTAGGGAATTTGTGACCATTGTTGCTTTGTCATTCTAAAGACATTGATTTTTTTTATTTGTATAAATCTACAGCACAAGGTTTTTGGCTCATTGGTTTGAGTACTGCATACTTATACGGAAACACGAAAATGCCAGACTGTAGATGAATTCAAGCTTTTGGGCACACTTAAGCAAGCACTGGACATCTCAAGACAGATTGAGTAGTCTGAATGTCAGGCATCTTTCTCAGAGTACCCTTCATGACAGTCTAAAAATTTTGCTCAGAAAGTCTTGTTTTTGCTGATTCAGTATCAGCAGAGTCAGTTTGTATCTTAAATACAAACATTTGGAGATGTGGGTAGTAGCTCTATTATTTCTGTGGTAGTAACATCTCTTAAAGGAAAAATTGACTGCTGACTTACTTTGAGAATGTGTGCACTACTGAATGTCCCCTTTCTCTTTCCTTCCCTCTCCACCTTGTACTCCTGCCCCTTGGATTTTGGAGATACTGAGGATAGGCAGTGTGAAAATATAAAATGAATAGCTGCTCTGTGCAGTGAAAAGATTGCTGCTACTGCTGAAGATTTGTTCTTCCTGTTTCCTACTTAAAAAGGAAAAAAAAAAAAAAGCATGCAGGGTTCTTTCCATGCAATAATTCAAAAATGCTGCAAGTAATTAATGTGTTGAAGCTGGTATTTTAGTTCAAAATATGAAGTAAAGCCCTAAGAAAATGCAGTGAAAAGTCCTGAGCAGTGGCACAGTGCAAAGCAGGAAATCTCCTGCACACAATAGAGATTAAATGCTCCCTGTGCATACTGTATTCTGCTCAGCCCTCTGCGTTCGGAGCTGGGACCGTGGCAGTCGTTATCTCCAGCAGGTTCCTTGGTGATTTTCAAGCCCTGCACTACCTACCCAAGTGGCAGTGACACCAGCTTTCTCTGAAGCCTTATTACTCTTAAAAGAGCAATTTGGTTGGTTGCACAGCTATTAGGATCAGACAGTCAGGCTTAAAGCTGTCAGTACAACTGCTTCTCATCTTTTTTCACAATCCTGACATCTTCTCTCTTTTCTGCTGGACACAAGCATCACTGTATTTATCATTTTCAATCAAGCTCACGCTGCAAGCTGAGGAATATATTCCCACAGAAACCAAAGTGAGGAGCAGAAATTATTTTATAGCTGCTATAGTAGCAGCGGTGCCGGCTGCATGTTGTGTGGGAGAAATCGGATCAGTGAGAAATGTGGCTTTCCTCAGGGCTACATCATTGAAATATTACTTCAGCATCTGAGAGGAGCAAAGCTACTCCTTGCTCTAATTTTTCAATGATTAATTACTCTTCCCCAAGTAAACACAAAGTGGGGGAGAAGATGTGAGATTTTTATCTTTTTTTCTTTTTTTTGTATTTTTTTTTAAATAACTTATGGAAATGTTGTTATCACTGAAACGGGGGAAAATCACTATGCTTGAACTTCTTTTCATTTTGATGTTGCTCTTCTCTGGATCCACCCTGAGCAAGCTTAGCAGGACCAAAGGCAAACACTGGAAGGGGGGTAAGTGGAAAGGAAAAGTTTTGTAATGGATGTTTGGGTAAGGTACTAAAAAGCTGTACTAAAAGTAATCTAAGGAGAATACCTCTGCTATTTTAAGTGACTCAGATTTCAGGTTGCTGTGTGGGCTTGCAGTAGGATGCTAAAAAGAGAGCATGGAGTTTAATTTGTTTTCTTGTTAGTTTGCTTGGCTGGCTGTGTAAGGTATGTATTCCTTGCAGGAATTTTGCTTTGCTTTGTACCATTATCAGAATAATGTTTAGGGCCTTGATACAAATAAATGTATGCCATTTATAAATTTAGTTGTTTTTTGGATTGTGAGAATTCAGATTGTTCTTTACATTATGGAGCCTCTGGGACTTTTGTGGCTTCATTGGAAGTGATGTTACCCCTGTCAAAGGGGGCTACAGTGTTGGAGAAGAAGAGAGAAAGAAAACAAGAAGCCTATTTTGAGTGCAGAATTGTTAGTATATGTGGTAAAAATGACTAGACAGACATTTTTTTAGAGTGCATGGATGTTGTGAAATGCACTGCCAGCAGCACTAATTGGCTGACTGGCTATGTCAGTGTTGATGTGTTAATAAAGATAAATTGCATTAACTTCATCGAAAAAAATGCTATGTTGAGAAAACACTTATGATTTTTGAAGGCAGCAATCCATTTTCCTCTTCTGTTAAAAACTGCTGAGAAGATTTACCCTGTGTGTGCTGTGAGCAGTTCACTAAATGTGCCTTTTCATAAAGTTCACTTTGTTTTGCTTCCTTGCATGACATTTGTTTATGGAAAACATGGGTTACTGAGGTCTCGTAATCTAATATAACTCAGTGAGCATAAATGGTATCTCATAAATATTTGGACTGAGGGACTGTGGATTGTAGATTGTTTGATATTTCCTCCCTGGTTGTTTCTTGATGTTGCTGATTGGAGGCACCCCCAGGATTCTTTTTACCTTTTTTTTTTTTTTCCCTTACAAGTGTTGCCACAGCATGGTGTGTTTATCACAGCTTTAATAGCACTTCCAGTTTTTCTCTGCTGTCAGTATTGTGATCTGAGGTTAAAGAGTAGCATCAACATTAAAAAGAAGTTTTAATAATTTATCACAACATCTCAGCAGGAGATTCCTCCCTCCCCCTCGACATTTCCTTTTGTTGCATTTAATCTTCCACCTACTGTACCTTCAAGGGAAAAGTTGCAGCACACGCTTAACCTGGATTGTTAATGCAGCACATATGTCTGAAAATTATTTCCTGGTCCCGTAAATCACATTATCACATGTATCTCACAGTGCTGCTGCTGGGTATCCTCATTGCAAATTACAAGCTGTTATTTACTCTGGGCAGCATGACCTCTTCTCAGAGGTATGTGACTTAGGAATATATGTCACTGTCAAGTTCCTGGGATTTAGGAAATGCTGTTAACTTTTTTCCCTTTCTCCCATTTTCAATTAAATCTGGTAAATGAGGGCTGGATTGCTTTGGTCTCTTACCTACTCTCAGGCAGAGGCAAAGAGCTGAATTTTTATCATGGGTAGAAAATAACCTATGAACCTGACTGCAGAAAATATCTTAATATGTGCTTTTGCTGTTCTAAGAAATGTTTTTTTGCAGCTGAAACAAAACATAAGGAAGATACCTGTTTCAAGGAGGCTAAGAAGCAATTTGTCTTGTTTGCTGGGAGCTCTGAATCAGCAAAAACCTCGGCATACCTGCTGTCCTGTGTTTGTTTCATACATGATATTGCTGTGAGTGCTGTGTGACTTGAAGGGGATGCCTGCTTTCTGGGGAAGGCTCCGAGTTCAGGATCTGTCAGAACACAGCTGTTGTCATGTCATGTAGTCTGTGCCTTTCTGACCTCCAAAACAGAATGTGTGCACCTCCCCTTTCCATTAACCATTGAGGATCAGCTTTTGCTTTTATCTCAGTGACCAGAGTAGTTTTTGTTGGTGTCGCTTGGTGAGAGGTCAGTATGCAAACTTCTGCAGCTCACTGGGAAGCCCATGCCAAAATGGCAACAGAAATTTGGATTTATTCTTATTTTTATTTTTTAAATATTCCAGACAGCCAGAGACCTGCATACCAACTTCCAGCTCTCTTGTTCAGCACGGAAGGGTGAAGCTGGATGTTTGCAGCTGGAAATGCATTGGATGATTCACAGTATTAGCTATGCTGAAGTGAGTTGCATGGTGGATAGTAACAGCTGATTTAGACCATCCTCTAGTTCTTCCATATCCCATTTTTTTTCAAAAGTGTTGCAGTGTATAGGCATCTTTGGAAAGTGATGGTATCTGTGTAGGCCTTGCTGTGATCAGTATAAGTTAATGAATCTGGAAAATTTTCTGATAAAATAAATAAAAACTTCATTGCTGAAGTTACAAGCTCTGAGAAGACATTTTCCATGGTCTTGTGGTATAATTCTGTATTGATGACAAAACCAGCTCTTTTCACCTGTATTTTTCTCTTTGGAATCCACTAAAAACAAGAAAAAGGGTCACCTACAGACAGCTAAAAGAATGGAATTAGGGGTAGAAAACTGCTGCTGATTTAGTTGCAAGGTTAGGTGTCAGGGAATGAAATGAGTCCTGTGTGTGGGTCCAGAGAAACATAAAGATACCATTTTCTTTTCTAGCTGTTTTTAAGTCTGCATGCCAGAAAACCTTTCAGAATGATTCACTGGACTGCAATCTCTAAATGCGCTTTAAACTGGGATTTATAAACTAATGATCAAGATAAACTGGAGTCTAAAAGCACAACCTGGAAGTACAAATCAACCAGAATTTCTTTTTTCCCTTTAAGCTTAAATAACACACCATGGTTTTGAGTTTAAAAAGGATTTGTAATAGGGAGACCAAAAAACTGGGAAAAGAAAAAGATTAAGTGTTAAGTTTATCTTAAATGAGAAAGCAGATTTGAGGTGTTGCTAATGTCTATCCCCTTCTGAATTCTTCTGTGGAATATCTTCAACAGTGTTTTCCCTTTGTCATACATCTTGATCATATGTAAGGGGGTGGGGAGAGGTTTGAGTGTACCCAGCCAAATGCAGGTGGATATGTTTTGTGTCTGTCCAGTGGCATCTGGGAGAATTTGTAGACTGGGAAGTGAGATGCCCATTTGTTTTTAATTGTGTGGAAGGCTGTATGACAGAGAAGTTCAGAGAGAGAGACTGAGACCGTTAGGACAGCCACCACTCTTGGAGGACATAAACCCCTTATCCATCTTGGAAACAACTCATGCATTCCACTGGGGGGAAACTCTGCCCCTTCAGGCTGCTGGGAAGCTTTGAAAAGTCTGACTCTTCACATGGTGGTCTATGTAACAGGATCTGCTCCTTTTGCCAGGTCAGCACCCACCCCAGCAGAGGGGTGGCAGAATGAGCCATTCTGGAATGGTCCTTGGGGTGAGCTGAGCCTCACAGGGGCACAGGGAGACTCTGTGCACACCCCAGGGTGCCCTGGCATAGAAGTCATCTGTCAACAGTGCTGGCAGCACCTCCCACGTGGAGAAAAAACCTTATGGGCTGGGGAGAGGAGTTGGAAATGAAAAGACTTCAGAGGGAAAGGACCAGACCTAGGGCTGGGAAATTCAGGTTAAAGAGTGCCTTCTCCCCAAAGCCTTATTTTTCTCATCTCCTTTGCTCTTCACCAAAAGAATTTCCATTTTGAGGACTCAGAGTGACTTGATTTACTTATAATCAAATTGTAGAAATAAAAATAAAATGCAACCACAGGGCATCACCCCACAGAACTATATGAGGTGGTGCCTGTCCTTACTGTCTACAGGGAAGTGAAGCAATAATCTCTTTAATGACTAAATCAAAGTTTATTATGCAAGTGGTCCAGCATTATATTTCAGTTCCAATTTCAGCTCTACTGCAGTTTAATCATTTTTATAGCAAAAGGTGCTAGTGTTAGAAATCTTAAGTGTCTCTGGCAAGGTATTACTGGTGAACGTGATACAAAGCTGTGTGCCTCAGATTGTCTCCCTAAAGACTGATCAGCATATGTTTTATTTAGGGTGCATGCAGTACAGATACACTAGTTTAAATGTTAAATAAATGAAAGTAGATAGGAGGCATTTACATGGACCCAGGTTGCCTGGATTTCAGTGTGAGTGATTGTGAAGCATGAGGGGTCTGGTTGGATGTGGAGCTTTTGATGTGTGGTTGAGTTGCAACACTTGTAGAGCACAGCCAGCTGTGCTGGGATGATTCACTGTTTACTTTATGTGATTTTAAGCATAACACTTAATATAGTTTGCCATTTATCTAATTTAAGTAATTTATTTTATGTCATTTCAAGGATAAACTGCATGAATTATTTTTTAATATCTTATCATGCTGTATGACTAAAAGTGTTTCTTAAATACTGAGAGGTTAAATATGCTGCCGTGCTCTTTTACATTGGAAAAGCTTATAAAATGCTGACCAGAAGTTTTAGACTCAGGGTCCTAAAAGTATTTCCTTATGTTTCACAGAAGCAACCTGATTTTGAGTAGTAAGAAATTCTCAATTTTTTTAACTTTAGAGGAAGCTCGATTGATTTGAGGAGGTGGCTTGTGCATAGCTAAGGATCTAAAAGTCTAAAATTAGAAACTGAGTACTGTAAGTGTGGATCTGCAGTTTTAGTTTGACTGCAAGTATATAAAGCATATGACTACACACAGTATGTGATTTGATGTGCCAAAGAATGTTCTAATAGTTTTGCTTTGAATATTCTTGAAAGGAAAAGGAGTATTTATTTGGATACAGAGTGACTGAAATAAACTGGGTTTTGTTTAGTCTTCTACTTTCTTTATAGTCTAGATTTATCCTCTATCCCAAACAGGTTTTTGCACCTTCTTTAACACAACTTTCTTCAGAATAAAATCTGAATTTAAAAGGTCTCTGGGGATGCATGAAGCTTCCTCCACATATTTTGTTGGAATGAATGTTTATCTATTTTTTATCTATTTATCTATGGAATACTTTATGGAAGTCTGGCTACCTGTATTTAGTCTCATACAGGCAGAGGCAATAGAGATGGGACCAATGGAAAACTGAGCTAGAGAGTTTTCTTCTCCGCTGCAAGGGAGAAAAAATCATATATGGCTTTTTCAGTCACAAGGGGAACAGTGTGGGAGAAGTGCAACATCTGCTTAAGAGCAGACCAGTGCTGTCACAAAACTAAACAGCAGAAAATAAAGCACAGGCTGGGAGAGTGTTTCCAGCCACCATTGAGAGGGGGTTGCCATCCTTAGGCAGATGGAGTCAGCCTCAGCCAGGTTTTCCGTCTCCTTCAACTTCCAAGAGTCCTGTCTGCAGGATCTCCCTCCGACTTTTCCGCTGGTGGTGGTGCTCCTGCACATCTGCTGGCACCTCTGCGCCGGGAGTTGATCCGGGTAGGAACTGGCCAGATAAGAGAGGATGGCATTCATTATCTGATGTGATCCCTTTGTTTGCACACTCTCAGGTCACAGGGGAGCTTGTTACAGAAGGGGGCCATGGCCACAAGGGAAGAGAAGAGATTGTGATCATGGTTTGATTTAGGGTAGTTCAAGTTGACACATAACTTCACCCTCCAGCTCCACGCTATCCAGAAAAAAAAAAAATTAATAAGGTGGCACCTTCCTTTGAATCCTATGTCCACATCCTGTGCTTGGAGTATTGCTTGAAATGTTTGCTATCATATTAAAAAGTATGTTGATCAAACAGTTATAAACCAGAAGGAACATTTAAATAACACTTCATCCACCATTCATACAGGCTCCTCTCCTTTGGTTATTTGCTTTTTTTTTTTTTTCTTTTTGTGTTGAACAGATTTTGGAGCAACCATAAAGCATCATTGACATTAGAAAGCTAGCAAGCACAAGTATACTCTCCTTACTTTTGTCCACAAATAAAATGAATGCATGTACATTGCCTTTAGGTGTTAAAAGAGCACAGATCAGATGTGCACTTTCAAACTAATGAACAGGCTTAAACACATACCAGAATGGCTGAGAAAATGTTATTTTGACTTTCCCTTTCTACAAATTTTCAAAGAAAATGTTGTTCATCAGTTAAGCACTATTGATTTTTTACTTCAAAGCATGATCTAAGGAATACTCAGACTACATTACTTTTTCAAGAGCCATTACTAAATAATCTCGTGAAAACTTCTGTCCTTAGTACATTCAAAACTTGGGGGCAGGGATGCATGATGCTTTTACAGATTAGTTAGTTTTGGTAAATGTTGCTTGAACCACCAGCAATGTAGAGCTCCTTTTTTAGGGTTTCTGTTCAATAGTGAGACTATCTTCAAAAGAAATTGCTTTTTCAGTTGTTTATATTTGAATCCTCAAATCTTGTTCTTGGCTAAACTGGGTCATGTTTGGTCTTATCCTAGCAGTGATTTCATCCTACTAGGTTTGAAACTTCATCAGCCTCACTAGCTAAATAGTAAAAAAACCTTCATGGTTGCAGAACTATATTGCACAAAGAAGTAAAGTAAAAAGAAAAAAATTCTAAGGTTTTCCATCAAAATGAGTGTTTTTTCCATTACTGTGTTTCCTTGCATGAACAATTTTAAAGAAAAAAACAAGAGAGAGATAAAATCCAGTTTTGTTTCCAGAGATGCTGATCACTCAGCAGAAGCTCCCAGTGACAAGGACCCTCAGCCCCCACAAAAATCAGTTTTGACATGCCTAAGTGTAACCCTTCTCTTTACTCTGGGCTCCTACATCCTCTGAATACCAACACCCCTCATAGCCTTCCTGCTTCTTTTCAGCCTTAGGCACATCCCTGTGGTTTCCACACTCACATAATTTGTGAGGAGACATCCCCAGGGAAATTCCTGCTGTGGTTCCAGGCATGGACAGGTCTATGGTGGTGCAAATGAGCAGAAAATTCTTCACTGTCTTTCCCATGGAGGAGGCTGGATAAGTGTTCTCCTTAACACCATACATTGCTTTAATTAACGTTCTATCTGCTGGACTTTGTGTGTTCATTAAAAATGCACTGGGAGATTTTGGAAAGTTTGGAGAGACAAGTCACAGATTTAGCACGCTGCCTGAGATTAGTGCCTCTGGCTTGGTAATTTAACCTAGTTTGTAGGTCCATTGTACTGACAGTGAAGAAACAGAAGAAAAGGGATCCTTAGCTCTGAAAATAGGAGTAAAGGAGCAAATGGTTTATCCACTGCTTAGAACCTTATTGGGAGAAGATAAAGAAATCTATGTAAAGTTTGATAAAGTTTGAAAATAGATATGAGGAAAAAAAACCCCACAAACCTTTTCTGAAAATTAGAGAAAGTGTTTTTGAGAGATATTGAAGGATTTTATTCTGTTTAATTATAGAAAATTTGGAAGACATTTTCATGCTATTTGAACGTATCACTAGCTTTCTTCTCCCATGAAAGTAAAGGTTCCTTAGAAACCATAGAGAAAGCTGCTGCAGGACTGGTTGAGTAAATACCAGTGGTAGACACAGCCAAATAAAAACAATATAATTTCTTAGGTTCTGTATTTCAAAAAACATTATTTATATTTTTAAGTCTTACTGACATATTGAAATTTTGAATTCCATTATCATCATTTTAGTGTAATTAGTGCTTACTTTGAGAAACCACAGATAATGTTCTTAATTTCGTTTATCTCCAGAAAAGAGGCAGGGAGAGTCTGTTTTTCACTCACTATGTTCAGCATTTCTCTGGAAAGCAGTTGAGATACCAAATTTGCTACTTCTGGCTTAAACTATTACCGTATTACACAGAAAATAGCCCTTGAGGGATACCTCTGCTTAAATGACTTCTGCAAATATAAGATTGTGTATTTCTTCTTGTACTTGCTTGAGAAGAACTGTAATGTTCTGTACATCAGGGTGTGTCTGGGGGATCTGGAATGTGCTCAGCATCCTTCTTATGGACAGGAGTAATTCCACTGAAATTCCTAGAATTATGCCACTTCAAATAAGAGCAGAATCTGCTTTTGGGTCTTAGCTGGGCATCATCTATTTGATAATCAATCATGACTGTTCTTACTGGGTAGTCCTTGCCTACAAACAGATCAAATCAGTTGGGGAAGAACTGATCTGAACATCAGAGCATGGAGAAGTCCTGAGGCTGATGAAGACAGAGGAAAAATTGAGACACTGATGCAGTTCCCACTAGTTATGGTGATTTCATACTGCTGGTGATTGTGGTGAAGCTTGAGAAGTTGTCTATATCCTTATTTGCTGTCCACCATGCTGCACTGGGTCTGGCTGAGCTATTCATTATCTTTCTGATTATCCATGGACTTGAGAGAGGTTTGTGCAGTAAGAGAGAACATGTTTTAATGAATTGCTGTTGCTTTGATGTCAAGAATCCCTTAATTCAATAATATTCAGTTTATGTATAAATTTCAATAAAACTTAGATTAATAATACATGTTTAATAACAAAAGAAAAAAATGCATACTTAAGATAGTTTAAGGTTACACAGTATGGTGAAAGTATATATAAAGTTCATATAAAGTTATATATATAATACATATATATAGTTCATATAAAGTTCATTAAAAATCTGGACAAAAATCAGTTTTCAAATTTGCAATTTTGATTTTTTTTCCACTGCTAGACTTTTTGGCTTCTGCTTTAAAATATGACAGTCTTGAAATCTGGGTAATGTTCTAGCTGCTGGTAGTCATTGTGGAGAAAAAAAAAATAAGAATAATAACTCTATGCTTTGCTGAATTTTCATTTCCATTTTTATTTTTAAAGTTGCAATCTTCTGCTTTTGAGTGTTAGAGATCAGTGGAAGGGAATTAGGAGGAGAACTAAAGAAATCAGCTTTGTTTAGTCAATTCCTTCAAGATGTTGAATATTGTTTTGAAGGAAAAATACATTTTAAAGACCAGGACTGTGGGAGTTCAAGGATGGAATTGCAGTAGAGTTGTGAAGGAACTTCTCTGAAGTCAGTGGTGGAGCCTCCTGATGCAGTATGTGGAGATGGCAACACTGCCACATGTTTTTGGTACTCTGAGAAACAAGCCTCTTGGATAATAATGACATAACAATTTAAATCTCTCAGTGTTTTAGGAGGAACATCTACTGTTTCCACTTCCCTTTTTCTTTCTTTATTTTCCCCTAATTAACTTGTTCATGCATTGGCTCTTACCATGAAGAGGATAAATTCCCTGTTTAACATGGTCTCACTTCACTCTTTCTGCAGCAGCCCCGCATAGGATATATTTTAAAATCCAGAATTAATAGAATATCACTCTTTGAGCGTTCTTAATAGCTCATTCTGCATTTCAGCTCCTGGTCACCAGTGACTGGATGTTTTATATGCATGTTAGTTAGGTTGTTTCTCAGCTCCTTTGATCTTCACATTCAGTGCAGAGTTTCTTCTGCTTGTCAATTGTTTTCTAATTTTTAGAAAACCTTTTATACAAGGTTACCTACAGAGATCATTTATCAGAGAGTTAGCAATTTCTTTCAATCTGTTTTAATAGATTTTAATTGTATTTAAATAGAAAAACTATGCATAAGAAATGATACCTTGAATTATTCCTACAGGGAGAGTTAGAGACAATATAACTGATCATGAGGAACATGTAGATACGTTTTTGTTCATGATAATGTGCTTTTGCTTAATTTATATTCTTGGAAAAATATGGCTCAGTATCTTGACTGATTGCCTTTCTGGTGCCCTTTGATGGTATATTATTGCACTTTAATCTGAAAGGAACACACAGCAACTGGTAAGCATTTTTGTACCCTTCAAATTGCAGAAGATGCATTGTCTTTTATGAATTTTCTGACATTTATAGCTACTTCATAAACTTACTTAAAGCCTAGTTTAAACAAAAGCTGTCTTACAAAAGCTTGCATGTGCTCTCAAAAAGTGCACCTCATGTAGAGAAAGTGAGATGTGTTGAGAACACAGGATAATGTAATGTATTATGCATGTAAATTTACTTGATCTATATTGGTCTTTTCAATTCCCTTTCCAAACAAAGAACTTGGTAATTTCATTTTACCGATAATGTAGTTTGAGGCCCTAAATCAGTTTAGCAGTACACATTTTTGATTCATGGCAAGGGCAGTTGCCAGCTCTGGATGTATCTGTTCATAATCTCCTCAGCAGAAATTCAGCAGTGACTGACATGTTTAATGGCATTTGCATTGTCTTTGTGCGCTGGGAAAGATCACGCGATGAGCTGTGTGATTCATCGATCACCAGAATACCTATAGACAGTCACCAAGGGGGGAAATTGGGCTTTGCACTCTGAAAGGGAAATAATTTGAAGAATTCCTTACTGGCTTTCTGTGACCACCGTCTTCCGCAGATGTGATTTGGAGTTACGAAATCCAAGTACATGTGTATTAATTTTTATGCGGGCACATGCACTTGTATCATATGATGTTGAGTTCCAATTCTGCTTTATGGTCTAAACAATAGCTGGAAGCAAAAACCTTCCTATGAAGATTTCTGATATATTCCTCTATTCCCCTGTACGTGTAATTTGAGCATAGACTGAAGACCAGCTTGGAGTGTGTTTCTTTTTTGCTGCTTGGTCTACAGCATGAATCTGAACCAGACAACAAAACTGTTAATAAGCCACTTGTCATCCTTCTGTAAATTATCCTGTTAGTTTCAAAAACTCCGAAGATCCAGGCTTTTGTAATAGCATTAAGAGTACAGCAAGATCTGTCATTTAACTTGCAGAAAATGCAAAGGAGGTGCCATTTGTATTGATTGCTATAGATTTTTGTCTTGTCTAGTGGAATTTATATTTTTTCTATTAACTTGTGTTGAAAAAAGAAGTGAAAACAAACAATGGTCAGACATAGAGACCATATTTTAAGTATAGAAATAACTCAAACATTTAAATTTCTTGTGCATGCCATGGCATCCCTGGTTTCTAAGGCATCCAATCCCATCTGTCTTTTTGCCAAGACAGAGATGCAAAAGTGCACTGGAAACAGCCTCCTTTCACTTTGCATTAAAGCAGACAGACCAGCACTCAGCTTTGTGCATTTTGAGCTCACTGCAATAAAAGTTTTAAGAGATAAGAAGCTTTTTCTATTTAAGGGTTGCCATTAGCCTGAATAATATATAAACATGGGAAAAGGTCTGAAGTCCTTTTGAGGCTTACAGTATAGCTTCAATTAAATTATACATCATTATCACAGCTGCCAAGCCTGGTATGGGATTTTAGCCCCCGTCTCACTAAGTGTTCTATGTAGCTGCCTTGTCCAATTCTTTTTTCTTCCTTTTCTTCAGCAGTAAGAACACTCGTTGAAAAACCGGGCTTAAGGAACAAAGTGGAGGATGAGGTTTGGTTAATCAAGAAAGAACATGGAGATGTCAACAGTCAAGCACCAAGGGAGGAAGGAGGTCAACTCTCTAGCCTTAAAAACCACTGGGGAGAAATCAAACACTATTAAGTCATGACATATTATGTTCCTTTTGAACCAGGGCTGTGTGTACTCCCTCTGTCTGCTGAGGGGTTTGCAGAGCAGCTCCGAGCTGCTCGTGAAACCCCTTGTGAAAGCAGAATTGCTGGGGATACCCACTGGGGATGCTTTTAGTCCACAAAGATGGCAGTGACAGTGAAACACAACCTAAACAGATACATGCTTTGTCTCTTTGTCCATTTATGGTTCTTTCAGGCTTTCAACCCAATTTTTTTCATGATGGCTTGTCATATTGTATATGAAGGTTCTTTTGGATCTTAACATGATACAGAATTATTATCAGCCTTCATAATAGGTGTCAGCTAGTTAGTATATCTAGGATCTACAGAATTATTATTATACTTAGGAAAGTCATACTGTCTTGTCTTTTCTTATTTATTCCTATAATATCCTCCAAAAGTGCTAGGAGTGTTTTGATTAATTACAATACTCTCATCACTAATGCTGCTGCACCTGCCATTAATTTTTTCAGTTTTCTTGTCTTCTTTGTACAAGTATAATATTAATAAATATTTGGCTTGAGTAGCCATACATGAAAGACTAAAATCAAGGTGGCATCACAGAGTTTTGTGTGTAGAATACTTATTTAGGATTATACCAGACCATTAATTTTTTTACACTGAACAGGCTATTGATTTCAGTGGATGCTTAATGTGCAGATCAATGACACATTAGAGGGCTTAAATAGTAACATTTGATACTTAAAAATAAATGAGACACTGACTTCTAAGCAGGACTAAAAAATGTCTGATAAAAATGCAGACTTCCTTAAAACTTCAGACAGTTACAATGCTCGGTTCAGGAGAAGCATCAGGTTGATGCCTTCAGTTTTAGCTTTCATGTTTTTCAGATTCTGTGCTGCCTAGGAATGTAGTTCTGAGCCTCCTATGAAGTGCCAGTAAGCTCTTGTCGCAGAGTAGCGAGACAAATCAAATCCTTTCCGGCTGAAGACCAAGGACAACTTTCAGGCCCAAAACATAAACAACGGTGGACTGAAGGGAGGAACAAGAAGGATGAAACCCCACAACCTGAAGCTGTAATTGGACAATTAAACCCCAATATGCGAATGGACCAAAACTTATTAAAAGTGAAAGACCTCATGACCGATGGTCCATTTTATGACCATTTTGAGTCCACCTTGGGTGTAGCCCTGGTCAGGCTCTTGTCCTGCCCAAGCTGTACCTTTAAAGGCCTTTCAATAAATATCTACTTTATTCTCTAGCTGTGTTTGAGGTCAGCCTTCCCAAGGCATCAAGGTAAAGAAGTGCATTTAAAATGTAGTATTGAGAATTTTTTGGGAAACATGTGAGTGAAGGTCGTGTACAGTAGGTTGCACCACAGCGCTGGTACTGACCTGGCGGAGCTCTGCTTGTTTACTCACAGCCCTGGGCAGCCTGTGCTGGTGCTGCATGTCCTGCCCAGCTTGTGTTGCCTCAGATGTGCTCTCTGTCTGATAAAGCAGCAGCTGGCAGAGTAGCAAAAGGGTATTTTGCGTATGCTGGTGAGAAATCAGACCATGTTGCTCATTATCCCAGCGATCTGAATTTATGGGATGCAGTTGGAAATCACTTAAGATTGTTTACACCAAACTTTATGTGAACTGTATGCTTTCCAGTCCCGTTTGAGAGACAAGAAGAGATGTTTGACTAGGAAATGTGCTACAGATTTTTGGAGAGCCAGTAAACAAGACCTTTAAATTCCTAATCCTCCACTCAGCACAATTTGTTCTGACATAGGTTTCTTAAAAATTCGGAGAAATCCATGTTCTTAAATTTGCATTCGCAGCACTCAGGCATTTTTCTGAAGCATAGCTTGTCATTTATACCTCTAGAGGAGCATTGAGATGGAGGATGAAGTGTTCATCTTTGGTAGTTTACACTGTTTGATTATTCCTCACAGTGGAAAAGAAACTTTTTTGTTTAAATAATAGCTATACTTTGGTAAAGACTTAGATATGAAAGCAGGTGCTTTAAGTCTGCGCAGGCTGTCAGACCAAATGAGTTAATTCTTTGCAGTTCTGTGGCAGAATTATTTTATAGGCATTTCTGCTGATATTGAAAGAGAAAAGTAGACACACCTTCCTCAATTGCTTCTTCAAAATGAGTTGAAAAATCTGTTCTCCAGCATGTAACATATGCCCTTTAAAACTGCTACTGTGCTGCTGCCTGCTCTTATCAGTATGGGCCATAAATTTTGTATGGGTATAGAGGGAACTGCAGCTTGAGGACTTGAAATAGTTAGCAAGATGCTGCTAAAGTATACAAAGTACACTGGCAAATGGGTCTTTGTAGATAGGCATCATTACCAAGATCTCTGTGTGCAGAACTGTGCAAGCCTGGGGAGCATTAAAGGCCAGTGCTTGCAGGAACCTAATTTTGGGTGAATGGAGTCCTTAGATTCATTGTGATATCGTACATAAATGAAAATACCAAATGTCATTGACTTGTCAGTGAAAAAGTAGCCCAGGCTTTGTAACAAATGGATCAGTGATGTATATTTGGAAGCTGTGTGACATATTAAAGTAGTTTATGAGGCACAATTTGTTTTGGTGGTCTGCTCTGATTGATGGTGTGCTATCTGCCACTGCTTTAGATGTTGTGGTATGTTTGTAATAAATGTTTGTTGCGAGACAGTGCTAAATGTGTTCCATCTAAATCATTCATTACTTATAACAAGTTTCAGTGTATATGAATCAAAGCTTTTTTATGCTTGCCTTCAAAAGAATTTATCATTTTGAAGCAGCTCTATCACCTGTGATGGGGCCAGCTGCACGCCTGAGTGCTCAGACCCTTTCAGCAGTGCCTGCTGGAAACAGCACAAAGTTAAACTGCAAGCAGTGTAATGTTAAGTACTACATTTAAAAATTTGCTGCCTTTTCTAATCTAGAAATTAGATACTCATATTTGCTTCTTTTTTGCAAACAGAAGAACAAAAAATATCAGAAATAAGCACTGAGAGATGAGGAGGAAACATTGGTGTAACAACTGGACATGCCAAAAGAAGCACATCAGTGGGGGGGGATTTTTGCTGATGTTTTATACCAGTGTATCACTCATTCATCAGAAAACTATAAAAAATGTATGCACTACTCAACAGGGATTTCCTCTTTCTGAAAAGTACAGAGTGCATCATCCTTAAGCAAAGACTGTACCTTGTTCCCTCTTGATTTGTAGAAGAAGGAACGTTTTTTCCCATGGGACTTGTCTTTGTCCTTCCTCCAGAATTCAAGTGATAGTGGAGAAAACCTAAGGACTATCATTCCAGGATGATCAGTGTAGAAATACTACATAACTTTTTATTGTAAAAAACATTTATTTTCATTTCTTTGTGGCATTTGAAGAGGCTTATTTTTTTTCCAGTTTCAATATCCACTAGGAAGTATAGCAGTGTCACAAAATTCCATAATGAGACAGGTTGGAAGGGATCACAGCTGATCATCTGGTCTCACCCCCCTGCACCAGCAGGGACATTCTAGAGCATGTGGTAAAGGATTGAGTTCAAATGATTCTGGGCTCTCTCCAGTGAGGGAGACTCCACAGCCTCTCTGGGTGATCTGTTCCAGTGTTTGGTCACTGCACAGTGAAGAAATTCTTCCTCACGTTCAGGTGAAACTTCCTGCGCATCAATTCCTGCCCGTTGCCTCTTGTCCCGTTGCTGGGCACCACAGAGCAGAGCCTGGTCCAGAACTGGACACAGCACTCCAGAGTAACACAGTGGTGCTTGAAGCAATCTTAAATTCTTAACAGAACAAAAATTTGTGTGCCTGTTGATTTAAAATTTGCATGCTATTGTATTTTAACTACTCTTTAAAGGCAATTTTTTTCATATAATATTGATATGTACACTAAAGTGTAGATCAAGAAAATGAGATGTGACTAAAAAATTATTTTGGCTAGCAGAAATAACACTTGAATCATAACAAATATGTGAATCTCTAGACAACAGTCCTTGGTCCCTTATAACAAAAAGAAGCAGACTGTTGCATCAAACAGTTTGTAAAACAGAAACAAGTTTGGCAAAGAACAGAAAAAGAAAACATTCCAAAGACTTGCCTAAGCAGTCCAGACTTGATGCAAAAAATCTCTCCAATTCCTAATTGTCTTTTTTTTAAATTATTTTATATGTAAGACAGTATAAACCACACAAATTATGTGCTGGCATTTGGAAAGAAGCATGCAGGTGCCTGTTCTCATAATTTTCAGAAAGAATGAATTAAAGGCACAGTATTACAGAGTTAAAGGTGCTGTAATGGTCAGTTGAAGCTGTACAGCTGCAGCAACATCAAACAGTGGAAAGCATCTTCATGGCATAAGTTAGTCTCTTCATTCCCTCCGAGGTGTGTGTCCATACCTGTGTTAAATTATTGCGTTGTTTTTTTTTTTTTTTTTTTTAACATATAAACTGTATAGCTGTGGATTGATCATCTTTCTCTTTTTCTGTTAATGTTCTCTTTCCAGAAGTTCTTAGCATGTTAATAGCATCTTCTAAGCAGCACATTCAGGAGTGTTTATCAAAACCTAAAAAGTTATGTAACTAGACCCAGAGGAGAAAAACAAGATGAAACTCAGAAAACATAACAGAAACTTGTGGCATCAGCAACTCAAAAGACAAAATAGTTCAGCACTTGCTGCTTTCTAAAGCTAATGAACAGATATTATGTGGCAGTAGCTGGAAATGAAATCTGCATTTTAAGATCCATCTTATCTGCCTCTAAACCCTCTCTTGCCATTTTAATTGGAAATCTTTTCCTCCGCATATTCACATTTCATTTTCCTCTGTGGGTGTCTTTTTCTTTATCACGTCGTAAGAAACCAGTTGTGGCATTCTATAAAGTCTCTTACATGGGCTTGGTGGAAGAAGTGGCTGCCTTGGGAATGTTTGCCTATAAGACTGATTATCCCATTAGTTCATAGAAGCTATGCCCATCCATGGGTAGAAAATGGTTTTTACAGATTGCCTGTTTGTTTCTCACTTTGGTTTGTGGAAAGATCACATATGCTTAGGTGTGATATATGTGGCATATATATATATGTGCGTGTGTGTGTGTGATATAAATTATGTATACATAGTATCTGAGGTTCTAAATAATTTTATAAGTCTTGCAACTCAAAAAATGACGTATGCTCACCTCAAAGGCAATAAAAAATGAGGGGAGGTGCTTCCACCATCTAATCAAACCATGGCTCAGATTTTAGCAACATTAGGTGCCATGCTGGTTCCCAGCCAGCAGCTGTAAAATCGGGCTTCCATTTCTGCCTTCTTCCTTTCTGAGAGTATTTAAGGCCCAAGAGGAAGGCAAGGTGGAAACCCCAAGGTTGTCTTGGTGATTTTTGACATGCTGTCTACCTTGTGCTTAGACTGAGAAGGGGGGAGGAGGAGGCCTTGGGAATCACCATGGTTTGTCTGTGAGCACACAGTCACTCAGCTCAGGAGCAATCTCAAGACTCCTGCTTTGAACTGGTGGCTGCAGGAGTGAGCCGTGGCGTAGTTATTGCATCTTCTCATCCTGCTTCTTCCTTACCTACTCTTTTCACTGTTTCTCAGTTACAGAAAGTGTTTTGAAGTACAGCTGATGCTGGTATTGGTGAGCCCAGCTGCTTTTAAGGGATGCTGGCGATAGCAGGTGCTGCTGCATAACCAACCATTTTTTTCTTATATGTAGTAACTTTTCACTCAAGTTTCAAACTCAAGAATTTCATGAGAGTGGTACAGACACCAGGGGATTTATACACCAAGACAAGGCCTTTTTGACAGTGATGCGTGACACTCACTGTGTCTGGGAGGAAGCAACACGTTTGTCTTTTTATCCGGTTCAATAACCTCTACAGCCTGTGCTTGCTACTACAGAGGAATGACTAAGCTGGGAATCAGGGCTTTAATTTTTGACTCTCACCTGCTGGTAGAATCTGTTTGACCATGCCATTTATAAGTCTAGCTTTGTTGAAAGGCTGAAAAAAACACCAGTCTGCAAACTTTTCTACCAGCTTTGATGGAACCTACTGTCCAGACTAGTCTCTGATACTTTTTGCTTTTCCTACTTACAGGGGGATCTGCCCTTCCAGCAGCTACCAATATAATTTTTTTATTTCTCTCCTCTTCAAAAGTAAATTTAACCTCACAGTCCTCTTGCCTGGGGAGAGTTCTATCTAGTAACTACATAGAGATTTGAGAAATACAGAGATTAGGTGATCTGCCAAATTGTGCTGCCTCTGTCTCTTACAACACAGTAATAAAAAGATCTTTCCTGTAATGGCTCGTTATTGCCAATTCCCTAGTTGTTCTTCACCAAAGTACAATTAATTAGTAAAGGGGTTTCCCATACAGAAAATTGTTGATGGAGCATCTGAGAAAAAGCAGTAGAGCATAACCCTATGAAAACGTACTATGAGGGGGGGAAAAAAAAAAAATCTACTCCAGGCTATGCCCTTTGTTCCTCTCATTTACATTCTGGGGGTTATGGTGTTTGGGTTGTTGGGTCCTGTTAGCCCCCTCTTCTTAACTTCTCTGTCTTGATGCTTTGACTACTGTCATTATCTGTTCTTTATTTGTGAGCAGGTTTAAACTGGTGCAGGAGCTGTCTGTGGGTTTTGCAGTGGATCCACAGTGGTAGCTCCAGGCTCCCACTGTCCCCTTTTAAAATGACAGCTCTCCTTCCTGAGCTTACTCCAAAATATGCTAATACAGATTTTTATTATTTTTATTGTGGTTCAATTCAGAGATTAAGGATCAAGTAAAGAACTGGGTTTCTGACTGCTTAGGGACTGCTGAAAGTAGGACTGAAATGCTACTGTTCCCAATGGTTTATTAAGGAAAAGACACAGTTTGCCAATACTTCCTTTAAATATATGTGAATTCAATCTTGCAGAAGTTGTAAAAATCAATTTCACTAATAATTAGAATTATAGAATTTTCTGCTAGTAAATGTGCTATATATAAGGAGACATTGGACTCCACAAGGTCAATATACTTGCCTTCAGAATATATCCTAATATCTGTTAATGTAATCCACCAATTAAAAAAGTCTATAAATAAGTATTTACTCAATAGATTATAATGTCTCCAAAGGGAGCAATTAGGCTTTTAAGGAGAAGTCTTAAACATTCCCATGAAGGTTTTAGTATTTTCTTTAACACTTTCATACACAAATGTACATTTCAGAAATTATGTTGGAAAATCTATTAATTTATGGTAAACTTGTGATTTACACCCCAATGGTAAATAGTCTTGAGTGTTGATAATATATAGTAATATTTATTTCAGTCTGTAAATGATAAAAATATGAAAGCAGATTTTCTTTCCAGCTATAGTGTTGAATACCTTGCTATACACTACAACCTTCAGTGTAATTAGCAATCACATGAGAACAGTTTTTGTCCCAAATAGCTTTCTGTGTATTTTACATACTGGAGATAAAGGGATTTAAAATACTGAGGCAGATTCTTGATGTAAATATCAGTGAGCTGAGCTGATTTAAATTAGCTGAGCATCTGGCCCATTCTCTTTGAAAACAGATAATCTACTTCAGTAATTGACTGAGATTTGTGGGTTTCATTTCCTTAATTTTATATTTAATTGTATAAAATAGTGGCATGCAAATCTAGCCAAGATTATTAAAATTATTGATCACCTATGCTGTCCAATCAGCTACAAGCTATGCATAGTTATAAACCATTAGTTTTAGGTTATATTAGAAATTCACCCAATTAGAAAAAATAATAATAATTAAAAGGATCAGGGATGTGTGTCAAAATATAATTGCACATTGCAGAGATAGGAAATTGTAATAGTAGGACTGGCAGTCATTCATAGGGGAGAGGACAAAGGCAAGTTGTGAAAAATTCAAATATGACTGAAATGCCAGTAAATGTCATACTAATAAGAGTATACATTATAAGCTACTGTGATTTTTTTTTTTTCTCCCATGGGTCATCTTTTTCTCTTTTTCTTCCAAGGTTCCCTGACCATGGAAGACAGCCCTTTCTCAAATCTCTGTCCCATTTCCTTTTTTATTTCTTTTTCATTTTCACCTAATTCATTAAGTTAATAGCTTCTATAATAAATCTATAGCCTTTTGCAATATAAGAACTATGAATAAGATGCATGCAAAACCAAATTGAACCCCCTGCTTTGAAATTACATTGTTTTTATGTAATTCCTTAATATGGTTTACCTATAGCAGAACATGATTCACCATGTTTTTTCTGCAAACTAAAAATAAAACTGTACATGTTGTACAGCTACCAGTACAGCAGACTGTAAATCATATTTAGGTATTTATTAAGCAATGGCAAAAGTGACAAAAAAGCAGCTTGCTTCAGTGATTACATATATAAACCCAAGCTGATTAGCAAAGTGATTTCCTCTCAAGCTGCCTCTGAAAGAAAACCAATATCATCCCTGATATTCCACTGAAAACAGCAACTTGAAACAGTTACAGCTTGGTTTTCTGATAGGAATCATCTCGTTCCTGTACCAGAACTTTTTTCTTATCCTGGGGACGTGTGAGTATTTTGAGTATTTTAGGCAGTGCTTCAGATAGAGAGTCTTTTTGCTCATCAGTGCTTCACACTCACCTGACACAAAGGCAATCCCTGCCCTAAAACAAGTTTGTGTTGTGTGGTTGACATAGAGAAGTGCTGGAGTAACCTAGAATTTGTAGAAAATAATCTGCTGCATTAGAGCTATGAAGTACATGAAGACTTGCTTTATGGCTGCTTTAAAAAGGCAAGAGAAATAGGATCAGATAATCACCTTCCTAAGATAACTGAGCTGCAACCTCTCCAGTTCCTCTCTGGACAAGGACCACAGTCATAACCAGAACCATTAGCAGAGCATTTGGAAGAATTATAACAGCCAAAGAATGCTTTTTAATGCTGAGTACTTTCAATGACTGAAATTACTGGAAAGTGTCCATTTCCCTTAAGTTATTTAAGAGCCCAAAGTGGCAAATGGGTGCAATTTTCAAAAGCATATAGATGAATAATTCCAACTGATCTGAATCACAGAGAAATGACCAGGCTCCCCAACAAAAATCCCACTATGCCTTCATCTGCATCTTTAGATGTCTGCATATTGCAAATATTTTCTTTGGGCACCAAATCAAGGAACCATCTTTGCTTAGTTGCTCAGCTGGGAGTTCATGCTTAAATCCAGCATGCAGTTGTGTGTTTTTCTCGCAAAGAAGATTGAAGGATGGAAGGGTCACAGAATTATTTAGGTTAGAACAGACCTCCAAGATCATTGAGTCCAACCTTTGACTGATCATGACCTTGTCAAACAGCCCATGGCACTGAGTGCCACATCCAGTTTGGATTTTTTTGGAACAATCCCAGGGATGGTAACTCCACCACCTCCCTGGGCAGCCCCTTCCAAGGCTTGACAACCCTTTCAGTGAAGAAATTCTTCCTGGTGTCCAGCCTGAACCTCCCCTGGTGCAGCATGGTGCTATTTCCTCTGGTCCTGTTGCTGTTTGTCTGGGAGAAGAGATCCTTCTGTTCCAAAGTACATGGCAGGGGTTGGGTGTAATTGCTAGTTAGCAGCTGCATTGCTTCCTCCTAACTTCTGTGGCTCTAAAACTTTGACAGTCTGAATTGAGATGCAGTATCTTTTTGTCCAGAGGGAATTTGAAATCTAATCTGTTAATGTGGAATGGAAAATAGATGGGGGTAGAGGCTGAGGGTGCTTGCTGAAAGAAGAAAATGAAGACTTAGAAAAATAATCCTCATTTAAATCCCTTAGGCAGCATTTTGAAAATCTCTGCCTCGAGTATCAGCTGTGATAGGGATTGATACCAAACAATGGGGAAAGTACTTTGGATAGTCAGAAAGTATTTGGTTCTCAGATTAATAAAAAGGGCTATAGACTGTTCCTTTAGTAGCTTTGCATAATTTTTTTTCTTTTTAAAAGATCTATTCATTGAATAATAGAGATAAAAGATGCCAGACCCTCAAAAGGTTTTCAGTGACAGTGTACAACACTGAAGTCTTAATTCATGTAGTTGAAGAAGAAATATATGTTTCATAGCCTTTCAAAAGGATTCAAGAGAAATTAGTGGACTGAGGATTGTCTCATCTATCATTTGTAAAAAAGATCTTTAGTCTTGGTTGAAAAAAAGAAAAATTTAATCTTGTAACCTATAAAATACACAAGCACATAAGAAAGCAGAATTGGTTACTAAATAAGTGCTTTTTAAAAAGACATATTTTTTTTGGGGGGGGAGGGGGGATTGGGATGATAAATTTCCTAGTGTACTTTGACTGCAAGTGACACAGCAAGTTAATTTACAGACTGTGGAAGTTGAAGAAGGCAGGAGTGGCCTCCAAGAAGTGCCTTGCTTCATTTCTGTCCCTCCTTCCCCAGCTGGGAAGCATCAAACTGGATCTCAAAGGTGCTGCCTCCTGGACTGCTGGCTTAGATATTAGGTCATCTTGGATGGTCTAAATCAGGACTATATTACCAAAACGTTTCTGAGGGCAGGAAGTTGATATGGGCTGGAAGTGCAGCTTGGTTGAATTTTGGAGGGGAGAAGGAGCAGTGGGGCTGAGGGATAGAGGGAGAAAACAGGTTAGAGAGCAGAGCTGCCCTTGGGCTGATTTTATCAGACAAATTACAGAGGAACTGAGATTTTTCAATCGCCACTTCTAGTGAGCTGATCCTATTTGCCCCTAATGTACCCCCAGATCCAGATGGGTTTTTTCTTTCTTTTGAAGCCTTGCAAGAGAGAATAAGGAGTAGAAATAAGGTATGGAGAGAAGGTTTTCCTCTAGTGAAGAGGTGGAGTAGGATGGAGACCCAAGGTCCTTGCAGGGTGAAATTCCCTCTGGCCTTTTTCTTGTGGTGGGGAGATTCAGATGTATTTAGAATTCAGCCTTGCAGTTAGGCCAAATATTTAACTTGAAATACTCATTGTGAAGTGGGATGACACTGGTCTATAAGTGCATCCAATTGTATGTTTCCTAACTGGACAAATTAGACCCACTGTGAGATCCCTTTCCACATCTTCACTTGGCCTAAATGTCTTAATCCACAGCTTTTGGTATTTTTAGTGGAAATCACTTTAGAATGTTTTAAATTATTCTAACATAGCATCCGAACTGCTGGAGTCCAGAGGCTCATATTTTGGCATGATTCCTGAAAAGTTAATATGTCTTAGTATACTTTTACTCTGTAAAGGAATGTCTACACACAGCAGTTACAAATTCAAGTGGCAGGATAAGCTGAAAGTGTTTCTAATGAGAGAAGAAACAAGAGTGTACTTTTGTTGGAGGGTGGATGACCTTATACTGAAGTACAAGACTTTTGTACTCACTTAAGCAAAAGATTTCATGCCTGAAAGCAAGCTGTACTATCAGATATGTATTTTGGTTACGTTAGGAAAAAAAAATTCAAATGGGAAAGAACAACACCAGTATTCGAGCACAATTCTTTGCAAATATTTACCACTGCTTACAAATTTTTTGTTGTTGTATTGGGGGGATTTATTGTGATATTCCAGGTACTTCACATTTACAGAGAGGAAAGAATTTGTTAAGCAAATGTTAAATATTTTTATATACTTATGCAACTAGATTAATTTATATGTGAATATTTCCTAAAGGTTATTGAAAGCTTGTGTCATTACTTTTAAAAGTGCAACAACATTCCTCAGGGTAGTTAGTAAGAGAGTAAAAATATTCCATGTATTATTTGGAAGTGATCCAATTTACCTAACTTTTCATACTAATGCTTATCAATCCAAATTAGCAGCTTAACAAGGCCAAGTCCAAGGTGCTGCACCTGGGTCAGGGCAACTCCCGGTACCGATCCAGGCTGGGGATGAGCAGACCCAGAGCAGCCCTGGGAGCAGGACTTGGGGGTGCTGTGGGTGAGAGGCTGGACGTGCCCCAAAAACCCCATGTGGTGGTTGCGGATGCCCCATCCATGGAAGTGTTCAAGGCCACATTAGATGGGGATTTGAGCAACTTGATTTTTGTGGAAGGTGCCCGTGCCCACCACAAGGATTCTGGAACGAGATGGTCTTTAAGGTCCTTTCCAACCCAGGCCATTTTAAGATTTTGTGATGTTACAGAACTTGAATCCAATAGTCTCAGGTTTTGAAACTTATCTCAGGCTGGCTAAAAACAGTTGGTGAGTTTGGTAATGATAATTTTCAACTGAAGTTTTAATAGTATAAAAATGCGTAATATAAATAAAAAACATGATATACAGGTGGTATACTTCAAGCCAAAATCTTCCTCCTCCTGTATTTAGTCCTCTAAAAAGAAGTGAAGACCTGACTTTCTTTACTGTTCTACCTACACATCATTGATCTGGAGAAGTTATGTCAACTTCAGCATAGTTTTTTCAGAGCAAGAAACCAGCCTCTAGTTAATCAACCAACTGGAGTAGGATTTGTTTTCTTTAAGTAGCTTTGCTTTTACATTGTTTTGGTATGGGATAACATATTTCCTCACGAAATACCTTTATATATATGTACTTCATACCTTATTTGATTCCACCACACATGCTACAGTCAAGGAGATTATCCAGATCTGGAACAAGCCCCTAAGGATTTTCAAGCCCTTTAATAACAAGATTTTGTCGGTTTGTTCCATATATAATCTTGCTTCCTTAAATTAAGAGGCATTTACTAGGAAACTTTCCAGAACTCTCCTTCATTCTGAGTCTTAAAAGAGCATCTACCAATCTGAGTAAGTACAGAAATCTGAGATACCTTTTGATATAAATAGTCTAATGCGCAATTTGTGATCTGCCTGATTATTTTCAATCTGTGTGTTATGGTAGTTAATATTGGGTGTATTTGTTTTCACAGTTGATGGTTGTGTTTCAGTACTGGAAAAGCAATCCAGCTGAGCAGTTTCCTCAAAAGTCCTCACTCTAAATGAATGGCAAGTCTATTATAAATTCCATAATTTTAAGCTAGGCTGTAAATTCATGATCTCTTGGGGTCTCCCTGTGTAAGTTTTTCCTGCAGAGCGATTGACTTAGTCCATATCAGCAGGATTTTTTTTTTACCAGTAGATCAATGTAGTTATTCTACAGCTCTGCTTACTGTGTCCTGTCTTGCTACTGTAAGATTAGAAGGCTGGCAGCAAAAAAGATGAAGTGAAAGCTTCATTTATTTGTTTTAAGTTCAGTTTTGTAAAGCACAGTAGTAATGGCAAGTATGATATGTGTGAAAAATGGTGAGGCTGGAAATGATGTGAAACTCAATAGGAATTAAAAATTGTAATCCAATAAAAAATAGAGTAAGAAAAGGTTGCAGTTCCCTCTGTTACTAGCCCTTTTTAAGTTTCTATTTCTAAGGCATGAGAATTAGATGACAAAAGAGTGAGATATCAGTGATATTGTGCATAAACTATTTTTCCTCTGAAGCTCCAGACAGGGGCTGGAATTAGAGCCACTTCTTCTCTGGATGTGTGGGATGCAGCCTTCCCTGGGCCATAAGAGCCGGTAAATAGTGGACATGAGGGTCCTTGCGATTCTGTCTGTCTGAACAGAAGTGTTCATGTGTATGGGACAGAGGCAACAATTTTCTTCCTGGAAGGGGGCAAAAATGGCGCAGGTTGGAAAGAGAATTTTTCTCTTTTCTGCACACTGTAATGAGTTTTGCATCATTTGTATCAGAAGTTTGGTTGGGATGGAAGATCCTTAAGTGAAAGTTTAAAATATCAACATCCTTAGAACCTTTGAGGTCTGTGCCTGATACTTGTAACTAAATAGTAATTAAATTTGCAGCAGTCTCACTTCCAAAATGCTGAGTGACAGCAAAAGAAAGTGAACTTTGCAAGGAGCTTCCTGGGGACTGCTCTTGGGTCTTCCATTCTGGATTTTGTTGCGGCATCACCCCAGGACCTTTACTTGAGCACCTTCTCTTATCCTATTTCCCACCCATCAGTCCTTCAGTTTTCCAGAAAGGATGGATTGATTGTTATATTTTTGCAGTTAGAACTTAGATCTGTCTTGCTTGACAGTCAAGCAGGTCTCTGTCCTGTGGGCTGAGCCCTCAAGGAGCTGGCTAGACTCTTGGACTGACTCCTTGATGGAGCCAAAAAAATACAACACTGATACATTCACCACAGGATGGTCAGGGTGTGGTTTTCATCCTTTAGTTTGTGTGAAGGACCTGTCCCTATAATATGGAAATTATTTTTTTTTCCTGAAATAATAAAACAATTTGTTGCCTGTTCAGTCTCACTCATGTGTACAAAAATGATTGAATAGATCTAGTGCTTCATGATTAATGATGATGTGCTTTAAATTTCTGGTTTCATTAATAAGTTTATGGCTTGTGTGAAATAAGATTAACTCCTTCAACATGCAATATCACTAACAAGTTAAAGAACAAAATGGATTTTTTTCTGTCTTGAAAAACTCAGCTGTGTGCAATATAAAGTCTTTTAAAAAATTCTTTTTAGAGTTCTACCACTTTACTAAGTTTTATAAATCATTGATTAAATGAAAATTATGTCTTCTAGAAATATATATAGCAATTATTGCATAACAAGAGTTTATATTTTGATTTATGGTGGTTTATTTTTACAAAACTATTGTACGTTCAAGACTGAATAGGTTCATATACACACACATCTTAAATTTCCCATAGAGTGATTTGCAGTTTAGGTAGTGAGAGAATAACTAATGCTAGTTGAAAACATGTTTTCATTCTTTAAAAAGTAATTGTAACATCTTGCCTAAACAGTAGTGTTTCAAGTTTCTTGGGCTAGTGTTTATATGGATGAAAACAATTTTAAAAAAGATGAACAAGTTAATCTTAGAGCACCTTTATGTAGATTTCAGAAAGTTGTTTTTGTGGCCTCATTTGGCTGTTATTGCTTTTGCTGAGGTGGTTTCTGTGGAGCAAGCCTGGATTTTCAGGTGAGTGAGCAACCCACTCCTGCGTTTCTGCTGCTTTTTCACCCCAGCTGGCTCATCTAGAGCCCAATTGCGTGTTGCTGCAAAGCAAACTGCACAAATAGCATGTAGATGAAGCCGTGACAGCGCAGAAAATCGAAAGGAGGGATTACGTGGTGTAATTATCTGTGTAAAACTTGGAGGGTTTGCGCCGGCGGACCGAGAGTGGCTCTGTGATGGTGCTCAGCCCGTGCACAACCCAGAGCTGAGAGCAGGGTTTTGAGCCTCCCTCAGCCTCTGGCCCTTGGCACCCAGAGCAAGGGGCAGTCCTGCAGCTCAGGCTGCTCGTGGGAACTCACAGTGGTCAAAAAAGAGATTTTTAGGCTTCAGGCAGTGGCTTGAGCCTGTGGGAAAGCCAAGTACATAACTTTCCCACTCTGGCCTGAGAAATTGTAAGGAGGAACCCAAACAGTCCTTGTAGATGTTCTCTTGTCCCTACACCTGTTGTTTTTCCAATGTGTTTACTGGCAAAAATGTTTACAAAGAGGTGTAGGCTCTAAATGACCAATCATATTCATTGTACTGAAATGCTGTATAAAAGGATGTGCCTTTTAATAAATTTTCTCTATATGCCCTCCGAAGAAAATCAGAGTTTAATGTATCATTATTTGAGCCATCCTAAATATTATAACAATACTGCTGAGCTGTGTCCTGCAGGAGCTCAGGACTTCTGGACACCCAACCAATATGATTAAGCAGAAGCCATTTATTGTTTACATTAATCTATATTTATACATTCTAAAACTACTGTTCACATGATCACACATTACTAGATTGGTGCCTCTGTCTTCTCCATGTGTTCAGCATGGACCTTTCAGGAAATAAATTTGGTTACAGCCCAATGCTTCATGGCCCTCCTTTGTCTAGTTCTTGCAGTCTTGGTTTTCTGTTTCTCAGCCTCTTCTTGCTTATTTTTGAACAGTTTATGTCTTAGTAACCTTGACAGATTCCAGAGGGTTCTGATAAGAATGATTAAAGACATTTTGGCTGGAGCACATTGTGGCCTAAGCTGTTCAAGTACATTGCTACAGTGTCCCACTGAACCTGTGCAGGGCAGAAAGCAGCAGCTCAATTCTACCTGCCTTAGAGGCAGCAATAGCAGGGTTGGATTTAGACATAAAGAAGTGTTCAGGTCTTAGCACTTGCCATCTTGCTGTAGTCATTTTCAGTGACAAAAACTTTGGCTGGACAAAAGTGGTGTCTTGCTGACATTGATAATCTCTGTAGAAAATGGAAAGGTAAGATACATGATTAATTTATAATTAAGTTCTGGTTAAATGATTTTTTTCATTGTACATTTTTATTGTTATAAAGAGTGTACTTTTGTTATGCTTTAGGAGGACACACGTGATCTGAATGCTCAGATATTTCTGTGCTGTCTTCAGGTTGCAGGTTTCTTAATACTGTATTTGTCACTGGATCAGATTCTAAATCCCTTCACACAAAACACAGATGTGAATCCTGCTGGGGTCAGTTGGAGTATTTCCTTCATTAAGGCGCTACTCAACATCAAATGACATAATGGAATCCTGTCCTCACAAGTAAAAAGGTTTCAACTTGATGCTACAACCCTAACGTTTTTAGCATTGTGCTGAGGCGTGCTCTGCAGTATTTACTGGCTAATTTACAAAGCTCTGTAGTGCAATTTTGGTAATCAGTGCTATTTACTTCTGATCAAAACTGGCCAGAAGGAAGGCTTACATACCAGAAAAAGCATAAAACAACTTGAGGAGTATGTTTCATTGTAAATAATAAGCTTTTTGTTTATGGATCTAGAATCTGTAGAAACCTCCTCTGTGAAGAATAATGTCAGATAGTCTCATGTGACAAATAGAACACAAAGTTGAATGCATATTTTTAAGGTTTTTGTAACACTGTCTCTCTTCCCATCAACTTATATTTCTGTCTTTTCCTGCTTTTTAAAACTTGTTCTATCTTCTAAGAACATGAACCCTTTAGAGTTCATTCTTTGCTTACAGTTTAACTAACTTCTTACTTTTTTTTTTTTTTACTGTTTCCTGCTTTTATTAAATTTAGGGATGTATTTATAAATATAATTTATGGTGAGCCCTTTTCAGTTTAATCCTCCACATAACTGCTTAGTATTTTTTTAAATTCTAATACAGGTTGCTAAAATGTCTTGCACTAGAGTTGGTATAGCAGAGACTGAGAAAAAAAAGTTGAAGAAAATCAGTGTTATCTATAAAGAAATTGCGCATTCAGATTTGGAAAATCTTCTTGATTGCAAAGCTGTGAATTCTTGTGCTTGCTTCTATGTTTCATCATAGCTGTTCGGAACATGAACACCTGATTCTTCTTAATCACCCCACATCAATCTATCCTTTGAAAGAAAAAATTGATTAAAAAAAAATGTGTTGCCTGGGAGAAACTGAAGCCTTTATGTATCTCATAAACCATATACTTGCAGATTCTGAAGAAATATGTTAGTAGGGTGTGCCTTTATAGTGTGTTTCAAAAAGCAATCAGGCAGGTCACCGGCCTAAGTATTTTTCAGCATTTCCTACTTTGTGGTACAAGAACCAAAGTTTAGGCAGCGCCTGACAGACCAGTTTGTTCTGAGCAGCAGGCCTCGTTTTTCAGGGATAAAAGCATCTAACTTCCAGGCAGTTTTAAAACCTGCTGCAAGCTGTTACTCTGCTTTTATGAGTTTTATCTATGAGAGCAACTCCAGAGATGGGAACTTGCAAGTTTATGAGTCAAATTAATTCCCTAATTCCAATCAGGAGACAGGTTGTTTGTTGAAGAAAACTTAAAACAATAATTTTGTGACTCATATTTGAGTTTTTGTGACTATGATGGTTTCTGCAAGGAAAACACAGAGATCCAAACAAGACCATTTCAAAAGACATCAAAAGATGAACCTCTGTATGAGGGGCTTTTGAAATCTTCAGAATTTTTCAAATATTGCAATTTCCACTATCGTCTGTGATCCTCTCTGAAATTTCTGCTATTTATTTTTAATTTAAGAAGTGTTAATGCCTTTATCTAAACCATGTGTAGACAGTGATTGCATAAAATTCCTTAATTTTTAATATTTGTCTAAACAGTTTTCACATTGCCATTCAATACTTGACTGGGGTACCACTTGAAGATGCTGCATAGCCTAAAGGACTTCTAAAAGTTTTGAGAATTATTCCCTGCCACTTTTAATAGCTTTCTAGTGTACCATATTAATTCAGTGAGAAAATCTTCATTCTGGGACCAAATATATTGGTTATTTCTATCTGCATGAATTTTTCAGCTGCATTGTTTTCTGGTATGTGTAGTGTCAAACGCCTTATGTGAAAAAAAAGAATAGGTTTGAGTTCATATTTATTCAAAAGATTACAGTTGCTGAATGCAATTTAGAAATGCTAATAAAAGGCATCATCTCCTCATTCTTCCTTCTCTAACAGAGAAAAACACTTTTGCTCTTAGTTAAAGGCACATCACCTAACCTGTTTCATACTGCAATCCATCCTCTTTATTTGTAAACACAAATTTACACACCAAACGTTTGATTTGTGAGATTAAATTTCTCTTTCCTACCTTGAGTACCTCCAGCAGGGATGTCAACCCTAAACTCTCAACCCTGGAATCCCTTTTCCAGTCAGTAGGAAGCAATAGGCTTTTTTTAACACATTTGAAAAATCAGGTAGATGAACTGCAACTCAAAATGCCTATCCACCTCTGATATCTAAACCAAGGTGAAATAAAGCTCTATCACAATTTTTAAAAACCTTAATATGCTTTTTAGTATGGACAGATAATTCAATTTTTTGAAATGTGTCCAAATATTCAGTTTGAGCACTAGGCTCAGGGTGAGAATTAGCAGATTTGGACATTGGACTTTAGGAAGCTCAAGAGCAACATCATGACATTCTCAGAAGGTAGAAGGCAGAGGATAAATCTCATTCCAAGTTTTGCTTCTGCAGTATTTTGTGGCTGTCAGTTTGATTCTTCACATACTGAGTCTGTAGTTCATGGTACCCAAAAACAATGTAATAAGGGTTGCTAGCATGCTTTTTAATTTTTTTTTAATTAATTTCAAGGCCTTTTATCTCAGGTAAAACCAATACCTTTTATTTTCCTTGTGTTGCTACTTGAATAAAAGTTTGGAATAGTGGAAAATCATGAATGAAAAGATAAACTGGCATGGTGTCTCATAGTTCTTTATTGCACCTGCTCATACTTCCTAATCCACTGTCACCCTAACCCTTTGCATGAAGATTCCAGCACTGATAATGAAGAGCTTCTCTTGAAGTTGACAGAATTTTGCATGTAGGAGGATGCAGGTAACACAGGCCTCCCCTCATTTGGGTGACAATTTTTCTGATCCCAGAATGGCTGAACTTCCTTGAGCCTGGTGGTGCTTCGCACTCACTAGGCTGGTGGCCTTCCCTTGGCCACTGGCTAACCCTGCCTGCCATTTGTTCAAGGTGCAGGTGCATGGTGTTATTTCTAGAGATCCTTAAAATGTCTCTCATCCTTGAAATGCATGGATACACGAAGGAACACTAAGCAGTATGAAAATTACCTTCTTTTTTTCCCGTTTCTTTCTCTTTTGGTGCGCAACCTTCTCTTTACGGGGGTTTGAAAAGGAAATCCTGAATCTGTTCTTTAACATATAATTTTGGTATCTAAAAACAGCACTTGGGATTAGCAGGCTTGTCAGAAAAACAAGAATTTAGATGTTCAAAAAAACTCAACAATCCACCCCCAGCTTTTCAACTGTGTCAGGCATTATTGGGTGTACACAGCTGCTGTAAGATGAAGAGAGGGGAAATGCACTGAGAAGCAAAGGTGTTATTTTAAGGACATGATGAAAATAATGGAATCACCCAATCTGCTTTATATAAAGTGGTTTACATGTTCTGCAAAGAGATGAAAATGCATGCTGATCTCATATTTGGGCAAGTGTTAATTGCAGACTCACTGACAAGATCAAGCCTTTCAGAGCTTGTTTCTTTCTTTTGGTTTTCTCTAAAAGCCAAAGAAATTATGACTTGATTAATCCTCTTCCTCTCCTATCTGCACACAGATACCAGTCTGCTTTGTAAATCAGGAATGAAATGAGATACAGCCATCTGACACTAATAAATGATTTTTATGAAGGCATGGAGACTGCAATAATTATTCCTGACAATAGATAAAAAGTTGTCTTCTTCCAGATTCTGTTCTTTCCAAAGTGTTTCTGTCTGCCCATATTTGCTATTTATGGCAGATGTGAGTACTGGGTCAGAGTTTTTTTCTGTTCTCATGGTCTGTTTTCTGTTCAACTTCTGTCCACTTTCAGATTGTATAAAGCTATAAAAAAAAGATTAGGTTATTATAATTTAAAATGTTTTATCATGGTGTATAGATTTATTTCAAGTGCTTTGGTTGTGAGTGCCTAATAATGTCCTTTCTTAATGCTGGCAGATTTTTCAGTGTCTGCTGACCATGAAAGCTTAATTTTAAAACTTCTTAAGAAAAATAACCTACATAGTAACAAATTTCAAAATTGACTTCTGGGTTTTGACAAAGTCTGAATTATTACTTTAGTTTTCCAAACAAAATTTGCTCTTTGTTCTGCTTTTCCTCTTCTTTTGGTGTTTTGATGGTTTTTGTCATTTCCCATTGAGCTTTCATTGCAGGTTCCACAGAAGATCATCCTTGGTCTCCGCCAGCCCCAGTCAGCTTAGATTCCTCCATCCCCTAGTGCAGGTTCAACCACCAACCACAGGTTATCTCCCTACTGCAGAGCATCTCTTGCAATCCCCTCAATGGCAAATTATCTTCATGTACTTGTAGCCACCAGCCCAGGTTCAAGAATGATAAATTACCCTTTTGCATCTCCTAAACTCTCTTCTCATTTCCTTTGTGGGAGCTATTTTTTAAAACCTCCTACCTTATTGGTTTGTCTGATGTACAACAGCACACACTATTGTCCCCTTTTTGATTCATATCTAGGTGTACATCTGGATATGGGTGCACGTAAAGATACACAAACTAATTGGAATGTTGGGGAACATTATGGCAATAGCAAGCAAAAGAGCACTAGCTTCTGAACTATATTTAAGTTTCAAAACAAAACACTTGGGAGCTGATTTGAAATTCAGTGTTGTACATATATAATAATTAAAAGTTTTATTTTCCTGCACTGCGCGTGGCTTTGGTTGTACTTGCAGTGCGATGCCTGCCTCAGAAAACTAAGGCATGGAGATCATCCTTTCTTCCTCCCTCTCCTCCTGCCCAGAGGAATAATACTATGAACATGGTCAGAAAGCAGAGCCTTCTATGATCACTCAACTCAAAACTTTGATGCTTTCATATATAAAAGGAAAATATTTTAATAGATACGTGTCAGGGTTTCAAGTATGCGTGTTTGCCAAGCACCAAGCAGAGTTTCTTAGACAATCTGGCACTCCCTTTGTCGACATGCTGTGATGCAGCCTCCAGTGTGACCCATCCTTCTGTATCAGAGAGCATCCTATTCAGGGAATGGTTCAGCTAATGAGTGACAGATTGCAGGAAGGGTAAAGCATTGGAATACCCGGGGAAGTGGGGATTCCTACTGCAGGCCTGTACCCTGTGAGGTGATACTGAGGTGAGCAAATTGAATCTCCGCAGGCAACGCTAATTATGTCACGCCCGTGGTTCCTCTGGAATCCCCACTGTTTCTGTTGCTCGGCGTGTCCCGCGGATCAGGTGGGAATTCACAAGGACATCTGCCTTTGTGAGGCTCCACACCATTCGGCGGGGGAGCAGCAGTGCCTCTCGTCTCTGCTGAAGTACCCACCAGACAGCAGAGGAAAAATAAGATTATTGAGGAGGCTGTCTGTGGTCCTCCAAGGGAAAATGCCCTTGTGAAACATGCTCCTTGTGCTGAAATGGCGATGAGGGAGAGGCCGAGGAGGAGGAGGGAGAACCCTCCCCACGCCGTGCACCGCAGTATACATCAGCCTCCTAGGTAGTCCCCAACGGTGCTGCTGTGGAGCAGCTTTTTAATGTTTATTTGTTTCATGTTAAGCAATAAAATATTATTCTAGGTGGTTTAAATGTTGGTTATACCTTCTCATCTTTTTCTTTTTTGTTTTAATGGAGCCTCTAGACTATTCATCAGCCCATAGGCCATTATGCCTTCCTAGATACTATTCTAGGAATAGTATCTAAATCAAATATTTATATTGAGTCTCCACATATGATACAGAAACACTGGTGATATGAATTAAAAAACTATACTACACAAACAGTAGCAAAATCTAATATTTGAATCTTGCCTCCCAAAATTTCAAATTTGTATCACTAAGACATTTGGTTAACGTGTGGAAGAAAAGCAGTTGCTAATCTCCTGTTATTTTACACATAAATACTGTTTTCGCAACAGTGATCCTTTTCCTCAGTTCCGTTTCTACTTTCATTTTTGTGAGTTTGGGTAATGTGACAACTCTGTGATACTGAAAATAATCATGAACAGTTCAGCACTAACAGGCCAGACTTATTTTCTTCTGCAAGAAAAGAACAAATGCACAAGTATTTAAAAAACAGTTGGCTCCAAAATTGAGAATCCCGTCCACTCCCCTTCCAAATAGCAAAAACAAATGCATGCTTGCAGTGTCTTGTTTATGAAAATGGGAAATATGCAAAACATGAAATCAACAAAAAGAAATAATGTGGTTTGCTATATTTCCATTTCATTTTTTCTGCATGAAAATGCAGAATGCTTCCCCCTTCTGCCTAACTGCTTATAGTTGCTTTCCATCTGTTAAAAAAATTGTGAAATGTATATGAGAAGTCTGCAAGATTCTGATGTTCACGTTTTGATTAGTTCTTCATCTTTTGGAATTCATCTGTGTCTAATATTCCTTGAGTATTATAGTGGTGCCAAATACTACCTCCCAACCCTACATATTTCAGCAGCATTTATGTAGGAAGTAATAGCTTGTAAATTGCAGGCCTTTCTACTCCTTGGAAACATTGTGGGTTTTGCTCCCTTGAATATTAAAAGTTCTCCTTGTATCTGCAGTTTTGTTGAGCTAAGTGTGTGCCAAAAAGCACCGTGTATTAGATTAGAGATGTATCTATATAAACTGCAGCAATACAGGCAGAGGTAGACATTTGTAAAATATGGAGTGAGCCAGAAAAATCTGATAACATTTATAGTTTAAAAAAATTTATCTTGGGAAACTATCAAATGCTGTGTTCCTTTATTTCTGGAATTGGGAGAAATTGAAACATCCAACTGCTACCTTTGCATTTTCGCTTCAAGGTTTGGAATTAAATTTCTGGGGGGAATCTAAGCAAAGACATGTGGTAACATAGAAAAACCTGCAATATAGACTTAGAAACTGTCCTGATAAAGGAGTTTAAAAAAAAAAAAAGGATTTAGAAAATAAGTTATGATAAAGGAACTATATAAAGGAAGAGGAAACTTACGGGCTTGGATATTGAAATATTCTATATACTCTTTCTTATCAGTGCACTTTATTATTCTTTAACACGTTGAGTTTGATGGGTACATAGTAGCTGTGCTCTGACAGGTTTGTTCATCATTGTTCATTTCACAGTTTGTGAACACCATTTGTTTCTCCTTCTATCCTTAGATGAAGATGCTGACACACAGTGCAGGTATTATTTCAGGACAACGGCAGGTGAAGCCATCCCAAGCATTATCTGATGCTAAAAGCTAAGCTAATCCTAAAGCAGTTTACTATCTCCTTACTTTTTATGTGGGCTTATTTTATTTGAAAGCTGCCAGTGCTGGTGTAGGCTGGTTCAGAGAAAGTGCAAGTATTGAGGAAACTTTTATAAGTGCTATGGGATTATGTTAGGGAGAGTGTACTCAAGGCAGCAGAGAAAAGTACAGCTGTTCCATCTTCATTCGCCCTTATATATCTGGACCAGCCCTCACCCAGGAATCTCATTTCTAGCTGTGAATTTCATTTATTTATTATTTTGTGTTGTAAACCTTGCAGGATCTCAGCTGTATGGAAATGATTCTGTGACTCCAGGCAAAATCTTGCTCTAACTTTGGAAGTGTTTGTTACAGCTTGGAAATACAGCACTTTATGACTGTTCTGAAAATTTTAGCAGCATAAACTATTTCAAATCCTGTCAGATTTGAAAGCAGTTGGTATATTTGTTCTTTCTATTTTTGTCCTTTTCTTTATTTTTTCTTTTCAATATTTTAGTCCAGCATCTAAAATGCGTGCAACAATAAGAAAAGTGTTTGGTTATCTCTTTGAGTACAGAAATCCTCAATGCAGGCAAAGAGAAAGGAAATACTGGTGATGAAATTTGAATAATCTCAAGAACAATGTTTTCATATTTGGGTGATTGGAGATTATGTACTACCTGACAAAAATAAATGAATAAATAAGCAATCAAACAAATAAATAAAGAAGAAGAAGAAAAGAGGAGAAATATAACTGTTTATGTAGTTATTTAAATTTGCTTTAAATGCCATTACCTCTGCCATCAGAACAGCTGTATTTCCTAAAATTCTTAACACTGCAGCACTGCAAATAAAGAAATTTACTCTTGAATAAAAAATATTATGGGGCATTTGGAGTGGTTTTATATCTGTATATGTTTTCAGATTGGGAATTACTGCAGAAATTTTTTGTGAGCCCTCTAGGGGAGTTTCCAGAGGTAAATTTAGTGAAGCACATAGATATTCCATGGCAGAGAATGGATAACTCAGTGAACAGAGCAATCTGTAATGGAGTTTTGGATATTAGGTAAACCATGCAGTTATGAATGCCAGGTTGGTCTTTCCATTTCTTGCAAGACAGCGAACAAATAGTTATTGTAAAACATTCTCAAAAATGCTTCTCTATAAAGGAGAACAGTCTTTAAGGCACGTTGCTGTGTGTTTATCCTTGAAATGGATAAGAACTCTGGGGAAGGGAATCTTCACAGCAATCCCCAGTAACTTCCTGTTAATCAAACAGCCACACGAGTGGTTTCAAGTGCAGAAGTTTCCTTCCTTGAAGCATTTTTCCCTCTTACTATTAATACTGGTGCTGTAACAATTAAGTTTATTTCTGACAAGTATTGCTTTCAGAGCTGGAGTGCTGCAGACACGAGGAGAGCATTAAGCATCAAATGTATCAAATGACTATTGAGCGCTATCTTGGGAAATTTGGCACAGCCTAAGAGGGATAATGAGCTAAAGGGAATAATTTATTTTTGTAAGAGAACAAGTTAATTTTGTTTTTGTTATTCCCTTCCCTTCTCATTCTGTTGCTTTTTTTTTGAAAGCATTTTTTAAAGTTATTTTTATTTTATTTTTATGCTGAATTTTGTTCTCCTTGACTGCAGCAAGGAACTTATCAGCAAAGTAAACATTTCTATTCACATTAGTGGGATTTGGGTTAGGATCTGTGTTTACTGTTAGCAAAGAATTCCACTAGGATGCACAAATATCTGTCCAAATTTAAATTTTGTGACCCAGCATGTCTGTAATTTACTCATATATCAGCTTCAAGGGAGAAATTTTTTTGTGCACGTGCTCCTGAAGATGTCAAAATGTACTGATTCACCACTGGTATTTATTTGTTGACCACACATGCTTTAGGAGCCAACTGATTAATTTCTGAAATCCTCCACCTCTGAATTGTGTGGATTTTACTTCAAAGCTGCTCTAGTTTTTATTTGTTACAACTAGAAATGCAGTAGAGGTAGAACAATGAGCCTGGCATAAGTGACACCATACAAATGAGCAAAGGAGCCAAGATTATTCATGGAAGATGGGAAGAATGCGTAGTAGAGAGAGATAGAGAAAGTAAATTTCTCATATGGACAGCTTAATATGCTTGCTTTATTTATTTAAAAGAATTCAAAATCCCAGCTATAAAAAAGAAATATTGTCGTAATCTGTTGAGAAATTTTCCTTAATTTTTCATGCAAACTGGCATAGAAGCTTCAGTTCAAGATAATCGAGTCCCCATGCTGGGGAACAGCATAGAGCTGATTTTGGGATTCACACAGTCCCCATGGTACAGCCCTTTGTGAGCACCAGGCTGTGTTCTAGAGGAGGATGGTCCTTGGCACACCTTAGGGTGTGCACCCTTCTCTTTGGTCTTCCGGAGCTGCATTTGCCAAATGAGTTATGCATTAAAAGTTCCTGGAGTATCAAAATTCTTCCTACTGCAAACTTGTGAAAATTCCAAAAAAGAAGGTATTTATTTGGTTATAAAAGCAAATCAATGAAATGTTAGATGTGACAGTACACATTATGCACACAGAATTTACAAGTGCTCCAAACGGAAAAAAAAAATCTTGGACAGACATTTGCATTTACAGCAGAAAAAATGAATATGAAAATGAAACCATCTTGTAATTACTGTATTTTAATTTTTAATAGATAATTTTTAATGCTTCAGGAATTGTGTAATTTTGTTTTAATATTTCAGTCCAAATTTAAAAGGTGATTTCAATTATGCCGATAATTTAGAAACATAGAAGTATAATTTTGTCTTGAAGTCAGTAGTATCTATCTTTGCTGGTGAGAGTTATATCAAATGAAATCTGCACTAAAATCACTCAAAAAAGAAAAAGGTAACTCAGAATATTGTAGCAGAAATTATGCATGAAAAAAGTCATTATATAGTAAGTTTTTGTTTCTTTGATGTTTTGTTCATCTATAACAAGTCAAACCAGTTCCAGTTTTATTTTCAAAAGCTAAATTTTTAATGGGAATTGTTGTAAATATGAAAATGTTCCCCAGGATTTATGATTCAATGAAATTAGGATTTGGAGGAAAATCCTGATTTTTCACAAAAAAAAACAACTCATCATTACTTTCAAAACCAGCAGAGATATCCATTCTTTTTTAACCATGAATGTAGAAGATTTTAGGGGACACGGATATGACTATTTATAAATCTGCAATGTATGTACCACCAGTATGAAACAGAAGTTCTCAAGATTATTTTACCTTATTCCATATTCATGAGTTCTTTCAGGATTACCGATTATTGCTTACTACTCCTTAAAAGACTTATTAGTTGTTTCAACTGGGTAAAGTTCTTGGAGAGGCTTGGTCATTATTACTCTCTGAAGAATCATGTAAAAAAAACTCTGTTGGTGTAAGAAGTTTAGTCATACTTATTTTGGCATTTTGCATGAAAGATGGATAAGAAGTGTTCCTGTCTATCTCCAGTAATGCTACATTAATAGCTCCATGGGGAGTTGAATAGCATTTTTTGCCTGCATTTGATTCGTGCTAATTCCTGAAGGCTTATCTGTGTAGTACAGCATCATATAACTTCAAATCTCAGTATATTTTCCTTTCAGCTTTTAAACTACAAGATATTATCTTTTACCTCAGTTCAACCTACTGTTCCCAGTAGAAAAGTCTACTACTGATTTAAATTTTAGAAGCTTATCATCTTGCTGATTCCCTCCTATCAGCTATTTGGCTGTTCTGTACCCAGGAAAGTTAAAGCACCAGCACAAAGCAGAGCAGGTGTGACCTTAAAAAACCTGTGCTCAACCCGTATTTCTGTTTGGAGCTCTGCTTTAATCAGTAAATGAACTTCTAGGTGAGATGTGAGTGCTTTCTACGTATGTACGCCTTTATCAAACCCTCTGTTATTTTGATTTTATTTCTTTTAAAGTTTTAGGTGAGCATTTTGAATTCTGGTGTGTTTGGAGTTGCACACTTAAATCCTTGTTCAGTGATATGTGAGTTGATTACATTCCTGAGCACCTGAGGACTTGCAGCTATTTACTGCATTTTAAAGTGATTTTTCAGCCTGAGATACCAGCTCACTTCTCATGCCTAAAAAAAAAAAAGAAAAAAAAAATCACCTAATTTTAGGTAGCTCAATTTGCACAGGTGATCTCAGGTGATTTTTTTCTAGACTTCTAGGAGATTAGAGTTACTCTGGGTAAAAACTCCCCAAATGTGGTGTGTACGTGGAAGCCTTAACATGAATGATGTTGATCTGTCAATACACTTCTCCTAATTTGCACAGTTTATTGATACAGGTGTACACAAAGTGCTGTTTTGTAGGTGAGGATTTGAGGGGCACAGCACTGAAGATCCAATTTTAACAGGACTCTGTTCTGCCAACAATCAAAAAGACTAGTTAATTCTGTAACTAGCCCTTAAGTGATTTGATCAAAGCTATGTGGGAATTCTCTGTGCCATCTCCCAAATCCATGCTGGACCCATATTCTTTCTCTCACTAATGCAATAAAGAAATCAGAACTGCCCCCTCCTCCTCAACCACCAATCTCTGAAAGTATGGGCTCAGCTTGGATTAATCACCACAAGTAATTCCCTTGAGTCTACCCCTCCTTGTGTGTGAACAACCACAGCATAAAATGTGCCATAACTTTGAAGACCATTACTTTTAATAACTAAGTTGTTTTATTGACCTGAGCAGAGCTGTTTTAACAAACTCTCTGGCACTGGAGAACTGATGCAGGTCCCAAAGGGCTGCTCCCTTCATCTTTATTGAACCCCACAGAGCAAGAGGTGGCCAGTGGACACAACATACTTCAGTAAGTTCATGTCTATGGCCAAGTCCACAGGCTTTTGTGGACCTGCTGTTGGAGCCATGCAAAGGGAGTTGTTGCTGCCACATCTTTCCTCTTGGGGGAAAAATATGTTCATGTCAAAAGCAGCAGAGTGCTAAATCCTGCACCAAATCTATCTATGGTGGTGTTACTCCAACTAAACCAATCCTCATTGAAAAAGAGAACTCTTTTCCCTTATCAGAACGCTGAAAAAATAAGAATTTTGCTTGTGAAACAAACTAAACGTCAATGCCCAATGTAAGAAATATTAAAAAGATAATTTTGAGGACCAGTTTTATACAAGGCCTTTTTGTCTTGGTCATTTGCCTTTAATTTTAAACACACCAAGTAATTATGGATTATTGATGTTTGTTTAATTGCTGTGATGTTTTGTGAATAATTTCTTAGCTTTCTGATAGTTTAGTAGACAGGCACCACTTCTTTCTTCACTTTTGACAAAGAAAATATTTTAGTGGTGGAAAAGTTGCTCTGTGAAACCATGTTCTTCTGTGCTGTGGTGCACACACCATCATGCTGTACAATTTGTCATGGTTTAGGCATCACTTCCATGAAAGCCATGTATGAAAACACTGATAGCATAATGCTTTTTCTGCTTTTGTGAAATCTCACACCACCTAAGTATATAATATAATTTAAAATACAAATCACTACATGTAAGTTGCTACTACATGCTAATTGGGATTTAAATTGGAATTCTGAAGAAAAAAAAAAAAAATTGTAAGATTTTTTTTTTTCACTTTTTTGTTTGTCTGTGAGTCCAGATATTTGCTGAGTTAATGATGTTTGAAATCTAAGTTGTTAGAGGAAACAAACTGTAGGAATTAGTGGAGTACATTTGTTATTATGTGAGTTAGCCATGTTTACTGAAATAATGATTCCAGACAGACAATACCAAGAAAACCATATTCCAGTTTACGAATATTTCTAAAGCAGAGATGCCATAAATGAGCATAACTTATCCCTAAACTATGTTTCATGTACTCCCTGTATACATTGTGAATGGAGAAAATGATTTTTCAGAGCTTAAAGGATTTTTTTTCCTTTGGGCTGTTCCCAGAAGAGACAGGAATTTAAACTTATATTTCATGGTAGTATTGACCACAGCAGACCTGGCAGATTCGAACATGTGATGAGTCAGTTAAGGCTGAATGGTAGATGAGCACCAGTTTTAAGACCCAGAACACCACTGATTTGTTTGCAAAGTGGTTACAATGGATTTTTCATAAGTCTGCGTACATGCTTTCTCTGTTCAGTGCAAGCAGCCTCGCATTCAGATGCATTCAAAGTAAAAAATGTTTTCAGTTTTCCCAGTCAAGACTGTTAAAGTTGGGTAAAATAAAGGACAGAGTTAATAAAACACAAAAGAGCAAAATGAACACCCTACCCCCCAGTTCAGCAGATACCTCCTTGTTTTGCTTTCTGGAAGGCTACCTGATCAGTGTGCCGTACTTGGTCTGCTACTCAGGAAATTGGTATCTGCTCCCTGATTTATAGGGAGTGTGTTAGACCCTGCTCAGCCCGGGGAAAACCACATGTGCAAATCCTCAGGGAGCATCATGATGGCAGAACATACTTCCAGACTGAAAGGGCTGAAAAGGCAAGCAAATATGAAGTGTGTGATATATAATTGATGAAGAAGAAATCTCTAAATGTAAAAGTTTCGTTCAATCATAATAAAGTAGTTGAGGGTGTGCAGACACTGGAATTAAAGATACATGTACTCCATTCAGCAGACCAATATTTACTCTTCAGTCTAAGGCAACAAGCATAAATTTTATATTTTTTGCATAAAAGCAAGAAATTTATTTAACTCTTACAAATGTAAAAAAAAAAAAAAATTGCTGACCAGATTTCTGACTAGGGATTTTCACCTTGGTAGCATGAGCAAGCTTCTAAAAGTTGGGGAACAATGGTTCCAATTATAAATGAATTGCATCAATCACTTGGAAGATCTTAAAGGAAAGCTGCAAGATGCAGAACAGAGAAGGATGTTAGCTGCAGAATATGTGCAATGCATATAAACCTTCATGACAAAAAGAGAGGAATTGTTTTTCCCTGAGATATTCTGGAATCTGTTGAGAGTAGGTTGTGACAAAAATTGCAATGCATCCTTTTAAATTCATAGTGTCTGGAAGAGTCACAGATTTGCAAACTTCTGTGGGACCAGAGCTGAAAGGTCTTAGGGGGAGGGGTTGTGCAGAGAAATATAAAATAAATAACTAACTGCTATAAAATGGGTGTGGGGTTGAACGAAGGCTGCAATGTGTGTGATGTCTAAACAGGCTCTCCATATGCCTATGTTTAGCCACCTAAAGCCACCTTAAGTTATTAGCTTGCTCTCATATAAAGATGCGTGGGTTGCGTTTTTTTTTTTAAATTTCACCTGCAGGGTGGAAAACAGGGTTTGAAGAGCTCAGTGGTGTGCTCTTTCAGCCCAGCAGTGCAAGGAACATCCGTATGATCCTTGGGTTTCTCAGGCTCAGCTTGGTGGGGATGGGAAAAGAAGGAAGGAGACATAAGAGAGATGGTAAAGAGAATAGTCAGGTTTTGTACTTCTTACTCAGGTATGGTCTGCTGCAGTTTGGAAGGTTGTTGGGGGGGTTGGAAAGCTTCTTGCAAAGTGTGTGATCTTTTCAGAGAGACAGCGTTTATTTAATGACTTTCTGCCTAGGTTTCTGATGTGTGTGATGTGACTGTCATTGTGGCACAGGCAGGGAAAACATCCTTTTTATAATGCACTATATTTGTTCATGACAGAGCTCGTTCTGCCTAAGGTGAAACTATTTCTTCAGTGGGTGCCCTCATTAGATAAAAGTCTTCAGACTAGTGAAAAAGTGCTGAGCACTCCTAAAAGAACAGTAGTGTCTGAGGCTCTTCTGTAACACAAACCCCTCAAGTATTTGGAGTAAGTTGCTGTATGTGTTGCATAATGGTGCTCAGTAATGCGCAACTTTTCTGATGAATGTGGAATTAATTGATACAAATATAGTGCTTTTCCAAAGAGAATTTAGTGAAGGGTGGTGAATGTTAATTTTGTGGGAATCCAGAGAGGTATTCCAAGTTTTGAATATGAAGTGTGTGATTTCTGTGTAGCTTCGCACTGCGTGGGCCTGGAGTGGAGTTTCTTCTCTACTTTACCTCATGATATAGCTGATATTTTTCCAGGCTAACATGGTACCTACCCCTATGCCCGTGATATGGCAGAAATCTCTATTTAATTGGAATGCTAAGGATACTTCTCTCCCAAACCAAGTACCAACCAGTTATTGCAGTCAGTATTTTTCTTCACTTTTTACAATTATTTCTCATCAGAGGAAGGTCTATGCAAACACAAAAGCTGTTCTGTTATTTTGCCTGTTTTGTTATTTATTGTAACTTGAAGTATAGTATTCAATCACATATAAAAATGATATTCATATCCTAAAACATTATTTTTTGTATAACTATTTGTAACTATCCAACTAAAAAGGCTCATGCAAAAAAAAACCCACCAAAATGGGTGCAGTGAGGTCAGTTAATGTAACTGGGGTGTTGCCATGTATAAAAAATATACTTGTGGCCACAATGACTTTGTTCATTACTGGGCAATAGCCAAAGCTGGAATTTCCAAGTTAGGGATGATGATCCTTAAGGACTTGATTAATTGTGTTAGCAAGAAGGAAATTTTTCTCTCCTCTGTAGGAAGTAGCTGCAGTGAGTCCTGATAAAACCTCTGAGATAAAAGACGTAAATTCTTACTAGCTTTGAGATAAAGAGGTGGGGATCAAAACTTAGCTTTTTCAATCATGACATTTCCATTATTTTTTTTTTCAGGTTTCATTCAACTAGCAAACACAATGATTAACTGGGCATGTATCAAATAGTGTAGCTTTCAATGACATTCTCTTCCAACAGTGATAAAAATGGGGTATTTTTCTGCTTATAAATGGTTACATTATATTACAGCAAAAAGATGGTATCAAAGGGAACACTTACTCATTTATTAAGATACTTTTTATTACTGTGATGTTTTATACTATCTGTGCCATACATGCAGTGTAGTGGCTTTTGCTTCTTCATTTTATTTTACTGTAGATAAAATATAAGGCAATATCTATTTGATTTTCTTTTTATTAATCTTATTTACCAAAGTAATAAATTATTTTTTAAGTCAGGGCACTTTCTGATTTGAAGTCTCTGAAGACGTGTACAAATAGAAATGTTAGAGCATTTTTTCAGAGGGAAGCCTCGTCATTAATCTCTTCTTCCTTTCATCTCTGTCACTATACATTTGTATTAAAATCGATGTACTTAGACTGTATCAGGAGACTAAGAAAGTGCATGCAAAACCTACTCTCATTTTGCAAGGGTTTAAAGGTTGAAAGAAATAGTCCCCTATGCTTCAAATTGTTGTCTAAAGAATGCTTAGTAACACTTGCATTTTGGGCTACTTCTTTTAATTTATAGCAAATACTTCATAGCACAGGGTGGCTGCTGCCTGGAAAGGCCACCTGCTTACTTTAGATCCTTGCACCTCAGGGGAGAGCTTGTCTGTCTGGAGGGAGGATGGTCAGTGGTCTAGAAAATGGCTAAGATGGGCCACCATATTCCATCTGATTACCAAAGAAACAAGCTAATTACCCACACGCATCTGTGCCTGCTCAGCCATTGTGTAGCTGTGAAGATTCAAGGCCATTTGCCTTGGGATTCTTCTCTCAAGCTCGGCAACCAGTTAAACTGGTCTTCAGACAAGCAAAAAGCTGTATGAAGATTTCTATGTTCTCTAAGTAGACTTTCCAGGGGGTTTATTCTATCAGTTGAATGCAAAAGGTTGGATAGACGTTAAAATCCCTTGCATGCTGGAATAATTACCTACAACCTTGCCTTTCTTTGCTCACTTTTATTCAGTTGTGAGGGACAGAGCGTATAAGACACTTTGTTAAAATTCTGGTGATTTAAACTGCTTTCATTTCACTTTCCAGTGGATGGCAAAACCACTGCTCCCCATGTTTGTGTCCATGCACATCTTTTGTAAAATTAATGAGAGATGCAATAAATTGGGAGGCGGGAGGGGAACTGCATTTTACAACCATGCAGAAGCTTTCCTTTCACCAAAAACAAGATTAAACTTTCTTATGTTTGAACCTCTTTCAGTAACACTGGTAGATCTAAGAGCTTGTTTTTTTAAACTCAGCAATTCAGTATCTAGCTAATGTAGGTCAGAGTGGGGAAATGCCAGACTGAGTCGAAGGTGGGTAAACCCTGCTTGCATTCACTATCGACTGAGAGTGACATGAACCGTTCCTAATTTGTTTAGACCGATAACATGGCGAGGAAGATTGTTCCAGAAGTGATTTCAAAACACTTTGGTTTTTAATGGGCTAGATTGTGCTTCATCTGAGAGACACATCGTATTGAGCATGGGGTGGAAATTAATCGCCCCAGCTCTAAACAACCTTCTGCATCTGCATTCAATTTATAAGTACTGATTAAAATTTATCAAGATGGTGAGCTCAGCATTGCTCTTATCTATAGTTTTATTAGAAAGACTTAAAATTGACAGCACTGTCATTTAATGTTGTGGGATTTCTTTTTTTTTTCCAAATCTGCATATATTTAGACGTAATTTGTAAGAATATCCGTTGCATTAATAATGCAAATCCTAATTACTTGTTAGAAAATTGATGTTACCCCTCCAAGCTACATTATTGCACAGGCTTTCTCTAGAGTAAGATTATTTGGATAACAGTCTCCCAAGGATCTCAGGTTTTGTGTTGTGTCAAATTTTTTGCAGTTCTGTGGCTTACAAGCTCATTTTTTTTGCACAGCAAGGGTGAATAATAATCTTGACTGGCTTATTAGTAACCCTATTTAGACACCTGTACAAATCTTATTGTTTGGAAGAATGATTATGTGTATTAATAAGTTTGAAAATACATTTCTTAACTATTATACATTGGTGATCATTTCAGTCTCCCTCTCCTTTTCTCACTTAAAGTATAAAAAACATGTCTGCATAAACATTAACTGAGCATAAGAACCATGAAAACCTTGCTGGCATTTTTAGAATTTTTTACTCTGAATTTTCTTACAACATTCGCTATTCAAAAGCATAAAAAACCTGTGAGAAATACCAGAAATAACTGTGTTCTGACATTATTAATGGCTCTTTGTGATGTGTTTAACACAACATTATCATGATGCTTCAGTTAGTAGTCTAAAACATCCTCCATAGTGAAAATGCAGTGGTAAACGTCTTAAAAATAAGGCTTATCCATGTTTTTGAGCCACTGTGCATGTCAACCTTCAATCCTTTTGTTCCTAAAAGCTGAGGTATTCTCCAACTTCCATGGCTCCTAAATGCATATGATACTATAAAGTGGTTTAGATGTTTTAAAACAACAACAATATTATATCTTTTAAGGATATCATTAGAATCTATATCCATTAGCAGAATTTCACTCAGTTTTTGGTTAGCAAAGTAGCCTTTAGTGGTGCCATGAGTATACTGTCAGGAATGTTTTGGTGCAGACTGGAAATGGACCTCTCTGGGTTGTGAAGGTGTGTCAGCTTGTTGAAGAATTTCTGACTTATTTTGAAAAATTCTTTCGGTCAGGAAATGCCACACAGCATCCCTAAAGACCGGAATGAAAGCAAATCTGAACTGGTCGAGTTTCCTGTCAGAACACACAGACCATGTTCCTACCAGCTCCATGGACTTACTTTTGAGCAGCTGATTACACAGTTCACTTTATGTTCTCTCCAGCGTTTTCTGTTTAAAAAAACCAACCAACCAACAACAAAAACCAACCAACCAACCAAACCACGCAAACACAAAAAAAAAACAAAACAAAAAACCAAACCAAAAACCAAACCCCAAGGTTTTTGGTTATCTCAGTTATGATTCCAAATATCATGTCAAATATCATTTAAAAAACAACAAAACTGTTGTAGTATATTTCTGTAGCCCAGTTATTCATGACTGAGATTTGTATTTCAGAAGATTCTTAATTTCTAATGGCATGTAGGATATTCCTTATGTCTTGCTCATAGGTTAATGAAACTAAGAATGATTTTTTCCCCCATGGAAACCAATTTTATGAAGTTTACAGTTATTTTTTTTTAATATCTAAAAATTTATGTAATATTAATTTTCATGCAATGACTCTCATCAAATATGTTTTCTGATCATTGCTCAGCCTTTATTTCACAACTACCTACAAAAAAATATATAGCTGTTATCTGCCCATTACAAAAATCCAGAAAAATGCAGTAGTTTTTTACACTTTCAGAAGGAATGTGTGTTGTACGAGAAGCTACTAATCTTCTTTATATATACACAGAGGAACTGCAGGAGCTTTATCTAAATTTTTTTTATATTCTCACTGTATTCATCCTCACAACAACTCTTTCATGCTGTCAGTGGTTGTGGTGTTTCATTGAGCTGGGACCGGGAGACCGAATGTTTGGCCTGTGGTCATACTGGAAGGATTCCTTCTTCAGTCCTTCCTGTCCTCAGCCACTCCAACTTCCCCTGGGATTGTCATGGCAGGAATTTCTGGGCAAAACTTCCCTGTGCATGGAGCTGCTGGAGCTCAGAGGCAAGATGGTTTCCAGGATGGTGCCCTGTATCTCTTACAGCAAAAACAAGGGGAAGCTTCAGGTGGCAGACTGAAGTGTCAACAATCATTTAAATTAGGCTTTTGGAAAGAGGTCCTTATGCTGCCCTTCAAAGTTCACTTGGACACAACCAGTGCAGTACTGAGCTGGGTCAAAAATTCAATGCAAATGCAAAAAAAGATATGGTAATGATTTACTGATAAAGCAAAATAAAGTAGAAACAAATAGGCTGTGTTTGAGAAAATCCACTTTAAAGGGGCAGTAAATATCTGCAGTTTATTTTTGGTGTGATGAAAACTTTTCTCCAATTTGTCTGTCTCATCTTTAAAAGCACCAGACACATTATATCATTGCACTGAGGTAATATGAGATAATCATGATTTTCCTACTAGTGATTTAATGAAACTTTCTCTGGCAAAATGTCAAATATCCATTTAACATGAACTACTGAAATATGTAAAGCTTAGAAATTTAAAACTACAAAGAATTCTTATTAGGACAATATTGATTTAACTTAATCCAGTTTAATTCCTTTGTAATGTTCCAAAACTTAAAAGTGATGAGTTTAGACGACTGCACAGTATTTCTTAGCAGTAAAATTACCAGTTTTTTTTAAGGTAGAACTAGTAATGTCGCTCACTATTCATGACCTTAAGATTCTGATCTTAAGATTTTAATGTGCTGTGTTTATAAGGCTTTTATTTTTACTTTTAATGCTATGGATTTTTGGAATGCAGGAGTGTATTATGACAGACTTTATTTTTCCAAAGCACTGAAAGGAAATTTCCTGGTAACAAACTGTTTAACACTGTTATAGTCAGGGATCTAATAGTGGCAGAAATGATGTGACTGGAAGACTAAACTGTTCTAAATAAAATTATGCCTCAACTTCTCTACAGACAGTGTGGAAAGACACAGCTTTTAAAGGCTTGAATTTGGACTTAGTCAAGCCTGGTCTGTTTTAATGTCCTCAGATGGATTTTACTGGGGTCACAATCAGCACTCAGACCTTCCTTTTGCCTTTCATGTGGAGAGTGTGTTAACTTAGGAAGGCCAGCAATTAATACATTAATAAATAAATGCTGACAAATATACATAAATTACTTCACCAGCTGATTAGGAATGGGGAGGGGTTTGAAGTCTGATGCATGTTTTGGTTGCATGTTGTGCATGTGTGGACTTTGTTGTGTTCGTTTTACTAATCATGGAAATGCACATTTAGATGAGCAGATGGAGAGCCACTGGGCAGAAAAAAGTATCCTCAAAGAGCAGTGGGAAACTTTATCTTGAAGTATCTGTTCTTCTTACTGGTCAAACCTGTATCATTCAGATTTTAAGTGGGTTTTTTCTGTTTGTTTCATTTTTTGTTTGGGTTTATTTTTTTAATTTTTAAATTGTGACTATAGAAAACGAAGGAATTAGATTATTTTAATAGTTTAGATGGCGTGTTGGAAATCTCTACACAACTGAGGGGACCCAGTAAAAACCTTCAATTTTGGTATGTTGGGATAGTTTGGTATATTAGGTATATTGTGCATAGGAGTTATTCAGTGCCCAATTATAGATATTTGAATCCAGCTCTGTTTAGTTGGCTCTGGAAAATGTTGACTGTCAGTTGACAAGGTGAAATGAAATGTGACTTTACAAAAGTGTTGAGCCTTTTGGTTTAATTTCCTCCATTTGTGTTTGAGCAGGGCCCCAGAGCTGTGTCTGGGAGGGTTCTGGCTGGGTAGCAAACCTGGTTATCTCGGCCCCCTGCTTTTGTTGCCCTCTGCAAATGAGCAGACACACTTGTTCATCCCCTGCAGGAGCTGCAGAATGAGCAGCCAGCCTCTCCCAAACTGGCTTTCCAAACAAGCTCAGCTGCCTGCAGTGCTGAGCTAGATTTGAAAATGTGCTTAAGCAAATTCTATGGAGATCTGAGGCTGTGTGAGGAGATCTCTGTAGCAGATGTGTCAGGGCCTCAGCAGCTCAGAACTGCCATTTGCAGTTTGACATGGTGCCTTTTCAGCAGAGATTTTCTTGAGGGAGAACTTTGGTTTTAAATCAGTGCCTTTAGATCATCTGGAAGAAAATGACAATTTTCTGCTCTTTTCCTTCTTTTGGAAAATAGATTTCATCCAAACACTATAATTCAACTTTTACATAGATGAATCTCCCTCTCTAGAGAAGACCTGAGGGCATAAGAATTACCTACAGAAATCACTTTGAGGTCAAAGTCCTGGAACTACAGTTACCTTTTCCATAAGAGGTGAAAATGTATAACCTCCCACTGGGCATCCTGGTAGCCTGAGGAGATATAGATAAATTAATTGCTCAGTAGTGATATGCACAGATCCTCTCTCCTTGCACTATGCCTCTGGTAGTCATAGGCACCTCAGTTTGCTACTGGGAAGGACTTGGAAGAGCCAGAGTATGAATTTTTACAGAGCCTGCCAGATGGCTGTGCTGGCAATAGCTTTTTTGTGTTGCATCGGGCAGTAGGTACCCTTGGACCACAGCTCTGCATCAGGCCCTGTTCTTTCACTTGGACATAGATAGATGAAAGTATGTGTGATCGTTCCACTGAACCTACTTCTCCTTTTGTAGCCCAGTCTCTGTAAACCAGAATAGCTTGGCCAGGAGTCTGGGGATAGAGACAAGAAGGAACATGAAACAATAGTTGTACATCAAACCTCTCACATCTCTGCCCAGCTAAAACTGCATCAGTCATCCACTCTAATGGTGGTTTTGAAGGATCACATCATTTATACATAAAGTTTTGGCAGCGTGTCTGCAAGTCAGTAGATAAAATTGCATTAAAAATGGACTCACCCTGAAAAATATTAGTCTTTTACTTACAGTTGTATCCATAAAATGTATTCCAGCTAAAATCTGTGAAGAAGATTTCAAAAAAATCCCCTAAACTGAGCTTTTTGCATCAGGCTTAATCTTAACATCAAAACAATTAAAATGTTGACTGCAAGTAAAATGTACTGTGTCCAATAAAAAATTCTATATATAGAGCTCGCTTGGAAGTGGTGAGCTCTTTCTAATAAATCACAAACCCTGTGGTTTATGTATTACATTTTCTTCTCCACTGACTTAAAATATATATAGCCCAGTGATTTCAATTAGTTTTATACTTGCCTCTTGCAAAGCTAAATTGGGCTAGAGTCTGGCTTGCCATTTATTTTTCTTTCCTCCTACAGTAAACAACTCTGTTGAAAGATTGAAAAGCAATTGTAATTCATTTTATCTTTGCTACAGGGAAGAAGGGAGGAAGTTGACAGAAATTGTAGAGCTGTTGTGATACAGGGCTTCCACCTTTGAGGTTTCCTGACTTTCTTCTGAACATTGTAGAGTAAGGAATACCAGAAACCAAGTGATGCAGTAGGTTGGAGAAAAAAAAAAAAAGCAAAACAAATCCAAACTCCTCTCTTACTCAGCTGAGCGTATCTCAGGGGATTGTCTTGAGGTGTTTACTCACTCATCAATTCTGTGTTCCGCAGGGTGCTTCCTAGTATGCTCAGTGTAAACATTTTACTCTGTGTTCAGCTGTAGCGTCTTTGTTTGGGAGACACTTGAAGGAAGCTATTCCTTATCCCTAGCAATTATCTCTGAAATGCTCCAGGTTTCTTTCCTCTTCTGCTGCAGATATTTTAAAGCTTATGCCATTGCATAGGATATCTTTCTCTCCTTAAATCCTTTATGTAAAGCCTTTTTTATGCTTGAGAAAGAAGTTCAGTTTGATACAAAAGGTGTTCAGGCTTCCTCAACAACTATTTTAGCAATTCACAGCCTTTAAAAGGATAGCTGCACAGAAGGTATTCTGTTTTTCTTCCCTGTTTTGGGGAGACCTTCATTCCACTCCCATTGTTCTGCAAGGTAATAGAAGTAATTTGTTTTTCTCTGTACAGGAAGAAAAAAACAAGGCACAGTGATGTGAAGATGGGAGGAAGTGAAGTAATACAGATTTGTGTATAAAATAATAGCATCTCCTCTTCTAGCTTGATTTCAAATAGAACCACCTGCTGATAGCTCAGATTGTGTCCTAAATCACTTGGCTTTTGGTACATAAAAATGTCAAGGATTAATATATTCATCCTGCTATGTTCTTAAAATGTTTTATTAATGAAAACAGTGAGTTTCTCAGAATTTGGAAAAGATTGCTTTATAACCACGATAAGGTCTAAAGATGTCAAATCGAAGTCAGCTGACTTTCAGGACTAGAGGATGGTTGATACCAGCCTACAATTAGTAGCACGTTATTGATTTTTTTCGAAAATTTTGAAACATGCTAGTGGCATACTTTTTCAAGGTGTTTCATCCTGTACTACTGAAAGCCCGGGTTTCACTGTGCATTTTTTAAGCTGGAGAATAAAAAATATAGCTCTGTGTATTATACAGAGTTGACAATGACAGATGTTAGTGTGGCACAAGGAAAAAATATTTTATTGGGAGCTTTTCTGAGTCACTGACTGCATCTCTGGTGAGTGACTGGCACCAGGTACATTTCCCATGAGAGGAGGGGGCTTGTGGTACTTTGAGCATTCACCTTTTGTCTGAAAGTTTGCAGCTAACAATGCAGGCAGTGCTAATGCTAGCCTCATGGGCCTTATTAGATATAGGGATTATAACTGGGGATATTTCCTGTTACACTAAGCACCACATAACAATGTTCCATGCCAACACTATTCAGTCAAGTGTGTGGCATATAGCATGCTCACATACGTTATGTGACGTGCAAATTTCCCTTCTGAGTGGCGGAGAGGAAGGGTGATCTTAAAAAAATGAATTCCCCACTTTCACATTTGCCTGCTGAAAGTGGAAATGTGGAAAACAATACTGCAAGTGATACTGGTGGCCCAGAATTTAGGAGGAAAGGGATCTTCTATACTGGGCATAAGTCTCTTTGCAGGGAAATAAAACAACTCTTGGGAAAACTGGTGCAAATGCTGGAGCCCTGAAACTATAGTCGGCAAATCTTGTGCGGTACCTGCTATGAGATATGCTAGCTCCAGGTCCTTATCAACTGATAGATTTCTTTGGGGGTCATAAACACAATGTACAGTGGCTGTTGTGGACAGGCAGGGGTCAGCCTCTATTCCCAGACAGGACAAGAAGACAAAGGCTCAAGCTGCAAAGGGGGAGGTTCAGGCTGGACATCAGGAGGAATTTTTTTACAGGAAAAGCTGTTAAACATTGGGATGGACTTCCCAGGGAAGAGGTGGAGTCACCACCCATGGAGACATTGAAGAAACAATTGAATGTAGAACTCAGTGCCATGGTCTGGTTGACAAGGTGGAGAACAGTCAAAGGTGGGACTATGATCTCACAGGTCTTCCTAAGCCGTAGTGATTTTGGGATTCTCTGCACTGCGATGGCGGTAGTGAAGCATCTCAAGTGTCCCTCCCTTCCACCCTGAGAGAAGGAGCTGCTGTTGTGTCAGCCATCTGTGTGCCGCCTTGGCAGATGCACAGAGGACTGTGGCTAGGAGAGTGTGTTTTGGAGATATAAATATGGCCGTGGCTTCTTCTTGTGGGCACTTACTGCAGGCTGCTTTCCCAAAAGAAAGTACTGCGGTGCTGTGTGACACAGGTGTTTGTCTTTGCCATGACAGCCTATTTTTATATTCCTCTTTTTATTATATTCTATTTTTATGGTAGAGTTTAGTAGCAGTATTCAATGGGGAAAAGGTAAAAAGGGCTGAATCCTTTACCAAAATATCACAACTTTGGAATTCGACATTTCTGTGGTTTTAGGTATAGGATTAACACATCATAGTTCTTACTGCTTGTGTTTCCAGGGTAAGGAGCAAGAATGACAAGATCTAGCTCAATTTTGACACTTTTGTTTTCTAAAGAACCTAAGGATTTATAAAGCTACAGAGACAGGTCAGGTGGAGCAGCTTTGCTAAGCAATGTAACTTCAACACAGGCTTTTTTCAGCATGAAGGTTTTCACCACGGGCTGAACAGTTTTGTATTCAAGCTGGAAAGATATAACAGAGTTGTAAAAAATATCTGTTCCGGGTAATGTCAGTATTTTTTGTGCTTGTAATCCTAGAATCACCACTAAATTTTAGTTATGCTACGGTAATACATAATGCTTAAAATACGTCTCATCCTATTGAGTGAGTGAACATTTTTGGGCATGGAAGTTTTCAAGGTCATCTGTGGGTAGTCATCATTATAACCATTCTTGAATGTGTATGTTTGATAGCAAATGAAATACAGGAATTAATTAGAAATCATGGTTATTTTACTGCATAGTGAAGTAAGGATATGAAATGGATGTAATGATATAATCTAACAGTTTCTTGGCAATTATCAGGAATTAATTTGTCTTCTGCTTTCACAATTAAATTCATGGGTTTCTTTTGCAGACAGAGATGCATTATTTCTCCCAAAAAGTATATATCTGTATTTGTCTATTGTGGTAGGAGTTATAGGAGTATAATTGAAATGTTCCAATAATTTTTTTGCATAATTTGCTAGTATATAAATTATGGTAATCTTGGGAAGCAGAAGCTTACTATACATCATTAGACATCACTCTTTTTCTTGGTAAAAGTGAAGTTTTGCCAAGGATTTTTTGGTGTATCAGTAATTGATAACTTTGCTTGCTGTTAGAGAAATAAACTTTTTAATCATTATATTATTAGTTACATTTCTACCAAGCAATGACAAGTAGATTCCTCCAATAGGTATGAATATTTTGGCTTGAAGCAACACAAGTGTCAGTTCTGTCTAATCCAGTGAAGTGGTGTACATTTGCAAACAACTTCAGGGTGTCATGTAATGCTTTTTTGGAGATGGGCTTGTATACCTGAGGTGCTTGTGTAAATAAATTGACAATTAGCTTGCAATGCTTTTACCCAATGCAGGATTTTATTTTAATCTTGAGTATTTTATTGCTACAGAAGGTGAACAAACCTGTGTACAAAGATCCAGAACAGACAATGAGATTAACTCCATTCTGCCAATGATTTTCTTTCATGAGGGAATACAATGCCGTGAATGTACACATCCTGGAAAGTATATTTGATTTGTATTTCTTTTATAACCACAAACCTTTGATACTTGACTGTATGGCTGGAGTCTGCTATTCTTACCAAATCACAGAATTATAGAATACTTCAAGTTAGAAGGGGCTTTTAAAGGTCATCTAGTCCAATCCTTCTGGAATGAGCACGAACGTCTTCAACCAGATCAGGTTGCTCAGAGCCCTGTCCAACTTGACCTTGAATGTTGCCAGGAATGGGGCATCCACCACTTCTCCAGGAGCTTGTTCCAATGTTTCACCGCCGTCACAGTAAAGTGTCTTTAGAACATTTGCTATAAACCTCCCCTCTTTTGGTTTAAAGCCTTTACCACTTGTCCTATCCCTATATGGGCTTGCCAGAAATCCTTCTCCAGCTTCCTTGTAGGCTCCCTTCAAGCACTGGAAGGCTGAAGGCAGTGGCTGGTGTGTTTTGTCCCTCTGTGAGTACATGAGAATGATGGCCATCCCTTGCAGAGTCTGAGGTTGCAGCATTCCTGAAAATGGGGATAAACCTTGGGAACATCCCCCAGGAATAACCAGGCAGTGCTGATATTTTGCCTTCACAAGTCACTTAGCCTACTCCTGCTTTCCCACCTATAACACATATTTTTTAGCCATATGTTGTTCTTCTTTTTTTAAAAAAGCAGCTAGATAAAGATTAGGATCTGCAGTTATTTCTGTTAGGAGGGAACATGTGACAAGATGTGTGTTTGATGCCAGCATTTTATTTTTATGGAGGTACAAATCTGTGATGAAGCCATCTTTGAAAGGAGGAGGGGCTGCATTGAAGGGTAGGTTTCTGGCTCATAGCCCTCTTGTTTTTTAAATAAAACCTCCTCATAGTGCTGCCCCCTCCCTGATCACTTACTGGTGACTCTAGCTCAGCCTGAAGCCTCCCCAGCCATCTGAGTGTGGTGCCAGCTCCAGGAGCATCAGGGCTTCTCCCTGCCCCAGGCACACCCTCTCCCCTCCAGCCTGTCGGCATTTCTTAGTAGCCTTCCAGCCACTTCTGTTTGAAGTTCTTTCCTAATTTATTTCATGTGGTTATTTTCTCTAATTGTCAGCTTTTTGCTTAAAATTTTCCCAGATTATTTGTAGAAATATTTTGACACTGTGATTTTTTTTTTTTAATATTACCCTTTTTTTTCTTCAAGGGGCAGCAGGATGTGTTATACTATTTGCACAAATTAGTTCAGGTTTGTTGTCCTGAGTTTCCAACATTAAATTCTCCTATAAAAAGAAAAAAGTATTTTCTGTGTGCCACAAATCCAGGAGATCAGCAATCCACATTTTTTCCCTGCTATTTATTATTTAATGCCTTTATATTTTGCCTCTGCACTTTAGATGTACCTCTTTTCTATGTAGTTATCCCAGCTTGGTAGTTTATTCCTTGCAGGAGAGTTCATGCATGCCCTGGACTATTCTCACTGCCTGCTCTTAGACATTCTCTGTCTGAGTAGGCATTGACAGGGACATGCTTTGCTCCAGTGAAACTTCACCTGCTGCTGGCGTCCTGCAGTATTGTCTCTGGTGTTCTCAATGTGGATTTTATGCAACTTCTTCAAATTCACGTTTAGCAGACCCTGACCCTGTGCTCATCAACTCAAAGATACTTCACTTTCCGTCCCAGCTACGTTAAACTCCTCTAAGGTGAATGAGGGCGTCAGGCTTCTACCTCCAAATACAGATTGTTTTCTCTTTGTGACCTTTTTAGCATTTGAGGTTTCTAGATGTTTCTAATAATCTTTCTTCTTGATAAAGCTTTCTGGTTTCTATAATTTTTTCTCTTGTTCATCAGCTGTTCACAATTATTAACTTGCATTTTAATTATTTATACTTATGGCCAGATGATATGATTGTCATCTGATATATAAGCAGAGATTTCAACAGCCAGTGGCTTTTCACAAAATATCAAAGAACTAATCCAAGTCAAGAGAGTTTGCATATCATTCATATTTCCCTTTGTAATTTGCATTAAAGTGGAGAGAGATTTCCATGAAGCTGTAGTGAGTGAAGGCATTCTTGTAATGCTAGACAAATAAATTCTAAACAAGAGGAAGAGCTTTTATTTTCCAAATTGATTTGTGTGATTATCTTATAATAAAATCGTAGTAAACATTAAAAGACTATCTGAAACTTGGTGAAATACAATAATATGTTTATGTAGTGAAAATAAAAACAGCTTTAAATAGTAAAAATGTTTCCTCTAAATGGTAATAGTAAAGTATCCTCATGTACTAAATGTTTTTTTTAAATGCAATGTTTTCCTTTCTGTCTGCTAAGCAGATCTTGATAATTTCAAATAATTTGCTCTGTTTTCCAGCTACTTAAATTTTCAGTGGTTTTCTATGTGACACTTTTTTCAAAAGGATTTGGAAGTCCAAATAAATTATGTCAACTGGTTCTCTTTTATTCATTTTATTCATTATAATGCTTGTGGAGTATGACCCACTTTGAGAAGTTTATCAGATGAGAAAGAGTTACATAGAGGTACAATACAGACCAAGCTACTGTCTAAATGTATCTTCAAGCACCATAATGGAAAGTGGGACTCTTCAGATCACTGTAAATTAAATTGATTAATAATACATCATGATAAAATGAATTTTTCATGGTTTGGGAGCTAATGTTCTCAATTATTCAGCAATGCAAAATGTAGGAAACCTGCATATAAACAGCATGCAAGAGCTGATCCATGAAATCTTTATTTAGAATACAAAGAATTTTTTTTTAATATACTACAACAATTTTACTAAAAATATCTTTTGCTTTTGGTGGCAAAAATTAAGTCAGAAATTGAACTGGTCCTGTATAGACAGCAAAAGTCTCCTGTCTATTACAGCAACAGCACACACCCTTTAATCATTGTATATTCAAGTTTTTCCCATTTTTTACTTCTTCAATGTTGTGAAACATTTTTTTTTTTCCCACACAGTTAATGTTGCAGTTTCTGGAATGCATTTGCGATGTTCATATAGGAAGCTCTATTGCCTGTTGAAAATGTCTTTGCTAGAGAAATTTTTATGCCATTCAGTTTATAAACATTGATGTTGTTGATGTGTGCTTTGCCTGGGTCCATGATTCCAAGTCATAATCCTGTGTGATTAAACCTTGAAGTGTTTTAGTGGAACTAAACTTTGAGAATTCAGAAATTGTCTTAAAAAAAATTAAGTCCAAAATGGATATTTTATGTTCAGGAGGCCTCTTCGGTTGTTTTTAAAATGTGACTTCAATCAGGATTAATTTTTTATTCACAAATATTCTGAATGTGACCAACTATATTAGAAAACAAATTGCTCCTTGTCCATGTACTAATCTCAGCAGTAACTACATAATTTTGTAGTATCCCACCATTAAATAATAGCAGTATAGGCTTCTGCATTGTCCTTTTGGACATTATTTATTGTCACTTTTCGTCACTGAATCCATGTAAGGGCACTAATATTGCTGAGCACTTGTAACATCTGAGTGCTCCAAAATATTCAGTATTTCTCAGAACTTAGCTTGTAGAAATGAGAAATAGGAAACACTTGTGTGTTTGTCTAAATCCTCTTTATATAACTCACGACCAGTTCCCTTGTAGATATTTTTTAATAATAAATGCCATAATCACCTCCTTTGTGGAATAAACTTGAACTGGGGGGAGGATTAAAATGTAGATTGATTGCAATATTCCACCTCTGCTGTCTGGTGTCACTTTAAGTGACTCAAGATTAGGGCTTCGACATATGGTAGCAATGGTGACTAACTTCTCTAAATTATTCTTTTTCAAACCTTGTAAGAAGTAGAGGCCTTAATTCTCCTTCTCCATGTAGCTAAATAAATTATGTGGCTGAGATTGCAGGTGTAGTAAAGTATCACTCAATATATCCCTAATCCCTAATACATTTTCTGTGACAATATCTTTGCACCAATGGAAAATTCAGTTAAAGTCTGCCAAACTGCTCACAGAGAGGTGNATCAGTGAAGGAATTGAAACAAAGGTGTTCTCTACAGGAGTACGTCTCAACATAAAATTAAAAAAAACCCCAGATAATTCTCCATTTTTCCTTCTCCCTTAAATCTCTGCTCTCAAACTCATTAAGATGTTTTCTGTGATCCAGTGAGGTGTTTTGTCAATCAGAAACTATGAGGTTCCCAGACACAGATCACAGTAATTGTCTAGTGGTTTTTGGTGCATTTGGTTGCTTTTTCCCCTCCAAGAGTGATAGAAATTTTTAGAACAACTGGAGAAAAAAAAATATAGTAATTGTGCTTATATTTTTCAGCCTACAAATGCAGAGACAGATGACTGGGATTTGAAAGAAATATGTTCTTCCCTGAAAATAAGAAGACAGGGAACTTATCCTGCATGACCCCTGTTCAGTATCAAAGGTTGATGAACAAATTGTTGCTTAATGGCATCATCTCTACTTAAGTCAATTAGTTAATTTGCATCAAAAGTGCTCTATTGAATGTAAGTAACCACCATTATGAGCACAAGATTATTATAGGTTGCATTTTGGGTTTGCCATTCTGTATGGTTGGAAGGAATCACAGTAATTTCCAGCATTTCTCTTTTCTTCCTTACAAGAATTTTCACCAAGGTCTGGGAAAAAAAAAACCCCAGTATTTCCCATGAGAAGGAGTGGGTTGTTTCCTGGAGAAACAAAGATGCATCCCTTTTTCAGTGGTAGGTTCCTGGGAGCTGGTGTCTGGTGTGGAAACCTAGGAACTCCCCTGACTCAGCCACTGGGATCTCTCTTAGTGGACTTTCTGAATTGCAAAATATTTGTAGTTCATAATGAGAGGTAAAAAAACGTAAATTTGAGGAGTGGTATTTTTGCATTTATATTCCTCCCTAATCTATTAACAATGAAAGAAAACTGCCCCTCTTTTCCAGGGTGACTATTTCAGGAACAAATTGCAGATGCATGGGTAGGTGGAGTCCCAGGAGTCTGGGCTGCAGTAGCCCCATTCCACACAACAGTCTGTTCAGACACAGCATTTAAACCACAGCATTTGGGACTTAAAACCAGACACCAGGTTGTTTCCAACCTTGCTATCATCAATCCTTCTATCATGCTTCCCCATCAAATCCTTCTCCCCTCAATATATTCCACTGCTGTACTGTTACCAAAGCTGATCCCTGAGCGCAGATTTAGGATTGAGATTGCATGAGTGAGAACTAGCCACAGTGTTCACTGATACCTATTTATCTTGGGCAAGATCTTTTAGCTGTGCAACATTTGTCAAAGCTCTGTTGGCAATGTAATCTAGAGCAATCATTTCTCTTCAGTCACTGCAAATTCTGCCTGGGAAACTGTAAACCTCAAGCAGACTTCCTGGAGAGCCGTGTCGAGCGAAAACTGAAAGACTGGGAACTGCTGAATGTCAGCAAAGGTTATGCAGTCATTTCTCATGTCACTTTGACAGGTGTGCCACTCACACGAGAGCCAGGAGCAAGGGAGAATTGCAGGATGTGGATCCAAGGGTGCACGGGAGAGACGGGAAACGGACCATTAATCAAAGGCAGAATATGGGAAAGCTCCGTCTTTCAAAGTGGGGTGACCTTTAGGAAATCTCTAGTTAAGCACTATGATTAATGTTCTGTGTTCGTTTCTTAATCAGTTGTATTATTTACTGTGAAAGTGGGTGAAAATAAACAAAAACATAGTTAAAAGGGACAGCTTTTTAAAGACAACACTGGAGTGGTTCTGTTCAGTTGCTGGTTTTTCGTTAGATTTGGTACAATTAATATCCATGCTGCAGATCTTCAGAGAACATTTTTGATGGTGCTGATAGGCACTGTGTACGCAGCAGGATTATATTAAATTGCTCAAATAGACACTGATACATATTACTGCCCCAGTGATTCATGATGTTTTATTGTATGAAGTGTAAAATCACTGAACCTCAGGTTAAATATTCAGTGTGATTTGGGGTCTTTTAGTCATAGAAATCCTATTAAAGAAGAAAGAGATCATACAGCTAAACTGCTGTGAATAGCACTGAACAGTTACCTCTAGTGTCCTGTAATGGTCTTAATAATGGAGAAGTCATTTGATATTCATTGTCGAGCCATTGATCATAATGGATTCATTCATTATTAATGTGGCTGTAGCACAGTGATGAAAGACCTGTTGCAAAGTGAGCATGAAGATTAGTTTCGCAGAGGAAATCTTGAGGTAGATTGAGATCAATATTCTTACCTGCTGTGGTAGCAGTATCACTGGAGAGGAAGTTAAAGAATATCGGTGGTTGGTTGATTCTTAAAGAAGCTCAAAGAGGAAAAAAAAAATTGAAGCTGTATCAGGAACCTAAATTTCCAATTTAGGACATGAATAGGCTCAAATAATACCATCATAAATTGACACAGGTTGTTACCCATCATCATCACTGGTTTGAAGATCATATGCCAGCCTCGGTTACACAGAGCCTGCCAGGCTGGGAGATATAAAAGGATTTTGGGGACAAAAAATGACCCCTGGACCAGTTCTGCACCTTCAGCTGTCACCCACTGTGATGCAAAGAAGGTTTCTTTTTAATCCAAAGAACCATTGCTAATTGAAAGTTCAATCTATATATTCCAGCTGATTTTCCTGTATCACAACCACTAATGAAATCTGTTTTTCAAGCATCTTTGCTCTACTGTATCTTCACAATTGTTCTTGCTTTTCTTTGTCATCTCCAATAGACATGAAGAAATACTCAACTATGCTACTTGTTAGAGTAACTATTTAACCTAAAGTATTTCCAAAAGACTTTTAGGATATCATAAGTCAATAGCCCCTTTCTGGCCATCTCTCCTTGCACTTCCCAGTTGTTTGATTGCTCCTTGCTCTTCCAGGCAACAAAAAGGTTTGGGTTATTGACGTGAGTGGTTAACCAATCATGGTTTTTACCCCTCATGTTTTTTCTGTGAAGTATCAAGAGCTTTGAAAAGGCTCTAAATAACAATTTTTGTGATGTCAGTTAACTAAGAAAAATGTTAATCCTGTTATTAATAGCTTATGTCCACCATTTTTTTGTATTTTCAGGTGATTATTTACCTATTTATAGCTGTTGGGAGCAACTAGACCTTCTTAAAAGTACCTAAGGAAGATTATTTTCTGATTCTGATTTGAAAGTCAGGTGGGAAGTTCCTCTGATGTCCTTTGCTCAGGAGTCCTTTAAGTGCTTGTAGAGCTACTTCTGCCTTTGTTAGTCATTGTGGTCTGTGGGAATGTTACCTGTGCCACATCTTTGACTGGTATGGGCTAGATAGAAGCTGAGCATTTGAGTCTTTTATTTTCTTATTTCACTAAAACCATACACACCAGGGATTGCACTGACATTTTGTGTTTGTTTCTTCCCTAAATATCTTTATTTTCTCCTATATCTGTACTTACTCCTCAAGTTGGTGGACTGTGATAACTTAAAACTGGATTTGAAACTGGCATGTAGGTGGCATTTTATGACATAATCCTCAAGAGAAAATGTAATTTTATTTCATTTTTTGATTAGAAGAAAGCAGTGTTCCTTTCTATACTATTCTTTCTCTTCTAATCCCCTTAGAATGTTAATGAGTTAAAATTTGTAAGTCACCTCCAACCTTTGAGACAACAGAACTCCATTTTCTCAGCTCCAACCTTTGTATTTCTGTCTCTGTTTTTTAAGATCACATTGCCTTCACATACTGCTCATCCTAATGTTAAGATGTATCTTCAGCCTGTGTAATTTTTAGGATATTCTGACTTGGAAGGGACCTATAGGGATCATTAAAGTCCAGCTCCTGGCCCTACTCAGGACACCCCAAAAATCCCATCATGTGCCCAAGACCATTGTCCAAACGCTGTCAGGCTTGGTGCTGTGGCCACTTCCCAGAGGAGCCTGTTCCAGTGCAGAGTCTGTTCCAGACTAATTGTGTGGTTTAACAATGTAGAACATTTAGTTTAAAGCAGTAAGGTCAATCTTCATGTATCAAGCTTCATGTAGAGGTAGTTCTTCAGTGCATCACGCAAAGTTCATAACAAGTGGTGCCTGTTCAGCTGAACTCAAACACTCCCCACAGTGGAGATGCTGTAAGGGCTTTTCAGAGGAGTGGGAACGGGTTTCAGAGAACTTTAAGTATTTTTATTTTTTCCCCTTTTTTGAGCAGAAATACTGTTTTATCAATGCAATAAAACACCTGTCTAGCAAGATTTTAAGGCTGCCGACCAGTATAGAAGTGGAATAAAGATGTGTTTAAGTGTATTTCATATTTAAACATTATAAAAAAAATAAAGTTTGCTTCATACTTTGATAAGAGTGAACTGATGGAGTAGCTGTCTTAATGAAGGTGTACTGAGTAGGAGACAATGAATTCCTCTCTTGAGTTTTCCCCTTATGTTTTTCAAGAGTATTCAGCAACAGGTTATAGCCAAGCAAAAATAGATAGACTATGATGGTTTTTAAATGGTGCTGAGCTCCAAAATGCCTTAAAAATCAGTGTGAACTCATTGATACCCATGTAAATTAGCCCTGTATATGGGTAAAAACCTAATGTATGGTGTTCAGACATAGATACCTTAAAATAATAAATATCAAAAATATTAATTTAACATCAAAGCACATATTCTCTTTCATTCAAATAGACATTAGTATGTGAAATGTTTGAGTGGTTATCAAAATAACTGAAAGCAAAAAAGGCTTTCAAGATATAACATCTATATCCATTTGAAGCAGGCTTGAAGCTATGCTGATAATGACATGGTTCTGTAAATTTAGGAGTTGAAACAGTTGTCCAAAAGCTGCTGTTTCAACATTCCTGGACAGGAAACATGCCCATGCGTCAATTCATAAACTTGTTCTTTTGCATGCCTGCACTTCTGCCATCTGTTAGTGTGGCATTTTGCCCACTCTGGGAAGTGGTGTTTCATTTTCTGCCATGTACAAATATCAACTTTTTTTCTAGAGAAACCCTGAAAAAATGCAGCTGTTCTTTCTGGCCTTTTTCTTTCCATACATTTCCTTTTTTCAAGCTCCCTCATTGTGTGCTTTCATTGGAGGGATGATGGAGAGTTCAGCTCACTCTTATTTGCCGAGGTCTTCTCTGAGCATCCAAGGTTCAGCTGCCCCAAGATGACCAAAATTCCACGCCACTTTCAGATGGTGTTTTTAGAGTTTAAAGATAAGCTTGGCTTATCTTTGCCTGTCCACAAAGGGATGAAGCACAACCACTGTCCCTGTGCTCCCTGAAAGTCAGCTGACAGTCTGTCCCTACTAATGCACTCATCAGTGTATCTGAAAAAAAACTCTATGAGCTTTCTCTCGCAGAAACTCCCAGACAAATTTCCTCAACTTGGAATGATAATGAGAAATATTCATGTTGTTTTGTTGAACTCCCAAACCTTGCTCTTAATTTCCTGATTCGAATTTCTCTTCTTGTGTAGCCTGGGAAAGCTACACAAAGCAAACTGTTTTGTTCTTGACTCAAAATGTAGTCCTGAATCCTCTAAGTCACTGGCCCCACATTTGGTAGTAAATGGCATGACTTCATGTGAAATAATTACCAAAGCATTCATATAAAATTAAAAAATGCAACAGCAAGATAGCTGGCAAATGGATCACATGAGGTCTCTTTATCAGAGTGCTGAACTTACACTTGAATAAAGAAATGTGAAGAGGGACAGTAATTCCCCTATAGAAAGGTGACATATACAGGAGTAATTGCAGCATGTGTGCGATCACATGGGGCAGTCAAATGGAGGTTTCACAAGTGCCTGAGTGATCTGTGAGTGCAAGGGAAGCTGAAAGGCCCAAGCAGGAATGGGCTCACAGGGAAATATCAGTCAGCTACAGAGAAGCTTTTGTTGTGAATTTAGATCTCAGTGGCATAATTTTCTTGTTTATCACAGAGGATCAGATTTGACTGATGACTTGTGGAGATTTCCTTGAGATCACTGACAGGTATGTTTAATTAGAGGCAAAGATTCAGTGGAAGCTGACTGAGGAATGACTCCCTCTGTGTCAGTGAAATTCCTTTCTTTACAACAGCTGCATTTCACAAAGGAACTGGGAGGGAAATTGCATTAAGGCATAGTGGTTGCGCTGGAAGTTTCAGCCTCTCAGTTTTCATGTGCATTTCCAGATAAATATAGCAAGAATATTGTCAAACAACATAGACTGAAAAAGTAGTCTTTATTTTAAAATATTATGGGAGTGTGTTGTGGCTTAAGCCTAGAACGGTTACAGACCAAGGAGTGGTTGACACATATACCAGACTAGTAAGAGGATGGATCTCTTTTTGAGACTGGCTAGAGTAAAAGTTTATGCTTGAGAAAAGGGGCTACTTGCAGAGGGAGCTAAGAAGTGTCCTGGGACTGCGACCATCATGCAAGGTCTTCTCTCCCCTGCATATCCTTCCCTGCTTCTTTCCCACATAAAAGCTGCATGCCCATCCACCTGCCATCAGTCATCCTGCTACTCATGCCTACTCTTGCCTTTTCCAGCTCATTCTTTCTACCTGTCACTCCCACACCAATTCACCAGAGGTACAACGTTTGCACATAGGGGAATTCCTATTTGCAGTTATTAATACAAAGTGCAGAAAGAGTAGTTGGTTCAATAATACATAACAGAAAAGCCCTTTTAAACTGGCTGGTTGCTGTAGCTATTTATATTAGCTGTGAGAAAGCTCAGTAATCAATATATACCTTATAAAAAGTTTGGTAGAGAAGTGCAGACACTGTATTTATTATTGGTGCAACTGATAGCATCATCACAGTACTGTATATCTTTGCATTTGAAGTTGTGGTATATATATTTATATGCATGTATATATATTCTGTATGTAAACAGACCTAGACACAGCTTTGTGTTTACTAAAGCTACATAAACAATTTACAGAGGATATGATCAGCTGATGCTGTGTTCTGGCCTTTTAAAATAAGTGTTGGCTGCCACTAGAGCAGCTTTTGGAAGCCCATTTCACATAGAACACAATCTAAATAATTCATATTCTGTAAATAAAATAATATTTGGTATGTACTCGTGTGTTTACACATCTGCATGCACATATGCACATGTATATATTTATAAGTGCATAATTAATTTCATCTACCCTTCCAAAGAGATTTTGCAGAACCAGGCTTTAAAATTCCTGTTAGTTCGCTTCTGGCATTTGGCTGCAGAGCACATTCATCTATGGCCATTGCTTATCTGAAGGCAGGAAACTGCTTATGACAATGGCAAGAAAAAATTCTCCAGAGTGCAGAGACAGACTTTCTTGTGGGAAACAGGCACTGCTGACAAATTTCCAGAGGTCATTTTTGTGGAGGTGACTCGAAGTAGCCATTCCAAACTGCCAGCCCCCTGATTTCCCCTTGTGCACAGCTGGAATGGGAGCTTGACTGAGTGATGAGCAACTCTTAAAATACATCTAGTGGTCCAAACACATTGTAGTGTTTTTCATATGCTTACACAGCATGGAGTGGCAGGCATGAAATAGTATCAGTGTTTTGTTATTCCTCCTCTGACTATATTTCATTTATATGGGAAAAAAAACCTCAAGCAACCTGACAAAGAACACTGAGATCAAAGAAAAGGCCTTCATAAGATTCACATGCTTTTCTCATTTTCATTTATCTTCCATCCACTGGGGTCGTCAGCATTTAAAATTTAATCCTTACTTCCTTGTCAATAAAATGTCACACTGGTGAGTGTTATGAGAGTAACAATAATGGTAATAAAGAGATTAAGTTCATGTACTGAGAACACCATGAATTGTAAAATGACAACTTGAGATGGAATGACTAGATAGAAGAGAAACACGAGGTGGAATGTGATCAGACTATCAGTCTACCACTGGTGTAGCTAAGGAAGATGAAGGACCATATTTATGAAGCAGGTGGAAGCCTATAGATATGTTAAATGTGTTCTTTGAATAGTTGCTGTGTAAAAAAAAAAACGAATTTCCAAAATGGTCTGTAGTAGAAATAGAAATTTTTAAGTTTGGACAACAGCTTTTGGTGCCATCTATTTTAATTGTTCGGGGATGATCACAATATATAATTTTTTCATAAGAGAAGTTTTTATCATTTTAAGGTACAGAGAAAGCATAAACTTGTCCTCATCCAAGTGAGGGTGACTACATGTGTCTGCATTTTGTTGTCTTGGCCACAGTGAGAGTTACAAACCTCTGAGCTAGTTAAGGGTTTTTGTTTTTGCTGCAAGAAGTTTTCATGCTGTTGTGTGAGATGGAAATATATGGACTTCGACATTCTGGTTCCGGTTGCAGTGGCACTGTGATATATCAATAGAACTCTGAAAACTGAGAGAAAACTATACGAAAAAGTATTTACCAAGGCATTATTGAGTAACTTCTCAGACTAGTTTGTATGACACAACTAAAAAAACCAAAAACAAGCCATGTTAAAGTACATGGCTTTTTCTAAGAAAGTTTTTCAGATTGTATTTTTCAGGCATATTTTCAATTTATGGATACGATGTGAAGAGATAAAAATCAGTGGATTATGACATATATTTACGTGGGTTTTCTTTTGGAAGGGAAATTTTACTGCTGTTACTTGCTAAGTGTGGTTTTGCAAAAGCACGACAGATCATTACTGAGAATCTTTCCAATGTGCTCCTTTTGAAGTATATCTATATTATTGATTTTACATAATTTGGATATTTATAACATCTAAAGGAAAAATAAACACTAGTCTATTACAGGTTTGTACACTGGTACCTGGTAGGCTTTTGAGAGTGAACACAACAATTTTTATATTTAAATAGTCAGGAATGCTGCCCAAAGTACTCACTAAAATATCTAAATTAGATCATTCTTCTAAAATCCAGTGTATTCTTCCACACAGAGTCATTCCCTCTTTCATTAACCTAACATTAATGATTTCATTAAGTCCAGAATGTTGAAATGTTACAGAAGATAATTAACAGAAGACATTTTCTAAAGATTATTTGGATAGAAAATCCAAAGATCTGCCCAGTGTTGTTATCTATTTCTAGAAAAATAATTGGTTATTAGTATAGAATCTCACTACAGCTAAAAATATTCCAGTCACTATTTCACTCATGAAAACTAACCGATTTCATTTCATTTGGCTTAAATGTGTTAGGCAGTCTGCATTCTGTAATAATTTCCTGGATTTTGATGTAGAGAGAACTATCCCTTGAGAGTGTGAAAGGTACCTTCGTCTGCTGGTCTAAGGGGTTATTTGATTGATTTGAGGAAGACCTGGGGCCAGTGGGAAAATTTCCACCAGCAGACATGCTGAGGCATCCTTTTCATCAGAAGTCTTGCTTGTAGAATGGGGAGCTGCCTTCTCTTCCCAGGAGTGTGTGGAAATATGTGTTGGGAAGGGTGTATCTCCTCAGTTTCTTCTGAGTGGCTTGTGGTCCCCCTTAAAATAAGATTTTGTTTAGATAATATAGACTAATATTTCTGGACATATTCTTTTATATAGATCATTGTATCTTTAAACACAAGCATTTTCAGGATTATTAATGACAGCATCCTTCCTGAGTACTTAAATGGCAATAAACCCTGATTTTTTAATGTACTAGGATTAACCACATAAAAATTATTGTTTTGGTAGACTAGATTTGACCTCAGACAATTTATCTGTAAAATGCTGCTAAATCTTTTTAGTTGGGGGAGTAGGACCATAAGATTAAAACAAAACAAAAAAAGACTGGCTTGCTTTCAGCAGCAACAGTTTGTTTCTCTTATAAACAGGAAATTTTTTTAAAGTTCCATTGTTCCAGGTTTCAGAGTCACCAAATAACCTAAAGAGGTTTCACATGGCCCTTGAATGTTGCAAATCTTTTGCTGTTAGGATTTCATGGGCTCAAGCCTAGATGTCAGCAGGTATTAAAGTGTCTGTCAACATAAGTACCTGAACATTTTAAAGGTTATTGGGTCCGTACATAATTCTGATGCTTTTTTCCCCTCTGGGACAATATCAACAGCACATTATAACATAAGAAGTTCAAACACTATACTTTTTCAAACCATATGTGGCATACTAACGTGGCACACCTGTTTGTGGGTTTTACTCAAATTAAACAATCGTAACACAATTGTGAGCTAATCCATGATAAAGGCATAGATGAGGACTGCCAGTGTTTTAACTTTAATGTACTCCTTTACCACCAACGCATTGGAATTAAACTAAGCCTCACACTATTGAGTGGTAACTGCTGGAAAATGACTGAGCCTTTGGAACACTAAAAATAACTTTTGTTTGCATTTTTAGTACATGGGTTTCTTTATAATTTTGTAAGGCAATGTATATCTTAAAATGACAGTATCTACATAGCAACAATTTACAAGCCACGATAATGCTGCAGGACACGAGTGTCGCTGTCCCCTAGGGCTTGTGGAGAGGACAGGATAATCCTTTCACTTGATGTTTGTTGGTTTTATTTTTAGAAGTACAGCACAATCTTTATTGTTTCTTTTTCATTTTGTTCTCACTCTTATCTGAAAGGCAGTTTTTCAAGATACCAGTTGTCCATATCCCCAGTGGCAATTAACTGGAAAAACAAGTTCCTCTGTTCACATACCTGAACTGGATGACCCAAAAGAAAAAGTTGAGTGTAGATGTAATTCTATGGACATTTATTTTGATCTGGATTCTGAAATCAACATTTTTCCAGTAAATCACTCTTGATTAGATTGATATGAGTGTAAATTTAATTATATTAAGAAGTATATAATTAAAAATCATAGTCAAGCTAATAATCTGTAATTAATCTCTCAATAGCACACTGAGAATTCACACAAGATAATTCTGACACTGAATAGCTGTAGACTTTTGAAGTTCACATATTAGACTTTAGGTACTCTCTGTGTACCAAAACTTGAATATTTTAACTCTTTGTATGTGCTGAGAGAATCACTGCTGACTTTTCCCCCATCTTCTTTATTTCCTAAATGATGCTACTGTTCTGTTCCTGTGGAAATTTTGAGTCTTAATGCTGTTGTATACAACCATAAATAAATAAGAATCTTTGTAAAGGTAAGGGGAAGTACTGTGTTGAGGAGTAATGTTCTTTGTAGAACAAAAAGGCAGGCTGAAAGCAGTCTGAAGGGAATAACTGGTAGAAGTCAGAACACTGCAAGTGAAGGCTAGAGCTCTGTAGAACATGGGTTGTGACAGCCAGGTTGGACTCAAACACTGCAATACTCATAACCCTGGCTCTGACTCTCAATGCTCTCAGTAAGGGTGTATTGGTTTAGCATAAATAGTAGGAAAAACCAATTGTTAATCCATTTTGGAACTAACAGCTAAGCTGGCCAATCAGGTAAAAGGTGTACACCCTCTGGGACGCCGCTTAAAAAACAGGAATCTTGGGAGACCCGCCCTCTTTCCGCGGACCCCTGCCATGAGGTAATATCGCGGCCGGGCTGGGAGGGCCCCGGGCCCAGGGGCCGGCTGGCCCCGGGAGGCCCCGGGAGTCCCCGGGAGCCGCGGCCGGGCCGGGAGGGGGCCCGGACTCCCA